>CM070681.1:24226546-24711566 GCA_036346265.1 Melocanna baccifera
TCTCCTTCACCTCCTCCACCGCCGTCCTCGCGCGCCGAAACTCGTACATCATTACCCCCACGCCGCCGGGCGCCCTGTCCGCCTCCGCCGCCGCCCGCTGCTGCGCGCGGGATAGCGCCGATGCGAACGCGGCGCCGAAGTAGGCGCCGCAGTCCGTGGCGGCTCCGGCGCCGGAGGCCGCGTCCGGCCAGTAGTGGAGCACGCCCCAGGAGAGGAGCGTGAGGAGGAAGGAGGTGAGCATCCTGGTTGCGCAGAGCACGCCGCGGAAACCGTTGAAGCCGTTGAGCATGGCGTCGGCCGGCACGCTCTCGCTGAGGCGGAGCGCGAGCGCCTCCGCCCGCGTCTCCACGAGCGCCCTGTTCTCCTCCTTGAGCCCCATGGCCTCCCTCGTGCACACCGAGATCGCCCTCGTCACCTGAAGCCACGATCAATTCACACGCAGTTGGAGGTTGGTTAGTTTGCTTGCTTGGTGGTGCGTGCAAGTGCAACCGTGCAAGAAGAAGATGAAGACGAAGAAACGCACCTGGCGGGAGAGGTGGGGGTTGGAGAGGACACCGCCAGCGGCCTGGAGGAGGGAGACGACTTGGGCGGCAGAGGCGGAGTATCCCTCGATGGCGGCGGCGCCGAGGCGGAGCGCGCGGCAGGCGTCGCAGAGGCGCGACGTCTCGTCCATGTACTCGTCGAGCCACGCGGCGCCGCCGGGGAGGTGGAGCGAGCCGACGAGGCGTGTGAGCCCCGCGTGCGCCGCGCGGAGGAGGGCCAGCGCGGCCCGGAGGGTCGGCAGCGAGAGGAACGCCGACGACGCCAGCGAGCGGTCGAGGTCGTCGAGCCCACGCGCCAGCGTCGCGTAGAAGGCGGCCACCGTCGAGGAGCACGGCTTCATGGCTAGCAACCTAGCTTAGCTACCTTGCGATACTTCCTCTTCGTGGAACAGAGAGAGGGAGAGGGTTAAAGGTGGAAGCTTGCTAGGAATAATAATGGCGCGAGTGCAACTGTGCAACCGTGCGGAGTTGGCTCCGGATGGATGGCGACCTTGTTCTTACTCTCAAGCCAAGCTCGCTCAGCTAGCCACCGAAAGTGATGTGGAGCGCAAGGAAGCCAAGCTCAGCTAGCGACCAAGAATGGCCTCTCTCCCTCTCTCTGTTTCTTTCTTCCTTTCTCTTTCTTTGAAGTGCAGGTTAGAGCGTGATGGCGAGGCCTTTGGATGATGGGAAGAGAGGGGCTCCTTTGTGCTGTGTGTATATATAGGGTTACAGCCATTTGGGATCGAAGTTATTGTTCTTTTTAATTTATAGTTTATATTTTTATATAAATAAATAAGATAGTTTCTTTGTTACTATTTTGAAAGGCCGTACTAAGACTAAAAGCATTGGCCATGAACAACTATCTGCGCGCGTTCCCTTTCTGCTACGGCTTTAGACTAGTACCAGTCGTTTGCTCGTGTCTATGGACAGACAGCAGAGAGCAGAGGTGAGGAGGATTAATGGATCGTTTGCATCCAAGGTCGTTACTTGTTAGTGGGAGCTGTCATCATCGATCTCATCAGAGCTAGCGTGGACTTTTTTCCTTTCCCTGCGCGAGTGATCGAACCGCCGGGTCACTTTTTTTCTTTCCCCGCGCTTTTTCGAAAGATATGTTAGTTGTTTTGACATAGTGATGCATCTCCGTTCCACAGTTAAGGTCAGACGATCAAGAGAAAGTAGGAATGATTTCTATGGAAGTATTATGCAACACTCACATGATTTTTAAAGGAAATCAGTCGGATTTCTCATCTTTAGATGTGCTAAAGATTCGTGTGTTATTGGGCGACGCGACAAGATGACAGGGCCCCGCTGGCCACTGGTGGTGGAGGGGATTGGAGGTGGTGGGGGTGGCGTGGAGCTGCTCCGACGAGAAAATAGCAGGAGATTGTGGGAGGGGTTCGTCGTCAACGACGAGGAGGGAGCGACGCAAAGGGAGCGGTGTAGGGTAGGAGACGGTGGGGTCGCGTGGGAGACGGTGGGGTCGAGTGGGAGACGATGAGATAGGATTAGAGTTAGATGGGGTTATATAGTAAGGGGTAAAGGATAATGGCCTTTTGATCTTAGTCCAAGGGTCATAAAATTTGATTATTTCTCTTATAAAAAATAGTCGAATATTGTATAGACATACCCTGATTTCTATTGACTTTTGATGCTTTCTAATTGTTTATTTAGGTCCCATGCGGAACTAGATATAAATTTCAAAGGGACTATATTGACCCTTGTAGCCGATTGCAAAACGCCTATCACACTCTAGCTGACTACAATTGCTTCACTATTAGCAGCCAATCTTTCCCTGCTATTGCATTGCTGCTGGACTGCCTAGATTTGGCCAAACAGACCAGGCCAACCGTATTGGTCCAAGGCACGGTACTATTGGCTCAGGCTAGGCATGACACAGTACGAAACAGTAAACAGGTCGTGTCGGCACAGTCTAACTGGGTGTGCCTAGCTTGAGCTGGCACCTCTGCACGGCGGCTCGATCCGGCATGGTACGCACATAACTCTCCTATAGTAATGTAGTAAAATTACTTGCGGTTGGAAATAAAATTACTTGTATTAGGGTTACTGCAATTACGGATGACTTGGTAGCAAAATTACTTACATTGACAATAAAATTACTTATGATTAACAGTAAAATTACTTATGACTGGCAGTAAAATACATTGGGCTAGTATACCCGTACCACCCGACACAGCCTAACCCCTCTCCATTCCATATCTGGGTCAGAGGGTAAGCATGTAGGCTAGTATATCGCAATACGGTAACTTATTCGGACCAATCATATCGGGTATAATCAGTCCGTGCCTTGTCTAGACCTATGTTGTGCCATGTCAGGTGGCCCATTTGGCCAGGCCTTACACTACCAACCATGCGTAGTACCAAGGAAATTGGCACCATGAGTTGGGTGACTGCAGAAGATCTGAGGTGAGCAAAGATTACAAGACTAACTAGGGTGACAAAGATAAAGAGCCTTTTTTTTACTACCACTTAATAATAAGTTTCCATTAAAAAGAAAAAAACAGGACCGAAATCCTATCCAAAATTTGACTGGTGACTTACCCGAATCTTTGCTCCACAATGACCACCACGATGGGGCCTGGGCCCCGCACGGCCGTCACTCTACAGATGCGATAACCCCTGCTGCCTCCAAGTGCGCATCCGTTTCGTTCTTACTCGAGCTACTTGCTAGTTCCTACTAATGTAGATGTAAATAGTCGTAATCCCTTTCATTTCTGAGAGTACTTGTCCTCCTGGTCTTATTCCTATCGAGAACACGCTAACAAATATTCCTATCAAATACCTACTCAATATTTTGTACAAAGGTGCATTCCTCTGTTTCCAAACAGTACTGGTGAGCGTATTTGGCTGCATATAACGTTCTTTAATTAGTTGGTAAAGACATCGCCGAACTAGTACACTCGATGCCCCACTTTTATTTTCTCATTTGGAATAAAAAGTCATTTTATCTTGCGATGGGACATGAACATCTGCGTAAAAGTTGGCCCATCTCTTCATTAAGCTACACCACTTATTATTACCCCATAAAGCGAGATTATGGAACGAAGAAAAGCATTTGTCTTCTCCTTTTCTCAGGGCATTCCCATCTTGGAGGCACTCGTTGTCACTTGGAGTTGGAGGCGCATTTAAGATCTCCCTGTCCATGTGAATATATGTTGGTGTCACTAGTAGTACTACATTGAAACTTGCTTTTGTTTTTGGAGGAACCCTGGACCAAGATTTTTTAATCTTGTGAAGTGACAGTGATGGTGGTGGTAGGCTAGAAAGGCCATTGATTGGCTCATGTGCTTAGAGGACCCCCTCCTAGCTCATGCTGGGACAGACACTCCATTCCATTTGATAATGTAGTATATCCAAATGATTACATGGCATGCTAAATTGCTAATGCAAGCTTTCGTTTCACTTCGCTTCGCTTCGCTCTCCGTTCAGCCCCAACGATCGATGGCAGTGTTGAATCCGTGCCATTGACGGTGGTTTCCCTCCTATTACCGAGACTAATCATCTCTCTTCCTGGTTTCAAGAATCAAGACCTTGGAGAATGATTCACCATGTGACCTTGACGAACGATCTCAATCTCAGCTCCTTTCCTCGTGCCATCTGTTTCAGAATCATGCAAGAGATGACCGTTCAATCAAACGAGGCTCGTCTTTTGTTCCAATTGCTCGCTCAAAACCCTAATTCGCGGGGTTCCTTTTGCACTCCTAGGGAAGGGGATGCATCATGCATTGCGTCAAATCCATATCTCGAACCACTATGTAGATCTTCTTTTCAGATTCTCCCCTTGGCCCAAGCTCTGCTTTTCCTCCGGTAATTGATGCATCTTATTGGAATCCTCCTGTTTTTTTAGTGCCTAATAGTTATCCGGCACTTGCTTCGGGGCCTTTTCTCTCTCTGTTTTTTTTTTTGTTCCAAAGAACAATAAAAACGTTACAAATATATGCAACTACAAAACTTAGTTTCAAGCTGTCGATCCTACCCCAGTTCCATACATTCGAAATAAAGGATTTTCTTAAGAAATATGGGGTAATTGCTCTGTTTCCTACAACTTATGTAAAATTTCTATGTTCCAAACAGATCCTTGATAAGTGTTTCAAAATCTTGCATTAACCTGTCTACATATGCGTAATTTTTTGTTATGGGATATCGTTACTTAGAAATGGTTGTCTCCAAGGAGTGCTTTTCCCCTCTCAAAAGATAAACAGGTGTTTTTAGGCATTTTCAGTAAGTGTCATTCCAATGAAAATGTGTACCAAAGCCATAGTAGTTGTATAATTACATGGTTTCTTTAATGAGGATGGCATTCTGGGGTTTTAGGAGGACTAGTGAATTTAACCGTACAATTATGCGGCTAGATATTATGCTATTATTATCTTTAGTATACAACTTTACTATATATAATTAAAATATAATTGTATTTGCTATATAACTATAATATATATTTAATCTGCACCGTTATAATCTAGTCATACCAAAATAAGTGATGGAGATGCTTCTTCTTTTTTTCTCGATTAACGTGAGAATTTTTGGAATTTTTTCTTTTTAGGATTCTTATGAAAATTTCTTGCCCTCGAAACGAAGGAGATGTCTCGAATCTCATCAGTTGTTTTTATTTATATAAATATGATCCTTGGGCTGGGAGGAAGGCATATTGGTCCTCCATGCGGGTCTCATTGGCTAATTAAAAAGCCTAGTCTTCGGCACACTTTCACAACAGTTTAAGCTGCCCTCGAAGTATATTTTGCCTATGTTCATCCGAGTGAAAAGCCTAGCATATTCAAGAATTTTTAATTTCTAGGTAGAACTTCCCTGCTGTTCTGTTGATTTGATTTTAAGTTACGCCATGTAACCACTCCTCATTTTATATGTAATCTTAATTAGTACCAGTCTCAAAGTACTATGTTGGCTTGTCTTAACTCTAGTAGAAAACCAAGATAAAAATTCCATTATTTTAAATATACTTCACCATTATGAATCTTGATCTCTTAATCTGCCTTACATCTCAAGTCAAGAGTTCGGTCCACTTCTCATTCTCTAGCTAGGATCTGTTTTAAGTTACAAATCTCTAGCTAGGTCAACATATCAGCACTTCTTCCTCCTCCTTTTTCTTTCGGTGTTCTTATACCATTACATTTCGGTGTTCTTATACCATTACATCATTTACATGTCGACATTTTAGAGCAGATCATATGACATGTCTTGCTTCTTTTGTCCGCAAGAAAGGCTTGGACAAGACCTACATATTCTAAGCTGAACACAATTGAAACGACCCTCACTCTTAATAGACATAAGCAGCATATTTTAATTTAATTCAGAGTTAATTAAGAAACAAATGGCACAATTATGACACATTTAATTACATCACTGCTCAATCAATAGAGGAGAAATACTACAACATTCAACTATTCGCATAACACAAAGCGACAAGATCAAGCCCTAATACAACACTATCAATTATATCATTGTAATAATTAAATTACAGGAGTACAACATTCATCTTCATACATCATGTATGCATTCTTAATTACATATATCACACATTTAATTACAGTGGTGTTAAACAGAGTAAGTTGTAGATGTCGCTAGGAGTGAGTCGATGTCGAAAACCTACACTAGTTAGATAGATCAAAAACCTGGGGTTTCAACCATCCAAAGAGAGAATAAGACAAGGAGAGAGGATTGCCATTAGAACCTGTTCGGTTTAGATTTCCGAACCATAGCACTCATCAAGATATCAGGACCATCCAGATCCGATCAGCACCTCTTGCTGTAGTGTGCTTCATCATCTGGTGAAAAATCATGCCATCACCCACTTAAAATTCACTACCCTTACCTTCACCAAAAGAGGAACTAAGCCCAGTGACTTGGAACCTCCATTACCCATCAGACCAGTCGAGGTATTCCCCCTCTTTCATCACATCGGAACACAAGAGGAGAGAGCATATAAGACCGATCCATTTGGGAAAAGGGAAGGTAACTCATTTCACTGCCTCACCAAGTCACCAAAGCAAAGAGGAGAGGGAGAGCTCACTTCACTTCACCTCACCACCCCCACTCACCTCCTTTCCAGATCCCATCCCATTGGTAGTAAGAGTGGAAGAGCGAGTTGAGAGTCAACACCACCAGAGAGGCATCATAGAGGGAGGAGGAGGCTTAAGAGGAGTCAAAGAAGAACTGAACAAGGAGAACACCATGTCCCCATTGGCTTAGGAGAAAAGTGTTGGATTTTCTCAAACCCTAGATTGATTTTGTGGAGGCTTTTTTTTGGTATATCCTCCATTCCTCTACCTTTTCTGTAGTGTCACCATAATTGCATAATGAGTTTAGAGGGTAGGAATCTATTTATAGACTCTACTTTCAGGTGTTACAATATGACTCACCTGTTTTTTATACACTGTGAGACTCCTGAACTATGTCACTAATTATGATCAGATAGGTCAATTTAATGTGTGTAAAATATATTAGTTCTTAGCACACATGTGTGAGTCATGTGTCATAATTAGATTATTTACGAGATCAGTTCTAATATGATCATGTGGGTCAACAATCTGCAGAGTTGATCATGCAAAATAAACCCAGCTCTTCTACCCTATGATGTACCCGAGCTAAACATATTGTCAGTGTTTTAATATCGATCTTACGTATGATTATTTAGATTCAGGAGAACTCTTGAAGACCTGGCACCAATCACGCATAGAAAAGACACAGTGATTTTTATACAGGTTCGGGCCTTCTTTCGAGAGAATAATAACGCTACTCCTATGTAGCTATTGCTCAATGAACTAATTACAACTGATGAACAGTAAACGAGGCTATTGGATACTTGACATGTGTCCCTTGGGGGATCCAACGGCCTATAGAAAGCTCGGCCGAATGGCCGACACATGGCCTGGAGGGAAACGGGCGGCTGGGGTCTATTGGACCGGATGAACAGTAATGGACTCAGCCCGTTACTATTTTAGGTTTTTTTTGGGGATTTTCTATTTCAAAAATTCAAATAATTTTTTTGAGCTATAGAAAATAGCAAATAAATCCGAAAAATCACAGAAAATTCCTTGAGACATAAGGAACCCAAATAAAATATTTTTTAGCAAATATTAATATTTATTTTAGTCATATTAAATTCTTTTAATTATTAAAAATTCAATTTAAGCTTGTATTAAATCTAGAAAAATTGAAATATTGAATTTTCTTTTAAAGGCTTCAAATAAACTATGAAAATCAGGATATTATAATACTTTTAGGCTGCAATTTTGTACAATTTTGATTTATCACTCTAATTTGTGCATTACAACCCCAAATAGATAAGTGGCGAAGCAAGGGTTTCCTTCCTGTTCACAACTCATAAGAAGTGACTACTACGATCTTAGATGGAGAATAATTCAATAAATAAATCGTAGTATGTAAAACTTCACCCCAAAAAGACAAAGAAAGTTTGAATATGTCATCATAGACCTAACCATATCCATAAGTGTTCTATTCCTCCACTCAGCAATATCATTTTATTACGGAGTATAAGATATGGTATAATGATGAATAATTTCTTACTTTTACAAAAAAAAATTAATATTCTTGAAGTGTATTCTCCTTTACGATCAGTTCTCAACACTTTGATCTTTCTATTCAATTGATTTTTCACTTAAGTTTTTAAATGTCTTGAGCAAATCAAATCCTTCCGACTTGTATTTAAGAAGATACACATAACCAAATCTAGAATAATCATCAATGAATGTGATAAAATAAATCTTTCGACCTCTAGTGGGAGTAGACATTGAGCCACAAATATCAAAATGAATAATAGCAAGAGGCTCATTAAATCTTTCTACCTTTAAAAAAGGCACACGAGCCATCTTATCCATTATACATGCCTCACAAATACCAAAATCCTCCCACGTAAAAGTCATCTTACCCATTATACATGCCTCACAAATACCAAAATCATCCCACGTAAAGTGCAGAACTCCATAATTAATAAGCCTTTTAATTCTATTTATATATATATGACCAAGTCATAAATATCATAAATAAGATTCTGAGCATATGTTTCTATCATTAGTATTCGATACTATAGAGTTATTTTCACCAACTAAGCAATCAATATTGTCATTATTTGATAGTTCATCAAGAAAGCAAAGGCCATCATGATGAGTTCCAGTATGCACTAATTTTTTATTGAGTAATATTTTAACTCTTTCTTTTCCAAACAATATATCATAACCCATAGATTCTAACTGAGCAACAGAGATTAAATTCCTTCTCATGCTAGATGTATATAAAGTGTCCTATAATAATAATTTTCCTCCATTGGGAAGTTTTAGGACATAATTTTCAAATCCAAGTATATCAGCTTTAGCATTAGTGCCCAAAAAGGCATATCTATTTTCCCTTGCTCTATGATCTCTAGTAATATAAGATGTAGCACAATAATCGACAATCCAACTATTTAGAATAGTAGTAAGTAAAAAGTGCACTGCATACAAAAATATTAGACATACTGTCAGGCGAAGAATTATCTTTCCTCTCAACTGGTTGATTGTTTTGATTCTTTTGCTCATTCTGTTTCTTCTTTTTTCTGCAGTCAGCTCTGAAACACACATACTGACCATAGTTGTGATACTTGAAATTCTTGTACTTATCGTTCCTCTGAGTTGAGTTATAATTTTCACAATTATCCCGATCGCGTTTCTTGTTAAGTTTTTCTCTTAAATCACCATTATGCTTCCTCTTTTGCCAATTCCTTTTATTATTATATTTTTCTTTCCAAGGTATAACTTAGAATTGTGAGCATATTGAGTATCCACTTAGAATGATAGAAAGATATGTTAAAATGTTCCCATGAATTTGATAAATAGTTTAGAACAACCATAACCTGCACTTCTTCAAAAAGAAAAGGATAGCCAGCGTTTTTTTTAATTCCTCTCTTAAAATACCGAGTTTATTAAGATACTCATTAATTAAAGTACTATCATACATCTTAGTAGGGAGAAAATGATTAATAAGATTAAGTACTTTCATAAGAAATACTTCACCAAAATCTTGTTCTAGACTGCATATTATTTTTCACACATTATGTTCACCCTCAATGCAAGATTAACCAAGATCTAAGCAGTTCATAAAACCGTTGTTAGTTGCCAATGCAAGAATAAGTGATAAATGAATATGTAGACTTCGGATCGATAGATCAGCTCAATGCATGCGGCTAAGTCTTTAGTTATTGTTCTGCTGCGTAACTCTGGTATTGCTTATTATTCCCTAAGACGGTGATCTTAGGGAGTAATAATCCATTGTTCAGTGTTATGTTCTGATGATATTGACATGGGACGTCGCAACAATGCCCCCAAAAAGTTTATTTGGAGCTTCTCATGCACATGATGCATACGAATCATCTTTCATTTTGCTTTCCAGATATTCAGGACCTCTTTCATTGATCACAGCTTCTTTGTTTGTTCAAACTCAGCATTCTTGGTAGCTAGTTAAACTGACCCATGGGAACATACCAACAATTACCCTTCATATTTGCATTATGAGTGGTATATCGTACAGTGTAAACTTGTGAAGTTTCAGAGATGATTGGGGGGAAATATCAGAGGTAAACTTAGGTGTGTGTATACTGTTGCTCGGCCAAAGTTTTATGATCCAAATCAATTTAGAAAGAACAGAGAACAGATTAACAAATTCAGTAAAAAAGAAGATAAAACTGATGGCTATTTCAGGTCTGAAAAATATCTTGCAGATTAATGAAGATTCCTTGCCACGCATGCTTGTGCCATCTGGATTTCTATCAACAATGCGAGGCCAGTTCCTTTCAGGCCGAGTCGTTGCCGGCTTGCCTATTTACTCGCTCGCCTCTTTGTCATGCCCTTCCATCATCGCTTTCGTACTGGCCGTGCACTGTCTTGGCCATTTCAGTTTCAGTTCCAGCTTCGGTCGGGATCGGCGGTTGTTCGTCCGTCTCCCCTCTCATTTCCCTGTCGAGGAAAGAAGGCATCTTCCTTATGCCTCTGATGTCTTCGTATTTTCTAGCTGAGCGGAGAGGGACACGATGAGGTTTATCAAGGACTCGAATCCGGTGGATCAATTCTAGTAAACCATTGGATATATATTTTACTGAAACACGGATATTTGAGTATTATAGAGCTTTTTTTTTTGCACATTCTCTATATAAAAGAAAACTATACATTAATGTCATGAGCGTACTGGGTGACCCCTATCCGACAAACTCAATTCTAGTCGTACTAGCTAAGCATCTCTCGCTGTTGAGTCCTACTTTTTCTTGCATAAGAGATTACTCCAGAAAGATGCACATATGGTGGATCCGGTCATCCTTGCCCAACACATCTCAACCTCAAAACAGTGACAACTCCAGACTCAAGCTACTGGCACTGTCAATTCAACACATAGGACACAGCTCCCTGAAAATTTTTAGAATTAGGATTAATGCTACGCGTGCGAACGATTCGTATTGCTAGTTGAACTGAACCCATCGATAAGCTAGCCCATGATGGGTACAATTCAGGGAGGCCTATTTGTCAGTGACTGCGACCGGTGTTACTAACTTTTTTCTCGCAAGAGTAATTTCGTAGACGGAGTACTTGCGCTTCTAACTACACCTTTAGCTGAAGGAGACCTGCATGATGGTTAAGTCTTACAGCTAGCTCTAGGATAAGTCAAGAGCGTCCTTTTAGGGATTCTTATTATTTCATTCTTTCACATGTGTAGCAGCCAAGCCAACGCTGTGTCATGTGTGATCTCACAGCTAAAGTGTTCCTCTTTTTTTCCTTCTTAATTGACCACCTGAGACATTCTAAGAAAAGATTGGCCTGAACTGTGGCCTTTTTCTGTTGCTTTTGCATGATAGGTCGGTCGGTCAGTCACTCACACTACAACTCTTAGCTACCTTTGGTTTGCTTTGCTTTAGACATGAGCCAGGAAATCTTACCGAGATCCAGAGCAGACGAATCCACCACCATCACCACTGATTAGTTTGTAATCTGCAAGCTTGGGGAGGTACAATGATGCTCCAAATCCCCTAATCATGGCGTCCACACCCAGCACAGCACCCCCATCACCGCTTTTCAATGAAGGTGACCAGTAAGATCTCCGGACCTGCGCGATCGTCGCCGCTTTGCTTTTCGGTAAGATATAAGGTGAACAGGGGGAGATTGTGCTATAAAAGTGCCCGCTTCACTTTGTGCCGCTGGGGGAAGCACGGCTCCCTGAGGTCGAATCAGCCATCATCCCATTCTCCTCTTATTTCTTAAGCTGGAAGCATTTGCATCACTCTTTTAAGCCTGGAGAAGGGGGAAAAGGTAGAGAGGAAAGGGGGAAGAGACGTTGCCTTTGTTTATGGCAACTCTTCTGTTGCGTAATCGCTCCTACCTGTACTGTTTAAGGATGAACAGGTCTTTTTTTTTATTAAAAACAGATTGCAATCAGAGGAAGCAACTTTGGTGCGAAGAAGTGGCTTTGAGCAAATGGTTTGGTCATGGTTCTCAAGGGATGTACCATGATGTATGGTTTCTTTCTTGCCAGATTAGTCTAGAACCTCATCCTCCCCAAGGGAATCACCCAATGACTGAATGAATGATCATTGATCGGCAAAGCAGAAAGATTGGCATCAGATAAAGCCTTGACCTTTAGGAATGCCATTATGAGCCAATGATTAGATCTGAACTCAACAAAGAAAACTTTGTAGAACAAATGGTACACTGATATTCCAGAGGGCAAGTGGTTCTCTTTATTCTCATACAGGGGTATGTACTATCTAGTATTACAAGATCATCAACTTTACACGGTGCAATATGCAGTGGATACAGTAGTGGCTTTTTTTTGTTGTTGTGGAAGCTGGGTGTGTAAACAGTGGGGGAAGCTTCCATCAGAGGCTGACACCCATGCTCTTCTAAAAAATGAAAATCTGCCATTTCATTGGCAGTATTGCATTCGACATTGGAATGAGAGATTCAAATGCTACAGTCCGAAGGTGCTGCTAGCAAAGCATTACAAGTCTTGACCTAAGAGGTCCCTTCTGATTTACTGTTCCTACGAACCAATAAATAACAAACAGCCAGGTTAAAGTCGGCGTATAAAGCAGACTAAAAAGCAGAGATCATAACTGACCTAACACTCTGCCATATTCAGAATTTCAGATGCTTTAGGGGTTTCCAGTTAGGGCATCTCCAATGGTCTGACTCAGCTAGCTATTTGCATGTACACATCAACATAAATCCTATATGGAGGAAAGAGAGTATGCAAAAAAAATCGAACCAGCTCTTCCTTAAACACTAGTTTATAACAAAAAACGAGGCAACATCTATAAATGACTGTGTGTGCATGTAAACATCAAATAGCTATCCTTATAGATAGTTCTTTGAAATGCTAGTTTTTAGTGTGTATTATATAAATGATGTGGAAATCTCCTAGTTAGTTGCTAACTAGAACCATTGGAGATGCCCTTAGTCTTTTAGCAGAAGTAACTCCATGATATAGTATATACAGAATGTGGCTATCTTATCAGAATGGCATATAACTTTTGCAAGTGAACACTATATGATATGAAATTACCGGAGTATATCTGAGAAAGGGTGCAACCCTCTGAATAACCAGGAGTTTAGAAAGCACCAAGAAAACATTCCTGTTACCTATCTTCTCTAGATTTTGTATAACTTTAAACACGATATGGTCTAAACTTAATGGAAAAAATCAGAAAACCATGCAACACTCTGTAACACTATAAACAACACAATTCCTCTTAGCTATCTTGTCTGAATTTTCTAGAAACCGGCATGAAACCATTCCCTACCAAGTTGCAGCAGCTCTCAACCACTGGAATAGTTTAACATTTGATACTGAACACAAAGAAAAGTACATAACAGTGCCGATGGTGGTAAGTGAACTCAAAGAAGAGTGCCAGCAATGGCAAGCGGTGGGAGCTTCACGTATTGATAGACTCTTCTAGTGTTTGCAGGAATAGAAATGCAGTGGTAGCTTATTCCATGCAATTTAGCTTTATGTTCTTGTAGGGTAGAGGTGATCAAATCGTTGTAAACTGTTACTGGCAGGTTTCCCCCTTTCTTAATTAAAAAGATGCGCAGATCTCTTGCGTGTTCTAAAAAAACATTTGATACCAAACTGTTTACCATGGCAGCTAGCTACAAACAGGTATTAGCCAACTAGTAGCAACAAATTCGGCACCATTTGGTGAAACAATTATATGTCATTCTTGTGTTCTAAGCAGTAGCCAGTCACTGAAACTAAGGAATGATATTAAGGTACAGCTGAAATATTGTGATGAACAAAAGGAAGGCTCATAATTTCTCGTGGTAATACTCATATTGGCAATATGGGTGAAGGAAAAACATAAAGACTATAAGGAGACAACAAAATATAAATCAAATACTACATCATAATGGTTTACAGATAGCAATTTCCTCTTTTTAACCACTTTACTTTGTGCAGGTAATATTTATTAATTGAAAGCCATGCTTATCTTGTACAGTTTGCAATTAATAGTGATTAAATAAAGAAGTTCCATATGCTATTTTCATCATAACTCAATATGTTATGCTATGAAGTATGAGACAGATAGGCTTTTTAGATAACATTAACATTATTTTCTTCCATTATATATCCATTGCTCTTGAACCGCGCCTAAGAAATTTCATACGAAGTTGCAACTTTTGAAACAATATGATTGCTGCCTGCTGGTATTCACAATGCCAGGCATTGAAGATTTCTGTTTTTTAGAGTAACTATAGGCCCGTTCATATTGTCTTTAGTTTTATTCATCAGCCACTACTTTGTGTTTTCACATGTTGTAACGCACTTTGTATTTTATTATATCACAATTCCGTAAGTCGTATGGTGGTCCAAATGTTGTAGTGCCTTTTGTTGCACCGTCTTTCTTATATAATACACTACTATTCATCAGCTGATTCTATCAGCCACTACAATTCATTAGCCACAATAAAAAGCCAATACGAATAAGCCCTACAATTCTAACATGGATGGTTGTTTCAAGCCTTTGAATGCAGCTTTGAAAAGAACATCCAATGCCAAATTTTAACATCTTTTGTCATTTAACAGTAGCCACGTTTCTTAAATGGACCCCTGCTTCCCAGTTCCCACTCCCCCAGCAAATCAAATACTCCATGTACTGAATTGTCTAGGCTTTTCTTTAACATAGTTTTACTTCAGCATCAATACTGGACTTGACATAAGTGTCAGACGCAGGAATTTGAGATACACATCCAAGGGGAAACACAAGGAACACAAGCGTGCAGGTAACACTGCCTTCGGAAACCTTCATCAGGCACCCTACAATCTATGACCGATAAATTTCAGGTGCAGAGAGAATGCCAATGCTTCCCATTCTTACAGGTCAAGTTGACCAATTGGACTAAACCATTTCACCCTTGTCTACTACCAATCCAAGCTCATACTGAAAAGGCTGTAGTACAGTCCCAAAGAAGCACAAGCTTACGCAGCAAACCTCATTGCATTGTTCTAAATTTCAAAGAGAGTTGAGCGAAGTGCACAGCATATAGCTTAACCAACTTTTGACGTCACAATTCCAATTGCATCCAAACCATAGTAACTATGCCATTCTCATAAGGAGTCATTGACATCAACATACAGCTAACCAAATCAGACAATACCTGGCCATGCAGACACCAACCTAGTCTACAATCTACCGCACAACTATCTAAAATACTGAATCATGGGTCTAATTGAACAACAACACATCCAAATGAGAAAAAGGCGGTGGTGGAGCGTTCACCTTTGGGCCTGGGACTGGTAGAACTTGGAGATGCGGCCGCGGTTAGGGGGCTTGGGCTTGACGGGCTTCTTCCGGCGCAGCCCGGCGATCTCCTGCACCAGCGGGACGTGCACCAGCACCGTCCTCCACGCCACGTACCAACCTGGGATACTCGCCCCCGAGACGAACGAATCAAGAAAACCCCAAACCAAAGCAAAGAAACAACCCAAGGAGGACGGAGGGTGCCGTACTGAGGAGGATGAGGGAGAGGACGAAGGCCACGGCGAGGAGGGGACGGAGGACGAAGACTTCGGCGAGCTCCCACGCCGCCGCAAGGCTGCCTCCCGCCATGGTGCCGGCGGCGGTCTGGCTCCAGCCTTCGGGAGAGGAAGGCGTAAAGGAATCTCGTTTGTGGGAGGAAGCGTGCGGATCGGTGCGCAATCTATGACATGTGGGGCCTACGTTGAGGAGAGGTTCGCCTCTCCACTCGTTGGCGCGAGCAAGGAATCGGGTCCACCATCTACTACGTTGCTTGTGATTTGTGAAACGGGTGTAAACGGCCAGGATTCAATCATATTCACATATATTCAAATATGAATCGGATGTGTACTGGTTATAGATTAGAATCGAAAAATCAACACATTCTAGACAGGTTGAGACTCGCATCATTCCTACATTAAACTTGACAATAATAATCTTAGACACTTACATAAAACCCAAAATAAAACCACTATAATATGAGAAATACAAACTTCTTCGATCCAGAGCATATAATTAAGCAGTTGTACTAAAGCAATCAGAAATCAGTGTTTCTCTAGGCAGCCGCCTAGGTGCTGGGCGCATGCTCCCCGCCGTGACTCAGGCAAAGGAGCTCCTCTGGGCAGTCAGCTCGCCTAGGCGATCAATGCTAATCCTACGCGGACCCATGCGGCGCTAGGCGGGCAAGGCACGACATAGTTGGGCGGTATGGAGCGGCACTAGGCGGCCCATGCAGAACTGGGCGCTCAGAGGCGGTGCAGGCAGGTCTGAAGAAAAAGCAGAAAAGAAGGTAAGTCACAAAACCCTATCCGATTTGGCAATTTCATCCTCTCTTGTGCTACTCCTGATCCACGCTCTCGCCGCTCAACGACTCCTCATCCATGGTGTAGAGTGCCCGCGGGGTGGGCCTGAACTATCGCTCCCTCCACGTTGCCATGTCCTCCTTAGGCCGCGGCGTCGGAGACAACCCCACAGAGTTGGCGGAGGTCGGCTCGACGCAGGTGCGATGGCGGGAGCAGAGTAGGACGAGGAGTTGGCGGAGAGGTTTACGGCGGCGAAGCTTCTTGGGGTTGGGGAGCCAAAGCATGAGTGTGGGGGTGATGAGGTTGATGACGAGTAAGGAGACAGTCACGGCGAGGAGGATGGGCTCGACGACAATAAGGCGCCTCATTTCTATTACAAATGGGGGTTTTTGGGAAGGAGCCTATGCTTGCCTACCTGGACTTTGCAATTATCTGTGTTCATCCCACTTGGGCCGCTTAGGCGCTAGGTGGTAACCCAACGCTTGCTTAGCACCTAAGTGAACATTATCAAAAATCACATGATACGAACTATTTGTGACCGGTTATAGATATAATTGCTTAGCTATCCTTAAATCACACAAGATTTCTGTCCATGTGTTCAAGTGGGCAAAACCCACCGTTGAGTCTTTTACAAAAGATTTGTAGGTCCAAGAACTACTGCAATTCCGGCGTTCTTCCAATCCTTGGCCAGGTTCTTTTGGGTTTAACGTTGACTTATACTTATACTATCTACAATAACTAGCTTTTAAACAGTACATTTATTAAGATGGAATTAATAAGAAAATTATAGTAAAAAGTGTATATAGTTCAGCAGTACCAGCTAAAATCATATACGATTATTTTTCTCTGTGTACTATCTCTCACGAATAGCCAAAATTCAAATGTTTAAAGTATAAATTATCAGCCCAAAAGAACCCACCCTTAGATCATCTTCTATACCAAAGTGCTTTTATTTGCCTGCGGTTTATACCCCAAAGTTCAAATATGCAAGAACTTCAATTTTTTTGGGAGGCATCTGGTGCTCGAATCAATTAAATTTCTCCTTGTGTTTGGCTAACAACACAATAACATCTACCCGTCCATTTTTGTGGAAGATGCCCGAGTAGACTAATCATACAACAAATTCCAATGAAAAATTAAGATTCAGTATGTCACAACATCAGGACCAATGAGTCGAGCATTCCTATGTCAGAATCTGACGAGCTAAATGTTAATGTGATCAAGATTCAGGATACCTTCTAATGGATTCCTACTGCTAAAAGACAGTTGCCATCAAGTTCTGAGAATCGGGTCGCATAGCAGAATTTCCATTTCTCAGCACTTTCAGCGGGATATTGGGAAGCCCAAGTGCCATGATTTCAATAACCCCGGATTCACCCTAATAACATACAGCAGAAGATAGTTCATCACAATCAAATCCTTTTGCATTCCTGCAATAATAAATACGTTCTTAATCAGTGAACATTCAAACATCATAGTTACTGAAAGAATATGACACAAAAAGGGCAAACCTTGCTACCACTAATATCCATGCTCTCTTATGGTTACATTTTTTCAACATTGTTTCCCCCACGCTTCCTTTTGGTAGGTTTTGTGGTGCCACTGGTAACTTCAGCCGCCATAAGTTTTTTAGTAGATAGCTGGCCAATGAAGAGAACATTCTGTGCCCAACCGGCATAGCTTCCAAATTTAGCTACAAATGCATCGGCGACAACAACACGAAGTTTTGGGGTCAGGCTCTTGCCAGCTAGCTCTGGCAATAGATATTGTGTAGCAACCTGCATTAAATCCATACAGTTATGGTTTAAGACTGGCATAGAATAGATGTTTAGGTCATAAAAAACAAATGCACCAATTCCTTCTTCCTCATACTGCCTCATGGTTGAACAATATCTTTCATACCACACTGATTGTTTATATGCTTACAGAGTAGCATCGATTATGAATACAGAGTGAACATTTATTTATCAATGGAGACTGGTTTATTTGCCATTTCAAAGGATGAAAGGTATTTCCCCAAAAATATAAAAAAGAATAAACCTTCTTATGAAGAGCTATGTTTTATGGTTAAATAAAAAAAAGTGAAGTCATAACTTGAACCAGGTGCACCCATGCAATTTAAACACATTCAGCTTAGGTAGTGTAAAAAAGGTTATCATGGTCAAAATGATTAAAATTCATCACCGTAAAGCCTTAAATTTGTGATGTAACAAAACTTGAAAAAGCTGATTATTAGAATTATTACATAGCTTTCCTTGTATGCACTTACCTTATATGTACCTTCTTTATATATGCTTTCTTTGTATGCGCTTACCTTGTATGCGCCTTCCTTGTATATGCTTTCCTTGTATGCCTACACCGGACCATATATATACAAAACCACCCCAGCCCTTTAGCTGTGTGGTGTCTATATCAATTCTTCTCTACTCTTCTACATGGTATCAGAGTATTCTTCCTGAGCCTCATCGCTGCTCCCCCTGGCCGAAGCCTTCTCCCTAGGCACCACCTCCCTCCGCCCCCAGGACACACCGCCGCCGTCCTCCTCAGGCAGATGCCCCCGGACGCCACCTCCCCCGGGTCACCGCCGCCTCCACCCGGCCGCCTCCCCCCCAGGCCGGGCCGCCACCGCTGACCCGGATGCCCTCGCCTCCCCGACCTCCTCCCGGGCCGCCTCTCGCCTCCCCCCAGGCCGGGCTGCCATCGCCGACCCGGACACCGTCGCCTCCACGACCTCCTCTCGGGCCGCCTCTCCGACCGCGCCAGCCGGCTGCCGACCCAGGACGCCACCACCTCCAGCTCGCCGGCTCCCGTCGGCCGCTCGCACCAGCCGGAAGCCCGCCATTGGCCCCCCGACACCGGCCGCCCGCCATCGGATCTGATCTGTTGAGTGAGTGCCTCTTATAGGTAAAAAAACGGGATTCGTCCAGCTCCAGTCCTCGGTCATGTCGGCCCCTCTCGCCGATCCAGCTGCTGCCGTCGCCACCGCCGGCGCGATCACGCCTGTTGCTCCTCCGATCATTCTTAACCCTTACTGCACGGTCGTCGTCAAGTCCCATGTGCCGACCACCCTCGATTTGAAGACACCGAACTACTCCCGATGGTCCAAATTCTTTCGAACCATGTGTGCAAAGTTTGGCCTCCTCTCCCACATTGACGGCACCAACACGGCGCATCGCGATAAGACTAATTGGGCCCTCGCCGACTCCGCCGTACTCAGCTGGTTGTATGGCTCTGTCTCCGACGACGTCCTCGACTCAGCGATGACTGATCAAGAGGCCGCACGTGACCTTTGGGTCGCGATCGATGCGCTGTTCCACGACAACAAGGAGTCCCGTGCGATCTTCCCCAACAACCAGTTTCACTCGCTCATCTAAGGTGATCTGTCCATCGCCAACTATAGCCAGCAGGTGAAGGTCCTCGCCGACGAGCTACGCGACATCGGCTACCCCGTCAACGATACGTAGCTCATCCTCAACCTGCTGCGTGGCCTCAACCTGCGCTTCTCCACCACCGTTGACGACATCGCCAACTCTGTACCGTTCCCTTCCTTCGCTAAGGTGCGGTCCATGCTCGCTCTCAAGAAGACTCGCCTCAGCAACGAGGTAAAGATCGCCACCACCACGGCCCTGCTCGCCTCCGGCGGCTACTCAGGCTACACGTCATCAACCACCACTCAGGCCGCCACTACTCGTGACGGCCGTCGCGGCGGCCGCAACCACCGTGGCAAGCAGGGCGGGTCTAGCCGTGGCGCCAGTGTCGGTTTCCAAGGTGGCCGCGTACCACCATCTCCAACAACCGGTGGACTACCCCTACTGGCCGTCAGTGGCATCCCTCGCCTGCTCCCGGCCTCCTCAGCGCTCCACCTCAGGCTTATACTGCCTTCACGCCATCCCAGCCTTCCACCCTGTAGACCTGGGATCAGCAGGGCCTCATCACCATGTTGAACCAATTGGCCGTCCGAGGACACGGCGGCTGGGTCATGGACAGCGGCGCCACCTCCCACATGAGACAGACAACGGTACACTCCTGTCTTCCCACCCCCACCTCATTCGGTCGTCACTGTTGGCAATGGTTCCCGTCTCCCTGTCGTTTCTCGTGGTCACACGTTCCTTCACACACTATCCACTCGTTTTCTTCTTCACAACACTCTAGTTGTTTCTAACTTAGTTCACAACCTTCTTTCTGTTAGACAGTTTACTCGTGACAACCATTGTTCCATCGAGTTTGACGCTTTTGGTTTTTCTATTAAGGATTCTCGAACGCAGTGTGTGATGCTTCGCTACAATAGTGTGGGCAACCTCTACACTATCCCTCCAGTCATCACCTCCGCTCCACCCAACACCCACCTCGCCATCTCCTCCCAGTTATGGCATCAGCACCTTGATCATCCCGGCGTTGCCTGTCCCAATACTCTCAATAAAAACTCGCTCATCTTATGTAATAAAGTAGACTGCTCTCTTTACCAGTTCTGTCAACTTGACAAACATACACGCCTCCCTTTTGTTACTTCTTCACGCTTTTCTACGCCATTTGAGCGAGTTCATTGTGATGTGTGGACATCTCTAGTTCGTAGCATATCTGATTTTCTCTACTATTTAGTGTTACTTGATGATTTCTCTCATTATTGTTGGACCTTTCCTCTTAGAAAGAATATCAAAAGTTCCCCACCACATAGCAGATTTTACTGCCTATGCTAGCACACAATTCGGTCTCCCTCTAAAATCCATACAGGCTGACAATGACACCGAATTTGTGAACCACATTAACACATCCTTTCTTGCTTCCCGTGGCATTACCCTACGCCTCTCTTACCCATACACCTCCCCGCAGAATGGCAAAACCGAGCGCATCATTCGCACCCTCAACAATGCGGTTCGCACGCTCTTGCTCCACGCCACTATGCCTCTCAAGTATTGGGCCGAGGCGCTAGCAACGACCACCTATCTCATCAACCTTGCCCATCCTCTTCTGTCGGTGGTGACATTCCCTATGCCCTCCTTCATCGCTCCCCACCGCAGTACAGTCATCTCCAGGTTTTCGATTGTTTTTGTTTTTCGAACCTTTCTGCCACTTCTGCTCATAAACTTACTCCACGTTCTGCGACCTGTGTCTTTCTCGGTTACCCTTCTCACAATAAGGGTATCGCTGTCTCGATCTCGCCACCAAACGTGTCACCATCTCCCACCATGTTGTCTTTGATGAGAGCATCTTCCCGTTTGCCAGTAGTGACCGATCTTCACCCCCTCCCTCTCACACCGACTTCGATTTCCTTGACGTCGACACTGCCATGCCGGTGCCTCGCACTGCTGCAATGGCACCCCTACAGGTACTCTAGATGACTGCTCCACCATTGCATGGTGTCGAGCGATCATTTCCTTCGTCCACGGCGCCATCCGTCGCTCCACCACCACGTCCGCCCGTGCATCTGGTTTACTCTAGACGGCCACGTGCGGCTCCTTCCGACCCAGCTGCACCAACACCGTTGCTCGCGCCGCCTCGGCTACCCGACTTCTTCGCCGCGCTCTCTCGATCGGCCGCTTCCTGCCATCCATGGTGACACGGGCTCTGCTGCGCCGATCCTCGTGGAGTTTTCTCCTAGCGCCGAACACTCCCGGCCGGCCGCTCGCGACTATCGTAGCACCCTCGCCGATCCCAATTGGCGCACCGCGATGGCCGAGGAGTACAAGGCCCTCATGGACAACGACACCTGGCGACATGTACCGCGCCCGCCAGGTGCTAACGTCATCTCCGGGAAGTGGATCTTTAAGCACAAGTTCTATTCTGATGGCAATCTGGCCCGCTATAAAGCGCGCTGGGTTGTTCGCGGTTTCTCTCAACAGCACGGTGTCGACTATGATGAGACGTTCAGTCCGGTGGTCAAACCGGCCACCATTGGGACTGTCCTTTCCATCGCCGCGTTCCGCTCTTGGTTGATTCATCAGTTTGATGTCAAGAATGCCTTCCTCCATAGCACTCTCAATGAGGCCGTCTACTGCCAGTAGCCTTCCGGTTTCGTGTACCCTGCTCGTTCCACCCATGTGTGCCTTCTCCAGAAGTCCTTCTATGGCTTAAAGTAGGCTCCTCGAGTATGGTACCAATAGTTCGCCTTCTACATCCGCGGCATCGGTTTAGTCGCCTCCTCCTCCGATATGTCCCTGTTTGTTCTCTGTCGGGGGACTGATATGGCCTATTTACTACTGTACGTTGACGACATCGTCCTCACGGCTTCCACCCAAGGTCTCCTATAGCACCTCACATGCTTGCTCCATTTGGAGTTTGCCATGACGGACCTCGGCGACCTGCACTTCTTCCTCAGCATCTCCATCGCATGCTCCTCCGACGGCCTCTTCCTGTCTCAACGACAATATGCCGTTGATCTCCTGCGACGCGCATGCATGGCTGAGTGTCACCCTACAGCCACACCAGTGGACACTCAAGCCAAGCTATCTGGACACGACGGAGCTCCAATGGCCGATCCGTCTGAGTATCGCAGCCTTACGAGGGCTCTGCAGTACCTGACACTCACACGCCCTGACTTGGCGTACCCCGTCCAGCAAGTGTGCTTTTTCATGCATGATCCACGGGAGCTCCACCTTGCGTTGATCAAACGCATACTACGTACGTCAAGGGTACTCTCGACGCCGATCTCTACATAGGCCTCTCCCCGGCGACCTCTATCACCGCCTACTCAACGCCGACTAGGCCGGCTGCCCAGACTCACGGCGCTCTACCTCCAACTATTGCATTTATCTCGGTGACAACTTTGTCTCTTGGTCCTCTAAGCGTCAGACAATCGTATCTTGATCAAGTGTAGAAGCAGAATATCGTATTGTTGCCCATGCTGTAGCAGTCCTGTTGGCTGCGGCAACTTCTCCAAGAGCTTCACGCTCTAGTTGCTTCGGCAACCGTTGTCTATTGTGACAATGTCAACGCTATCTACATGTCGACTAATACAGTCCAACACTGGCGCACAAAGCACATTGAGATTGACATTCACTTTGTTCGTGAGAAGGCTTCGTTTGATGAGGTTCGTGTTTTGCACGTGCCATTCTCTCATCAGTTCGCGGACATTATGACAAAAGGTCTCCCGACCCAGCTATTTCAGGAGTTTCGATCTAGTTTTTGCGTCCGGACTCCCACTACGACTGCGAGCGGGTATTAGAATTATTAGATAGCTTTCCTTGTATGCGCTTACCTTGTATGCGGTTTGCTTGTATATGCTTTTCTTGTATACGCTTACCTTGTATGCGCCTTCTTTGTATATGCTTTCCTTGTATGCCTACACCGGGCCATATATATACAAAGCCACCCCAGCCCTTTAACTGTGTGGTGTCTGTGCCAATCCTTCTACTCTTCTACACTGATGATAACTAAAGACAGCTCGACCATCAATTCATTAATTGTGTTACAATGGATCAATAGTAAAATGGTGGAATGGAAGAACAATAATAACAATAACAACAAAAACCCACAAGACTAAAACCCTAAGACCTACATCCTGCCATCTAAACTGAGTGCCTAAAACGACATCCCTAAACCTTCTACTATGTCATGATTCCAGAACATGGAATGGAAGAACAGATGTAGCTATTTTCACAGCACTCATGCAGCACATGTTTAATAAGATATAGTAATATAGAATACCTTCCAGACATGCGTATCAACAGGAATAGCATGGTTCTGATCGAGGGAGAAGAGAGCAATACAGGCTGCAACTTTTGGACCAACACCTGGTAGAGTGCACAGGGCTGCAATCACCTCCGGAAGTTCCCTCTCACACAGTGAGGAAAGCCATTTATCACCTCCACCAGGTTTGGCCTTCAATTCTTTAGCAGTGCCAACAATGTACTTTGCCCTGCCATTTATTATAGAAGATAACATGCATAATTTGCACAAGTCAGATAACATGCATAATTTGCACAAGTCAGATAACATGCATAATTTGCACAAATCAGTGTACTCTAAAGTATGAAGTATCTAACTCTAAAGTATGAAGTATCTAGCAATACTGTATACAGAACAAATAATCATGACTAAGTTATGATTCATATATTCCATACAATAATTATATTTCTGCCCGGTAAAAGATGGTTTCCTCAAAGTTGAACTACACCACAAATAAAAAAAATGAGATTCTATACATATTCACACAAACAGTAGAGACATAATCAACACGACCATCAGCATCATAAAACAAAAATACAATTGCTCGTCGCCTGATTTGCTCAACAATCCGCCAACAATGAAAGATGGCGAGAAAAATCATACTAAAGTAGCGATATCAAAAACAACCCATGGATGCTACAATGCAGCTGAATTAACAACGGCTAGAAGAAAATACTTGTCCCCCAACTCACAAGCTAGGAGTTTGATCATCTCAAGCCAATTAGGCTATAAAACAAAGCCAGGCTAGTTTTCTGAATTCAACACAAAGAACTACCAATGCTAATAGCATAAAATAATATATATATACCAAGTAGAAGGAGATAGACACCAAGAACTGACCTGTACCCAAACCCGGCCTCCCGAAGCTCCTGCTCCGGCACACGCGCGAGCCGCTCGATCGTCGGGAACCGGTGGAAGACGAACCCGCCAACCTCGCCGAGCCGCTCGCCGTAGCCGGCCAGCGCCCACACCATCTTCTCGATCCGCGCGATGTTGTTGTTGGAGGAGCAGAGGAACTGGAAGACGCACTCGACGGGGTCTTGCCTGAGCACCCGGGCGCCGCCGCCGCCGAGCCGAGCCGTGACCTCGGCGAAGCGCGCGTCGGCGGCGGCGAACTGGCGCCAGAGGTCCGCGAGCGGGACGGCGGCGTTGAGATAGTCGGAGAGCGCGGCGCGGGCGGCGGCCACGGAGGAGGAGGTGGTGGGATCGTGGTTGTGGAGGAGAAAGGCGAGGCGGCCGTCGGGGAGGTGGGTGAGGGACAGCAGGTGGGGCCCCACAACGCCGGTGAAGCGGAGTGGGGAGAGCGAGGTGCGGCGCCAGAGGAAGGTCTGGCCGGTAGGGAGGGTGAGAGGGAGGGAGAGGTCTGCGGTGGAGAGCGGAAGGGGATGCCACCCTTCTTGCGCCTCGGCGGCGGCGGCGGCGAGGGGGAGGCGGCGGCGGGCGGGAGGAGGGTGCTGCTCGGTGGTTTCGGGTTTGGGGGTTTCTACGGGTGGGGTCGGCGGTGGGGTGGAAGAAAGGAGGGGAGAGGAGGGTTGTGGTGGCGGTCTGACGCCGCGGCGGTGGCGAGGAGGCATCGCGGCGGATACGGCGGCGGTGGCGAGGGGAGGGGAGCGTGGGAGAAGCGGGAGGCGCATGGTAGTGAACTCAGCGCGAAGGCGGAAACGTGCATTTCACATACTTCTATTATTTTGTCCAGCACTTCCAAATACGTATATTGCCTTAGAAGACGCAATTGGAACGAACACATACAAACGTGTTCCTTCCAAGCGCCTAGGCATGGTAGTTTTTTTAGGTATACCTTAAGCTGAGAGAAAATTTCTCACCATCACAAACAAGCTAGTGGGGCTCTCTACAGGGAGCAGAGAGGAGCTGTAGCTACCGACATCTGGATGGCAGCAAGGTTCGCGATGAGCCACTGCTATCTAAGAAGTGTGTCTCCTCTCCTTCCCTCCTGTACCATCTGATTCAGCATTTGTTAGTTTCTTTATGAGTTGTTGTTGCGTGCTTGCTAGGTCCAGATCCAGAAGAGAAGATAAGAGGAAGAAGTTGGAGAAGGATGGTTGACCTAGGGAGGCAATGGAGAAGAACAAGGTGAATCAATGGCACAAATGTGTTGGTTGTCTCCGCTTCCACTGTTGCATTCTAGGATGTTTTAGCACCGGAGGAAGAGTTATTGGCTGGGTTCAGCCGCACTTCTAGCTTTGGCTTATTGCATTTGCTACAGTAACCACATTTTGAATGGTGTGGTTTTCAAGGTGAAGTCAACAAGAATATTGTAATAAAAAGTATACTGAATTCAGCTGTATCGTCTAAAATCATATATGACTATTTTTCTATATGTACTGCCTCTCATGACTAGCTAGATTTCAAAATTTTACGCAATAAGGCATAAGCCACAGCCCAAAAGAACCCACATATTAGCGACTATAGAAGCAGGCTCACTAGCAACACCATTGAGACATTGATTTTGTCTTCAAGATTGACTTTTAAAGTGGCTGGTAAGTCCATTTTTAATTATTTGTAACTTGTTAGCTTACTTCATAAACAGAATCATACGTCAATTTCTGATTTTCCAATGTTTCAGCCTCTTCTCACCAAAAAACACACCAACAGGGGATATGGATGATGATGATGAATGATGACCTACATTTATAACTCAAAACAATCAGGAAATTTTCTATGGAGCATGCTAGAACCTGCATCCTGTTTATGTGCTATGCTTTAGCCATCTAAAACTTCGTCCTAGTTTGCCAAATCTGCTACTACTACTTTCAGCTTTAGGAGGTGCATGCATAAATCTGCTATTGCTATCTTTTTCAGTAAGACTCTTTACTTCACTAGAAATTGTAATTTCTAAATTTAGCCCTCTTAAAGGCCTATATGTAAATAGAGAAAATAGGATACGTGAAAACAGAATGTTTTTGGAGAGGCGGGGGAGTCGGTCGAAAATTACTTCGAGTTATGCACCTTGAACGTTCATGCCACACAGTGATAAAAGGAAACCGTGGGGGAGGGGAGAACCCAAACACTAGCTGCCCTTGCCCCTCTTCCTGGCGCTGCCTCCAGCATCCGTCGCCGCCCTCTCCTGGCACCGCCGCCTTACTCTAGCCATCGCCGGAGGGACCACACCACCGCCCGGTAAGCCACTACAAGCGACTGTGCCCCAGCCGTGCTGGTGCACGCTTGAGTTGTGTCGTCATTGTTCCTCATGTTCCTTGTTGTGTGTCATGTGGTTTTGAGGTCTAACTATGTCACATCATGTTGGGATAGCCAAAGGAATGTGGAGGACAAGACGCGAAGGGTTTGGACGTGGTTTCGAGGGCCAATCGAGAAGAGATCGAGGGATGATATATTCCGAAAGCTTCGCAAGACTTTCGAGTTGAAGGTAAAATCTCAACTTGTGTTTCCCACTATTTTGGCCTAGTAGATGTTTTTTGGGGTCATGTTGGTGCTGGATTAGAGTAGAGGATCAGCATTAGGGTAAATTGTTGATGTCATGATTCATTGAGGTTGCTATCCAAAAATTAGGACTTAGTCTTGGGGACTTTGCACAGCATAAAGTTATAGGTAATTGTCTAAGGATTCCATAGAGTCTAAGAAAACTAGTTTTGGTTGTGTAGATTAGAAGTTATGGCTTGAGAAAGGCTGTTGTCCAAAAATCAGTTGCTGCTGGACGTGGTCATGGAAAATTGTTAATTTGACTTGGAAGATGGCCAAATTAAAACTTGGGCATAACTAAATAAGGGTAGATAATTTTCTATCAATTCTAGAAGTGGTATGGTTTACTATATTAGGTGGGTAATTTAATAGATATGAAATTATTAAGTCTGCTATCCAAAATGATAATACCCTTCGGGGTTAAAAATAGGGGGTAAATGGTTTAATCAGGGCATATGACCAACTAAGAAATTATAGAAAATCTTTTGTAGATTCCAGAACTGGGTGGTTTGCCATATTAGGGCTTGGGAGTTGAAAGTTACGTTGTTTTTAGTACCGAGACAGCAAACGAAACTGTCCAGTAAAGGGGGAATATAGCGGACTTGGACAATGTGTAGGAGCGATGTTGTTTAATTGTTGATTTGGTACTATTGTGGCTTGTTATTAAGGTTGGATGTTCACTATAAGAGGAGTAACATCGGGGTTGGCGTCGTCTTCGAATCAATCTGTACCTCATAATTAGAAAAGACAAGTTGCATTAGAAAAGACAAGTTGCATGATAAAATAGTACATGAGTGGTTTTCTCTTATTGTTCATGTTAAAAAAAAATACCACCATGATGATCCATATGTTTATACTTGCTTCTTATAATGCTCATATAATTATGGTTAAATAATGATGATTATTGTTAAATGATGATGATGTTAAATGGTTAATGTTGTTAAGTAAACATTGCATAAATGAATCATTGCATTTGCATGTTAAGCATTCATGATGGAAAGAGATAACTTGCGTGGCCCTCTACAGTCTACTTGTGTAGACGACCCACGGGAACAGGTAGAGAATGACCTACTTCAGTAGACATTCCATGAGAGTGGATAAAGACTTATTTCGGTAGGCACTCCATTAGAGTAGAATTGAGGTCTCCGCATGAGAAAGGGCAGGCTTGAGTTGACACCAATGGATATAACACTCCGCAATATCAGTATAAGCAAAGAGAAGTTAAGACATGTGCATTGCATTCATGAAAAGATAAATGAGATGATGAGATATGTGTGGAATCAATGAGAAGAAATATGTGAAATTGAGATAGTTGTGAATTGACATGAACATTTGGTAACATGTTTTATATTATTTATTATTCTATTCTGTGCTTGCTGAGTCGTGGACTCACCCTTGTTTTTGTTGTTATTTTTAGGTGTGTGTTGAGGATGACATGCATGGGTGGGGAGTAGCACATGATTGATCTTGCACCATTCTAGCTTCTTTCATCACTTAGTACCCAATCAATTATTGTTAGAAATAAATAATACTATTCATGCAACTCTTAGTTGAACAATAACTTTTTCTTAGAACATATTGATATTATATTATTGTTGCTCGTTGAAGTTTCTTTGATTAGGCCTAAGGTCAAGTCATCTTTATTTAATGTTATTCAATGTTCCTATCTTGTGAATATATTTGTGTTATGTAATCATCTTATGGAATTTATGGTTGAATCATAGTTGATGGTAGTGTGTGTGTAATGGTTAAAATTGATAAGGAATTATAGTTGTTGCTAACATTCAGGGTTTTTGTTGAGCCGAAGTGTTACAGTTGGTATCAGAGTAGTGGATAAGCTGACAATTTACTTAGGTAATCAACCAAAATTTGATTTATATTTGGTAATCTTTACTACTAAAAAGGAGTTAGTGAGTGATAGTTCTTTCTCCCCTCCCTCACAAAATCAAACTCGCCGACATGTGAGCCTGTCGAGCGATTCCTCCCCATGACCCTTGCATCAGGTGCTCACCCTCTTTCCCCCAAATTTCCCCTCCTCTCCCCTTGTCACCTCCCAGATCTAACCGAAATGGCTGGCTACTCCATGCCACTCCAATGGCGGTGTTGCCACCGGCGACGGCAACATCGTCCCTCGGTGCCGAACTCCCCGGCTGTAAGATCAAAGATAACCGACTAGAGGGGAGGTGAATAGGAGGTAAGAAAATTTTTGCAAGATAATTATAATCTAAAAAATTTAATTTATAATTTAAATCTACACAATTCTAATAACTCTAAGGCACCTTAAAAATAATAACTACACAAGGCTCTAAAACGATTAATTGCACAAAAGATTGAATATAAAGAGACAAATGGAATCACAAATTATATCAAAATGACGCACGATGTTTTACCGTGGTGGTCAAAAACTTGCCGGTTTCTCCTAATCTATGTTGAGGTAAGCCCAAACAAATTGAACCGGCTCCACGAATTAATCCTTCCACCTCAAATCCACTAGTAGTTGCCCTTTCTCTGCTTCGGAGATGGTAGACATCAAACCACTCATAAATCGGTATCGGGTCTCTTCACAAACTCCTTGAAGAGATCACCCCGCAAACCTCCGCCAAGCCATCTAGTTGTCAGCAAGCACCAAAAGTAACGAATTGTAGTTTCACTTGACAGCAACTAAGTGCCAAGGATCAATCTAAAATGAATATGCACTTGATTTTGCTCAAAACACCTCAAATGAATGCATACTTAAGAAAGGTGTGAAATGAATGCTTAAGGCTCAAAGATGTTCAATACAAATTCAGCAGCATGTCCTTAGCTGGGGGGGTATTTATGCCCTCACCAATCAAAACTAGTTGTTACAAAAAATAATCCTGAAAAATCAGGGACATCGGTAGTACCGGCGTGTATTTTGTGGTACTACCGCAAAGTAGTGTAGCACACAGTAACGGTTATGTCAGAATGCCAAAACTAGCCGTTGAAAGTCGGCGTGGTACTATCATTTTCCTTGTGTCCAAAAAAAACCCTCTCTAGAAAAAACGTACCGCTGTATTTTTCTGGTGCTTTCTAAGTCCGGTAGTTCCGATTTCAGGTGCGATACTACCGTACTGCGGTAGTTCCGCCGTGTATTTTTTGGTACTACCGATTTTGGTGTAACACCTCAGGATCTACATTACCCTGAGATGCCACTAAATCACTCTACCGCTAGCCAATTTACAAGATAACATAAACTGTCAATAATTTCTAAATCATGATAAGCTAAGCGGAAGCATACTAAAGCAAGGTATTTGAACACTATTAATTGGAGAACAATTGCTAAAAGATTTAACCAATTAAAACAAACTACTGTCTAGCATTATTACCTTGAAACAAACATCAATGAGGGAAATAAATCCATGATTAAGACTACACAGCTATTACAACATTAATCATGATATGATGTGTGGAGTGATGTGCCGCTCTACCCTTCCCATGCATGCTTGAAAATCACCTGTAGGGGGGGAAAGCAAGAGTGAGATAAAAATCTCAGCAAATAAACTGTTTAATAAGCTAATTAAACTACAATGTTGTTAAGCATCAATATTTATTTTCCACAATGACCACAATTACAGCCTTAACCACATGTTCTACCAACAATAATAAAACATTAGCAAAGGAATATTGATTGACTACTTCATATCCTCAGCCACTACCACTACCAATGACATAAAAACATTAACAGATTTTACCTCACTATCTTTACTGTTTCTCACATCCACAACTGATATCAACAGTTACCACAAGAGAAAAGAATCTCATACCACAATCTCAACCCCTATCATATCACAAGGGGTGAACCTCATTCCATGACCACAGCTACATTCCTCATATCACAAATGACTCAGATGAGCTAATTCCACATTACAACTATGGAGTTGCATTTGTTTGTAAAATAACTTCATCACACTACATTGTATAAGTATGCAAATGATCTTTCCACAATGCAATGCATATGAATGCGTATGCTCCACCGGACCCTTACCCAACAAGGTAAGAGTGTGCATCGTACTACGGCAATGTACGATGCTGTACCGGTACGATCGCGGCCATAAGCGGCGACATCCATATACAAATGTCATGACATGATATGAATGTTATGATAATCATAAACCACAAGAATTTAACCATGAAGATCAACAACATAATGATCATGAATACTTCCTTATAATCCACATGTGTCTCAATAAGCACAATGCAAGTGTTTCATAAAATCATTACCACATAGCCCACATTCGGTTCACCACGATCATAAACAATTGATCTATAGGGAATTCTATCACATAGATCACAATATATTCATCAAGAATGCTACCACCACAACTATAAATATTCACTAAGAATATTACCACATATACCATAATATGTTCATAAAGAATACTACTCCATAACTATAATTATTTCATCAAGAACAATTTCACATACCCACAAATAAACCATCAAGATCATAAACAGTTGAGTTCTTAAAATACTACCACATGGACCATATTAAGGAAACATGTAACAATGTTATAGCACCTCAAATTAAGAGAATAAATTATTGTGAAGGTATAATAATTAACAAGTTAAACATGTAGCACAACCGCTACGTTTACTTGCCTCTACCTTTGAAGCGAAGCAATCACGTGCATTCAGGAGCAAAACCACCTGTCCAAAAGGTACCTCTCAGCAAACATTACAACAATGAAAACGCGACTCTCGAAGAAAAGATATCGCTAAACCCCAAAACCCCACAACATCCTTCCCCGCGTAACGGTTCTACAATCTTCCCACTGCAGCGGCGCTGCTTAACATTTTTCTATCTTTAAAAATATAAAACTAATCACAGCAAAAGATATATATCTGGATTCTTCACTTAAATACCTACACTTTTCATGTAGATCATTTATTTTTATCTTGTCATTAACAAGGTGATATCTAATGCACAAAACAGAGAACATCCTCTGTTCTGAAAGCCTGGACAGCCGACTTGTAACGCGTCCCCAGATCAGATCAAGGCTCTAAAAATTTTGGTTCTTTTACAACAGCTAGATTACTGAATTACCTACCTTTTTCTCAATTATGACCAAAAATGTAAAAATCATCTTCTACCCCTAATTCCCCTCTGAACAGCAAACAGCCCCAGTCTGCACCCCTGACAGACAGCGGAGTTCCCGACCCTGATACACCCAGCTCCCACAGCCAAAAATTCTGAAAAAATATAGTATATGCGTATCGTCGTCCTCTACGTTTTTCCTTTTGGGGATACCATCGGGAAAAATCGTCTTAGGGGTCTAAACTGCATGAACAGCAACGCTGCGCGAATCAATCTACAGACAGACAGCAGGGATTCTCTAATCGGGGGTTCTAAATCCTAATGCCCACCAAAATCTTGGGCTAAGAACCCTAAAATAATAGAAATCAGAGGGATTAGGATGAGGGAGAATTACCTAGAGATTTGGGATCACCCCTCTCTTCCACTTCTTCTCTTTCCCTTCTTCTCCTCCTTCTCTTCCTCTCCTTCTCCTTCCTCTTCTCCTTCTCCTTGCACTAGGGCAGCACCAAAGGGGAGGGGGAGGGTGCAAGGAGGGTGGGGAGGTGGCAGCTTGGGGTGGGAAAAGGGGGAGGGAGGGCTCCTCAAGGGGTTTATGAAGGGGATGCTAGGGTTTGAGAGGGGGTACGGGCCCCCGTTTGGGCTGGCTGGCCCAAAGTGGCTGGGCCCATCCCTCTGGACAGCCCAAATCTCTAAATTAATTATTTTAATTCTTTTTTATTATTTTAGACTATTTCAATGAATTTATTTTTCACCTCCCGCGATTTACCGAAAATCCGGGCGACTCCGCAATTAATTTAAAAAACCGACGCCGAAACCACGTTCAGGATATTACATTCGGCAAGCCTAAGTCTTAAGGTGAGTGCTCTCTGGAAAAAACTTACTGCTCAGCATCCCGGTACTACCGAGATCCGGTAGTTCCGTAATTTACACATCAGTACTATCGGACTCCGGTAGTTCCGTAGTATGCACTCTGGTACTTCTGATTATTCTGACAGAGCACAGTTGGTTTTTAAACTTAATTTTAAGTGCATGCATGATCCTAGATTAATCCAATTGGCACAAGAACATGCTATCAAGTTACTTTCTATGATCCTTCTTAATAGTACGGCGATTATTCTATAATATAGTCTTCCAACCTTTCTCCTAAGATTAGCTAAATATGAAAGGGATCCTGTACTACTTATACCTTTGTCTTGAGCTATCTTGATTCTCTTTTTATTCTTTAGCATACATCTTGCCTTTGATATGCTCACTTTTAGGACTTAGCCTATGCAATACTCAACACACATATTAGTCTCATATTCACATATTGTCATTAATTATCAAAACCATTTTTAGGGGCCTAGATGCTTTCAATCTTCCCCTTTTTGGTAATTGATGACAACATTCATATACAAGTGAGAAAAAAAAGTTTTTGAATATACCACTTGTTTTGAAAATGAGTTGTATATTCTTTTGTGACTTTGGTGAAGCAATTTAAATTTTTAAAATTGCTTAGATGAGGTTTGGAAATTAATTACCTTTTAAAGTCACTTTTGAAAAGCTCTCCCTTAATATGTGCAAAGAGATGACAAGATACAATAGGCACACATGGAAATTCTTGGCGGAGCTTTTGAAGAATGAACTTCAAGAGAGAAGATAATTTACAAATGCAAATGAAATGACTGTCGAGCGTATTTGAAGTTTATTAATAAACATAATTGAGTTCATCATAAGTGTACATGATACTTAAGCATAAAAGACATCACATAGTTCATTACATCTCATAAGCAAATAACATCATATGGTTCATTACACCATAACATTACATAATATAGTAAAATTATGCAAACTATTTTGAGAGCAACTCTTGGCATCACTTTTCAGCTTCTTCCCATCTTCTCCCCGAAACTTAAACTTCTCCCCCTTTGGCATCAAGATACCAAAAAGATCTAGTCCTGCGGTCCTTGAGGAGAAGGGGCACGGCGGTGACGACGTCCATAGTGCACTGGAACAACCGCATTCTCAAGGGCGGTCATGTGGTCCCCGAGAGAAGAGACGACTGTCGTCAAAGAAGAGACGCTACCCTCGAGGTGCAGAATGGCTGAATAAACCTGAGAGAGAGAGAGAGACACCTCCTCCTCGCTCTGTCGCTCAGCTACAACCTCCTCTGGTTGGGCTCTAGGGCGCGGAGGCACATGAGCTGGAAGTCCCTCCCTGGGCTTATAGGGCTTGTGCATTGAGCCCAGCCCGTCTCGATATCCGGTCTTCTTTATGATCAGGGCCATAATATATAGAGCATAGTTAATCCTTCTCACCCTGTCATTCTTTGTTGCTGCCATTTCTCTAATGATAAGATTAACCATATCAAACTTTGTTCTGGTCATCACATAGTTGATCAAATTCCAAGCGTGCCCACGGATGGCATCAAAATTACTGCTCTTGGGAAGAATGGTGTGATTTATAATTCTATTAACCAAACTACGAATGGGGAGGAGTCCTACAAGCTTGCCTGGCACATACCTCACATTCTGGTCATAGTACTCAGTACATGTGGCAAGTTGGAGTGTCGGTCTATCATACACTTTCTCATAGGTGCTGAACTGTGTATGCAAGGCTTCCCCAAACTCCTATTTGTTGGAATCTAGGTATTGGTGTCCCGTCATCCAAGAGATATACTCGTAGTGCGGAGAGATGTAGAGAGTGGCATAGAACTGTCTGATCATCTCCTCATTGTAGTCTGATTTTAGAGCTACAATGTGATGAATGCCTGCTCTCTGAAATAGACGGTAAGCCCCTTCATACTTATCAATCTACCCCAAATAGTCCCAATCCACATATTTGTGATCTGCAAACTGCTTGAAAGGACAATAAATTTGCTCATAAACTTGCTCCTGAAATTTTATGTGAAATCTAAGGTTCTGACAATTTTTTGAGAGCACATACTGACTACGATGCCTCAATATGGTGTAGTCGTCACTGGAGATGTTTCTGAGGTCCACCTGCGGCTCTTCAGGCTCCTGCATTTCCTCATTTGAGGACGCATGGACCGAGCTATCTGAGGCACTGCTCCGCCACTCTGTCTCGGTCTTAGAATCTGTGGCTATCCCCTTACCGCTGTCTTCTCAGGGCTTTTGGGCTGACTCACTCTGCGGCATCTCAACAGATGGAGACGCAGGAACATGGGATTCCTGCTGAGATGATGCCTGACCTGAACCACTACCCCGAGCATAAACCTTTCTTGTAGCATTCCTTGTCCTCGGCATCTTCAAGAGAGTAGAATTTGAAGTCAAGGATATGATATGAACTAAGGTAATTTGGTTAGAATTGAATGAAATCACAATGCTATTTTATCAAGAAAATCGGTAGTACCAACGTTCAAACTGCGGTAGTACCGGAGTGTAAATTCTGGTAGTACCGTTATGCGGTAGTACCATGTTTGTCGAGTGGTAGTTCTGATTTCCCTAAAATTTTCTAGGGCAGTCAATGCGATGATTTCTAGTGATGTTTTTCTTGGATTGAATCCATAAGATGGATGAGTTATCATCATACATCACTAAAAATGATCGTTTTCCTGAGAAAATAGTATTATATCATCCACATTTCAAATCTAACCTAATTTGGAACTATGGTTCATAGAAATGAGATAAAAAGTAATGTTTGATCCAAAATACCTTAAGGATTAAAGGAGAAGTATCCTTGGGATGTCGAAAATCACCCAAGAACGAAGAAATCCCCAAGGGATTTGGAGATCGAAGAGGGGTAAATGAGGAGTTCTTGAGAGAGTGAGAGAGAGAGAGAGGTGTACGGTTGAAGTGAGGTGTGGAGAGAGAGAAAGAGTGGTGAGAGAAAGGGGGTTGAACCCCGGGAGTTATTGCACATTTCATTGGAAATTGGTAGTTCCATAGTTAACACACCGGTAGTTCTCAAAATCAGTTGTACCACAATTTTAACATTGGTAGTTCCAGATCTCAATAGTACCACAAAATATACAGCAGTAGTTCCGATTTTTCTGGAACTTTTCATATTTTGATCTTAATTTGAGGAATTATACAAATGATCCTTAGTTTTGCACTCAAGTAAGAATCATTCAGGATTATTATGCATTTTTGAACCTAGAGGAAGCCTAAGAACATAGTTTTTATGAACATATGAGATTTAGCAAAAATCTTTAAAAATACCTTTAAAAAATAGCTCAATCAATGCCAAAAGAACACAAAGGCATGAGACAAGTGTTCAAGTAATATTTGAGTAGTCTAGGATATTTAATTCATTCCTCAATTTGTAGAAACGGTTTTCATCTAAAGGCTTGGTGAATATATCGGCTAATTGGTCATCGGTTCGGATGTGGCTAATTTCAATATCTCCCTTGCTTATATGATCTCTCAAGAAATGGTAGAGAATATCTATGCGTTTGATTCTTGAGTGTTGAATAGGATTATTAGCTATTTTCATCACACTTTTATTATCACACAAAAGAGACATTTTGTCGAATTTAATTCCATAATCTATCAAAGTTTGTCTCATCCATAGCAATTGAGCGCAACAACTACCCGTGGAGATATATTCGGCTTTGGTGGTTGAAAGTGCTATAAAATTTTGTTTCTTGGAAGATCATGATACTAAGGACCTTCTTAGAAGTTGACAATTATCCGAGGTGCTTTTTCTATCCACTTTGCAACTTACATAATCGGAATATGAATATCCAATTAAATCAAATTTAGCATCATTGAGGAACCATAAGCCTAAACTAGAGTAATGCTTTAAATATCTTAGAATCCTCTTTACGATAATTAAATAGCACTCTTTTGGAGATGCTTAAAATCTGGCACATATGCAAACACTGAACATAATATCGGGCTTAGATGCGATGAGATAAAGTAAACTACCAATCATAGATCTATAAGGTATTAAATCTATTGGTTTACCTCCTTCATCAAGATCTAGATGCCCGTTTGTCATCATGGGAGTCTTGATAGGTTTTGTATCTTTCATACCAAACTTTTTGAGTAAATCCCTTGCATATTTTGTTTGGCTTATAAATGTCTCATTTTTAAGTTGCTTGATTTGAAGTCTAAGAAAATAGCTCAATTCTTCTATCATGGACATTTCAAATTCTCTAAACTTTATTTCACTAAATTCCTTACAAAATTCTTGATTAGTTGATCCAAATATAATATCATTAATATAAATTTGGTATATAAAAAATTCATTATCAATAATTTTGGTGAACAAAGTAGTGTCAATCTTTCTGATTTTGAATCCTTTTGAGAGTAGAAAATCTCGAAGGCGCTCATACCATGCTCTAAGAGCTTGTTTTAGTCTTTTCTCAACTAGAAAAGACTACGGCTCAACATTAAATAACACAATTTGCAAATGACCTCTGCCATAAACACACAGCCTAAACAAGAATTAAGAGAGCATTTCACTACTCGACATGACAATAATTTCTCAATCCCTTTCTTTTAAGAATTTAACTTCTTTGAACAAAGGATTTTCAAATCATCGCCCAACACACCAACTCATTTGTCTTTAATTGACAACATCAACGATAAGCTCAAACTGATTACATCATCTACACCCTTGTAGAAAGACTCTACTGACCCCACAAATCATACTCTAGCGAAGCCGACGACCAACATAATTACTTTGACAAATAATTTCTAATGCACCTCAATCTCTTAAGGATAAACAACTCAAAATTCACATCACACCCGCACATATTCATTTACTACACCCCAAGGATGCTATCCATGATCAACATGCTATTTGGAACCTACTCTGTTCCACTATTCCTATATAGAAACACTGGGCCTCGAAGGTTCTAGCACAACAAAATGTAAAGCCCAGACTCAACCTTCAAGACTCCTACAACAAACCTCTCGTATAAAGATAGAGAAGTCCTCAGATGAAATCCCAAAAATTCCTACAATTCAAATATACTCAATCCTTAACATCAACAAATCATTTAACTCCAAGACAAATATTCTATTTAAATCAAATCCTCTCTAAGGATTATTTCAAGAAAATAATATACCATCCAATGTATCTCAAACATCGTGACATTTAAGGTTTCCACAAAATCATATACTAGACCACCACTATCTAGTTGCCATCACACAACTTAAAAGACTTCGCGACACAGATCGGTTACCTTTTTCTTAGAAGATGAGGCAAATAGAAATAGACTTCAACACACGAAAAAAATGTTACCATTCACAGTAGACACAAGACCAATGAAAATAGCAATGATCTTGGAAAACAAAAGATGAAATCTCAGTTGAGGGAAGACGCACCTCAAAAGGAAATGAAATATCAATTCTCCACCAACAAGAATAAACATTGCTATTTAAACTTGAGGAACTCTTATGCGGTGAAACAAAAGGTTCAGCACACTTCCAAAAGTTCACAACTCACTCCAACCTCAAATACTTCTACTACACCCTTTCCTTTGATAAAGAATCAACTTTCTTTGATTATAGCATCACCATTCCAATTCCAGTAGTAAGAGATTTGAAGACCATAGTGCATGATTTAGTTAAAAACTAATAAAATAATTCAACACGCCACTTTGTTCAAAATAATTTCAGCTGCCACATAAGTCATTAGATCCAAAAGATCCCGACCGCAATTCTCAAAACCTTTAATTCAATTAGTGTCTTGGAACTATCAAATTCCTTTATTTATAGAACATTCAAAATTATCATCACAACCACAAACTGCCAATCGTATTTACAACAAGATAAAACACTCTTAGCAAGAATTATCATATCCTCTTACCCCTTCATAATTTTTCCAAAAGAACCACCACAAATCACTTCTTCATGTTTTTATTATCTAAATAAGATTGCAACTACTTAACCTAGGAAAAAACCGCACAAGCCACAATATTGAAACAAAACTATTTTAACAAGATATTACTAGAACATGGTAGTCTCCCAAAAACATACTATATTTATACACCCATGAACCTACCTCTATATTTTAACACTTACTATATTTCATACATTTAACTCTTATTGATGCTCAACTCTAATTTAGCACAAATTGATTGCACTCTAGCCATTACTGTTAATAATTAATTATTATTTTTGTCATAGTAGCACCCATGAACCTACCTCTATTTTGCAATCACAAAAATAATTATGAGTAGAGATTCAACATTCCACCTCACGTTCAGAAATTAGAATGAAATAACTTGAAACTTCAATAATATAAGCACTATAAGACAAAATTCCATAAGTCAATACATCAACTTTTAACTATTTGTTTGTACATGTTTTAACAATTTAACATGGAAAAAGTTATGTGAGTTTAACAGTTATACATGCTCATCAAGTATGTAAATAGAGGACATATTAAAGGTTAATATTACTAAGGCAATATTCCAACACCTCTTTACTTAACCATCCCAAATGGTCAGATTAATTATTTAAGAGTAAATAATCCAATCTATCCAACAAGTTGAAATTTTAAACAATCATAATAATCAAACCATTTTTTCTCATATTCCTCAATAACTGCATGAGTTCCAAACATGCATAGACAAGTTCTTAATCACAATCTTAAAGGAACTATTACAAGACGGCATCAAATTAATCAACTACACTTCCAAGGATGTTAATTGAGATTACTTATGCAGCACGCTAATGTCTCAAGTTGACAATTCATACCTTATCAATTATTTATATAATTGCGTCTTCCCACTTAAACAAATCACCACAAAAGGGTTTTAATACTTCCTTTCAGAGAAGAGAGGAATTAAACTTCAACACTCAAAATAACCCAAAAGAAATGCATAGGGCCAAGGCTTCCACAAGTTAACAAACTTCCAACATAAAGCTTTGATTTTTCAAAATACCAAACGAATAACTGAGTCATGTTTTCCAGTAAACATGGAAAATATCAATCTCACCAATTAACAACACTCATGAGTAGCATAAGCAACTCAATAATCAGTAAAAACATTAAGCCTCAAGAACAATTAAAAACATATTGGTACCCATCAACTGTAATGAACCACTATTCCCAAGAGAAATTTATCAACCGCAATAGGCCAAGATTTGACCGAATTCAACTAAAGATAACAAATTTTCTAAAGAAACTCACCGACAATATCTGTAACTACGTTACCCGAGGTAACTGCATCACTATCCCGATATCATGATCGATGGTATAACCTAGCAATGCCCAAGGCAACAACAACGACCTCTACATCTTATCATTGACTATCCTCACTCGTAACAGTCATAGAAGCAAACCATAATCATACAAGATCATCTCAAAATATAAATCATCAATACAACATATCAAAGGCATAAATACAATGATTGACCCATCCCACCCTACTGTGCACCAGTGTGTCAATTTAATAATTCAATTACCACAGACCTAATGCCCGCTCTGATACCAACTGTAACACCCCAGGAACCATATTACCCTAGAATGCTACTAAACTACACCACGACTAGCCAGCATACAAGGAAGTTCTGGCAGCATCTTCCCAAGATAATGAAAACCACACGGAAGCATAACAATACCACACGTAATGGAAGATATTTAAAAGGTTCAACCGCTAAGATCATAAACAATTAAAGCCATCCACATATTAGCATTATTAAATGATAGTGCTCAACAATGAGGAGACAAAAAACAACTAAAGACTCCTCTAAATTATTACAGCAAAATTCATGAAGTGATGTGTAATAGTGTCGTGCCGCTTTACCCTTTCCATGTGATGAGGACATCCCTCCCACGGATACAACCGTGTCTACACATACAATTCAACCACAACAAGTATTGCAAGGTCCACTTACTCGAGCTCGTGCTCACCAACTTAATTACCAGGTGAATTCGTTCGTAGGTTTGTATATTACTGAGAACAGACTGCTACCTAATGCAAGTGATTTAATTGTGCTTAAAAACATAGGAAAGGATAAAGGAGAGGCATGTGGAGTCATGGACACGTATGGAAGGTACAATGAAGGTCATCATGTCACTTTGGGGCTGAGTCAAGTAAGAGTTGGAGTTGGGCTCGTTTTGGAATCAAATTCGGACTACCGTGATAGTATCAAGTTCAAACGAACGTAACTTCTTCATAGGGACTCTGTTTTGGACGTTCTTGGACTTCATGGAAAGCTTATCAAGTCTACTTCTCAACAGACCCAATCTTATCTTCAAATTCCATCTGAGCCAATCACAATTTTGAAAAGAGTCCACGTCTATTTTTAAGTCCGAGTTCAAAAGGGTGCTACGTGAGAGACCATGTGGAGGTAACCCCGTGTGTGTGATGAGTAATTGACACGTGTTCTGGAAAGTTTGAGTTTGATTTTGGGCATTTTGCGCTATTTATGGATGCTAACGATTTAATTATAATATTTTGTGCGGTGCTATGTCATGCGTTTTCTTGTCGGTGATGGCTGCAGGATTTTGAGATGGAATCGTGGTGAGACACGGGTGACCGGACTAGGTACAGGCGGTGCTGAGGTCAGAGCGGTCGAGGTGTGTCGAAGACGGCGAGGACTTGAAGTGATTGCGAGGCGTGCGCGGGAAGAAACGAGGAAGCTTCCTGGAAGGTGCAGGAGTGATATTTTGGTAAATGCGTAGGGCTGCACAAAAGAAAGTAGATGTGGTTAGGGCATAATGGATAAAGAGAGGAGTTATTGTGACCTAATGGGTAAAGTGATTTTGTAAACCCATTAGTGGAGGCTATAAATAGAGGTGCTCTCTAGTGGGAGGGTGTGCAATTGAGAAAGAGAGATGTGTGAGTGTTAGGGTTTCCTAATGCTTGTGCTTTTTGAGAGAATAGGCATTAGGGTTTTCATTCTTGTTCTCTCCATGGATATGTGAGTTGCTCTTGAGTGTGAGGTGTGGGAGAGGGATGTAAACTATTTCTATTAATCATTCATCTCTCTTCATTTTATTATGTGAATTTCTTGTTTGAGATGTGAATTTTATTTTCTCTTGTCCACTCGTGTTCGCTCTTTGGTTCTAGTTGTTCTCCCCGATTGTGTTTTATTTTCTCAGTTCTAGTTGAGTGTGTGTGAAGAGTACCCTTGATGTTTGCTCTGTATTCGGAAATCAGCCCCAAGGTCATTTGACCAGTTCTCCTTGAGCAAAAATCAATATCAATGGGCGTTCTTTTCCACCCGCTATGCTCATTTAGAATCTCTGCCTTTTGAAGCTTTCCCTTCATCATTTTATTTAAGATAATTAGTAGTTATCCTGCAATCTGTGCACTTGCAGCTGTTCGGCCAATACAGCTCATTAATTTGTTTGCAGTTCAGCAGCAGCAGGCTCTTTCCTTTACTCTGCATATTCCTTGCCTTGTGTTCGGTTGTTGAAAACAGCAACAGTCATTCGTTTCTTGCTATTTGCTGTTCGGATGAGAAAATCACAGAAAACTGCAATCTTTTCCTTATTGTTCGGCTCTTGCAGTTTTGCTTTGCATGTCCGGCCACTGCTGGGCTGTTTCCTTTTTGGTTCCCTGTTGTAGTCCATATGCATGTTCGGCTACTGTAAATTGATGCTCTAGGTTCTTTGTTCTGCAGTTTGTTTATCTGTGCTTCAGGTTTTCGCAGTAGGACCTGCAGTCTGTTGTTTTGCTTTGGTCTTCTGCTTTCGGTTGCTGTTTGCTGCACTCTGTCTATTAGTCAGTAATCAGTACTTTTTTAGTTTTCAGCAGCAGTAGATAACAGCAAGTTTTGGTCTTGTGCAGCTGTGCAGTTCGATTCCTTTTCAGGTTTCGACCAGGCTGGTTTGGCTGTGTCCAGTTTCAGTTCTTAGCTCCATCTTTGGGACTGCCCTTTCTTCTATTTTTTGGTTTTCCCTTCTCTTTCTGTTTTGCTTTATGCCTCTCTAGTCTACTGCAGGTCCAGACCTAAAATAGCAATCAGTTCGGTTTGTTGGAGGTCCAGATTTTCAGTTTTTGGCTATGCTTTCTCCGTGCTGTTTAGATTTATTTGTCTCCTGTTTTGGCTTTCTGTTTTCAGCCGCAGAGTAGGTTTGGTTGGTGCAGTTTTGCAATCAGTCTGGGTGCATTTTGTGTTTCGGATTGTAGTGTGGTTTTCAAACCTTCAGTCCAGAAAGTTAAACCAGCAATTTGCACCATTTGTTTGCTGCCCTCTTCTTTATTTCCTGCAGCCAGCTAGTGCGTAATCTCATTTCTTTGTTGATCTTCTTCTAGCTTTTGTGTAAGTATTGTGTGCGAATACTTGGGGCAGGTTTTTTTAGTAAAATTGTTAGTTTCTTACTTCATAGCATTCATTGCTATAGGAGGAGAAATTAGAGTAATTGCTCGGGGTAACTTTTAAAGGCACCATTCACCCCCCCTCTGTTGCCATATTCGATCCTTCACTACGCCACCTCTATTTGGGCCCATGAGCCTTGTAACCCTAGGGTCGTGCGCCCACTTCCCTGGCCGTCACGCCTGGTCGTCTCCCTATAAAGAAGCTGTCACCTCTCTTTTCCAAAACTTGGATTTCGTTGAGTTTAGGTTTAGCCATTGTGCAAACTTCTGTTCTTCAGTTGTGTCAGACGACCACCTGTCAAGACTGCTTTCGGGATCCCACCTTTGTTTTTCAATACCATCCATCTTATTCGCAATATCAGTTGCCTACATCTTATTCTTGCTAGTTCATCGATTGCTCGCAGAGATTGAACTTCGTGTTCAGGTTGATTGCGCTTTCAGCTTGGTCAATAACATCTCGGAGTTAGTTCAACGATTGCTAAGGCACAAGCGTCGTTGTATGGTTGTTGTCGGATCGCGAGAGTCACCTCCCCCAAAATCGATAGTTATCAATCTCATCAAAAGATCGGGCACCCCGTCTCTATCAAGTGGTACTAGAGCTCAAGGTTGCTCGGTGAGAATTTTCAATTACCTATAGATTAGATTACTTTTTTGTTTCCTACAGCACACAGAAACTAAAAAAAAAGTAGTAGATCATCCTGTCCAAACCCATCTTGCCATCGCAATCTTTCTTTTCAGTACATTGTTTTGTTGAACTTTCGGTTGCATCGTCGTATCCTTTGCTAGTCTTAGTGTCTAGTTCCTTTAGAGTTTCGAGTTCTGCTCACGTTTGTTCTCACCGATTGTAGTTGGGATCGATCTACCACGGTAAGAGAATACAAGGGGGAGGAGGACTCTCTCTGACTTTAACCAGGAATCGAACTCACCATCGAGGGAAACTTTGCCCTAGTTGGTCTCGGATAGAACCAGAGCAAGAAATAGTTTCTATCCCAAGGAGGTTTTGGAGTCAACCAAGAATATCCAAAACAGCGTGGTCTTTGCAGAAAAAAGAAAAAAAAGAAAAAAAAAGAGAGTGCTAACTTTTGCATATGACCTCCAATTAGGGCTTTTCTTGACCCGTTGGAAAGAAAACGAGAAGATGCTGTGAAAAATAGAAGTTTGGAAAATCCAGGGATTTTATCTACGCGTACACATCCGGGCACACGCGCGACGATTTCGACCTCAAAAAACGTCGTTTAGGGCATCAAAACGGGCCCACAAAGTCGAAAAAATTTAACTTCCTCGGAATTTGCTTAAAATTTACAGAGATCTTCTACAAGTGATTCTAAGGTTTCTTGTGAAGACGGTATCCTTTTCTAAGCTTCTGAACTCCGTGTACGCGACGTTTTCTAATATTTCCACGCCATGTTGTCGTTTTGTGTTTTAGGCTCACATCTCTACTATCAAGAATTACAAATTGGTATGTTGCGTTGCGGTTTAGTTGAGAATGATGAGGTATCGATGGTTAGGTTTTTTGGGAGGTTTAAATCGAGAAATTCAAGATATCCTTGACTATAAAGATTACAACTCCATTACTAGATTGTTTTATCTTGCTTGCAAGGCTGAACGTGAAGTGCAGGGACGCCAGATGAGGATACGATCTAACCCTTCTGCAGGTCGCACAAACTCCTGGATGCCACACACCTCTACTGTCCTGTCTACTACAACACCATCATCGTCATCCTTCAACAACAAGCAGTGCCCTACTACGTCAAACTCAGCGCCATGAGTTTCTGAAGTGGCAAAATCAGTACCACAAGCTGCTGCAAAAACGTTCTCTTTGGTTGCTTCGACAGGACGAACTAAGGACATCTAATGCCATCGTTGCAAAGGCTATGGACATATGATGCGGGGCTGTCCAAACAAGCGCGTACTGAATATACGCGATGATGGTGGGTATTTCTCTGCTAGTGATTTTGATGATGAAACATATGCTATGCTTGCAACTGACCCTGCAGGACATGAAGAAGAATCTGATCATGAGGAGGAACATGTTGGCGCCGAAGATGCCGACAAGTATTTGAGCATTATAGTGCAACATGTATTAAGTGCTCAAGTTTCTCCTGTCGAGCAAAATCAACGCCATAATTTGTTCCAAATCAAAGGCGTTGTCAAGGAACGACCGGTTCGCATAATTGTTGATGGTGGGAGTTACAACAATTTGGCGAGTGTGGATATGGTGGAGAAGTTTGCTTTGCCAGCCAAACCTCATCCCCACACATACCATATTCAATAGTTCAACAACAGTGGTAAGTTAAAGGTAACACAAATGGTGAGAGTACACTTTTCTATGGGTTCCTACCAAGCTTATGTTAACTACGATGTTATACCTATGCAAACTTGTTCATTGTTATTAGGAAAATCTTGGCAAAATGGTACTGATTGTGTGCATCATGGTAGGAATAATCAATACTCTCTCATGTTCAAAAGAAAGAAAATTGCGTTGCGTCCTATGACTCCTGAACAAATTGTTAAAGATGAACTTGCTAGAGCTAGTAGAGAGAAGAGTCTAGAGAATGCTAAGAGTGAAAATCAGATTGTAGCAAAAGAACTTACCCAACATAAAAAGAAAAAACCTAAATCTGCTCATGTGAACAAAAAGGAAATTCAATTGAAAGATTCTAGTTTTCTTGCTACCAAATTTGATATGACTGAGTTGGATGTTAGTAATTCTATTTGCTATGCATTAGTTTACAAAGCCGCTTTGTTTTCATTTGAGGAGATACCATCTTCCTTGCCTCCTGCTATCACTAACATTTTGCAGGAGTACAAATATGTTTTTCCGAAGGACATATCGCCAGGATTGCCACCGCTTCGAGGGATTGAGCATCAAATTGATTTAATTCCCGGTGCATCATTACCCAACCGTGCACCATATAGGACCAATTCAGAAGAAACTAAAGAAATTCAGCGCCAAGTTCAAGAATTGCTTAATAAAGGATATGTGCGTGAATCGCTTAGTCCTCATGCTGTTCCTGTCATTTTAGTGTATAAGAAAGACAGATCATGGTGCATGTGTGTGGATTATAGAGCAATCAATAATATCGCCATTAGGTATCGTCATCCTATTCGTAGGTTAGACGATATGCTTGATGAATTGAGTGGCATTGTTATCTTCTCTAAGGTTGATTTGCGTAGTAGGTATCATCAAATTAGCATAAAATTAGGCGATGAATAGAAAACAGCATTTAAAACTAAGTTTGGGTTATATAAGTGGTTATTAATGCCTTTTGGTTTAACTAATGCACCTAGCACCATTATGAGACTAATGAACGAAGTTTTACGTGCTTTCGTTGGTAGATTTGTGGTGGTTTATTTTGATGACATACTGATATATAGCAAATCACTAGAGGAACATCTTGGCCATTTACGTGCTATTTTTGATGCTTTACGTGGTGCACGTTTATTTGGTAACTTTGAGAAGTGCACCTTTTGCACCAATCAAGTTGCGTTTCTTGGCTATGTTGTTACTCTACAGGGAATTGAAGTTGATCAAGTGAAGGTCGAAGCAATATAGAGTTTGCCAACTCCTAACTCGGTCACATGGGTGCAGAGCTTTTTGGGACTTGCTGGATTCTATCGCCGCTTTGTGAAGGATTTCAGCACCATCACTGCACCATTGAATGAGCTCACCAAGAAGAACGTATCATTTGTTTGGAACACTGCACAAGAGAACGCCTTCACCACGCTGAAAGATAAGTTAACACATTGTTGGAATAGTCCAACATTGGTTGTGGAAGGGCATGGAACCTAACTTAAAAGTGGGGGAGTCCCTCACCTCATTGGCTAGCTTTTAAGGTGAGAAGGCCCTTACGATCCAACAAGTGGTATCAGAGCCCGGTTCTAACATCTCTGGCCCAATGGACACTAGGGTGTGAACGTCTGATGGACTGTGAACCTGAGGGACCGTCGGTATATGGTGAAAGGGCAGTGAACGGCTGCGGGACACCAATGTGTGAATGGGGAGATTGTTGGAATAGTCCCACATTGGTTGTAGAAGGGCATGAGACCTAACTTAAAAGTGGGGAAGTCTCTCACCTTATTGGCTAGCTTTTGGGGTGAGAAGACCCTTACGATCCGACACACATGCACCAATACTCAAACTCCCTGATTTTAATAAGACTTTTGAACTAGAATATGATGCTAGCGTGTTATTATAAGAGGGTAAACCTATAGCATATTTCAGTGAGAAATTGAGTGGGCCTAGTTTGAACTATTCTACTTATGATAAGGAATTATATGCACTATTTTGAACCTTAGAAACTTGGCAACTTACTTATGGCCCAAAGAATTTGTTATACATTCTGATCATAAATCCTTAAAGCATATTCGAAGTCAAGGTGAACTAAACCGCAGACATGCAAAGTGGGTTGAATTTATTGAGTCTTTCCCTTATGTCATAAAACACAAGAAGGGAAAGGAGAATATTATTGCTGATGCTTTGTCTAGGAGATATACCATGCTTTCACAACTTGATTTCAAAATATTTATATTGGAAACTATTAAAGAGCAATATGTGCACGATGCTGATTTTACGGATATATTATTGAATAGTAAGGAAGGGAAAGCATGGAACAAATTCTTCATTAATGATGGGTTTGTGTTTAAAGCTAACAAGCTATGCATTCCAGCTAGCTCCATTCATTTGTTGTTGTTACAGAAAGCGCATGGAGGTGGCCTGATGGGACACTTTGGCATGAAGAAAACAGAGGATATACTTGCTGATCATTTCTTTTGGCCGAAGATGAGAAAGGACGTCGAGCGCTACATTGCTTGCTGCACTACATGTCAAAGGGCTAAGTCACGACTTAATCTTCATGGTTTATATATGCCTTTACCTGTTCCTAACATTCCGTGGGAAGATATTTCAATGGATTTTGTCTTAGATTTGCCTAGAACAAAGAAGGGGAGGAATAGTATATTTGTTATTATTGATAGATTTTCTAAGATGGCATACTTTATACCGTGCCATAAGAGTGATGATGCTGCTAATATTGCTAATTTATTCTTCCGTGAAGTTATTCGTTTGTATAGTTTCAGATCGTGATGCTAAATTTCTTAGCCACTTTTGGAGAACTTTATGGGCTAAACTGGGGACTAAATTGTTATTTTCTACTACTTGTCATCCCCAAACTGATGGGCAAACTGAAGTTGTGAATAGAACTTTATCTACAATGCTTAGGGCTGTGTTGAAAAAGAATTTAAAAATATGTGAAGAATGCTTGCCTCATATTGAGTTTTCTTACAATCGATCATTGCATTCTACTACAAAGATGTGCCCTTTTGAAGTTGTTTATGGTTTTGTATCTCGTACTCCTATTGATTTAATGCTTATTCCATCTTTGGAGAAATTGAATTTTGATGCTAAACAACGTGCTGAATTGATTTTAAAAATGCATGAGACAACGAAGAAGAATATAGAGCGCATGAATGCTAAATATAAAATTGCTGGTAGTCAGGGGAGAAAACATTTACCTTTTGAACCTGGAGATCTTGTTTGGTTGCACTTGAGAAAAGATAGGTTCTCTGAATTAAGAAAGTCAAAATTGATGCCACGGGCTGATGGTCCTTTCAAGGTGTTAGAAAAGATTAATGTAATGTATACAAGCTTGAGCTACCTACAGATTTTGGGGTTAGTCCTACTTTTAATATTGCAGATTTAAAAACATACTTGGGAGAAGAGAACGAGCTTAAGTCGCGGATGACTCAAATGCAGGAAGGGGAGGATGATGAGGACATCCCTCCCACGGATATAGCCGTGTCTACACACACAATTCACCCACAGCAAGTGTTGCATGGTCCACTTACTCGAGCTCGTGCTCGCCAACTTAATTACCAGGTGAATTCGTTCTTAGGTTTGTATATTACTGAGAATAGACCACTACGTAATGCAAGTGATTTAATTGTGCTTAGGAATATGGGAAAAGATGAAGGAATGGCATCATGGACATAAATGGAAGGTATAACGAAGATCACCATGTCACTTTGGGGCTAAGTCAAGCAAGAGTTGGAGTTGGGTTCGTTTTGGAATCAGATTCAGACTGCCACGATAGTATCAATTTTAAACAGACGTAACTTCTTCATACGAACTTCGTTTTGGACGTTCTTAGACTTCATGAAAAGCTTATCAAGTCTACTTTCCAACGGATCCAATTTCATCTTCAAATTCCATCCGAGCTGATCACAATCTTCAAAAGAGTCTATATTTATTTCTGAGTCCGAGTTGAAAAGGGTGATGCGCCACCTCTATTTGGGCCCATGGGCCGTGTAACCCTAGGGTCGTGCGCCCACTTCCCTGGCCATCACACCAGGTCATCTCCCTATAAAGGAGCTGTAACAGTCCAGCTGTTTATTCCAAAAATTAAAAAAAATTTACTTTAATTTAAAATAAAAACATTTACTTTTGGTTACTTCAATTTTAAAAAAATTAATTGCATAATTTTTTGATTTTTAAAAGGGTTTTTTATTCTCAAAAGTAATTTAAGTAAATAAAATAAAATATTTTGAATTTCTATATGAAAACTAATTCAAATTTATTTGAACTCTTTTGGCTTGTAGTTGGGCCTTTTGTGTTTTTGTGGATTTAAAAATTTAATTTCAAGGTTAAACATTATTTTATTATGAAAACCAAATTCCAAAATAAGTTCATTATATTTTCCCTAAGTCTTTCGGAAATTATAATGTTTTTTTAGAATTTTCTAGAAGTAAAAACTCTTTTTTTAATGTCAATTTGTGTTTTTATAAAAACTAAAGGCCATTATAAGTTAAAAATATTTTTATTAATGCTAAAAAAATTCCAGAGGATTATCTGAATTTTTCGGAATTATTTTAAATTTATTTGGTATTTTTCAAGTATTTCTGAAAATAAAAATAAAATAAAATGCTAAACCCTCCCCGGGCTAACAAGTGTCGTCCATCAGAGCCTTCCCGCCGCCGGGCCTCATCCCAACCGTTCGATCTTACTTGACCGTCTCCCCCACCTGCCCCTCCTCTCTGGCCAACAAGTGTCAACCATCGGACCGCCCTCCACCCTCTCGAGCTAATCTCGGCCACCCGTCCCCACTTACCGTTCGCCCGCCTTTCCCTCCCCTCTAGCCGACGCGTGGCTTAATTTAGAGCCATTCGCTGTTGTCAGATTACATCCCCGCCGCCCACAGTCACTTACCTCTTCGGCCCTCACTCGAACGGCGCAGATTGAATCTTATTTGCTGGATGGAATCTTGGCCGCACCTCTTCACTTACCCCTTCGCTTAACATCCAACGGCCCACTTGTTCCCCTTTTGCGACACGTCACAAATCCGAACCACCGCCTCCCTTTCTTCCCCTTTTCTCTCTCGCTGACAGGTAGGGCCCACCTGTTGGGTCCGTCTTCCTCCCCGCCTCCTTCTCTCCCGCGCCATTGCCGCCGCCATTAACGCAGTAACCGAAGTTTTTAAACTTCGGATTGCTGACCGCCTTCCCTCCCGTGCGTTCGTGAATTTAAACCCTCATTCCCCGCCACCATCAAACCCGCCATTTCCTCCTGCGTTACCCCACCAATTTACACAATTGCTTGCAGTGCCATTACAACTCCGGCGAGTAATCGCGCGGCCGTTACTACCCCATTCAGCTATTTAACCCCTCCCCGAGGTTTCCCACACCTCATCGCCCACTTCCCCTCCTTCAATTTCCTCTCCCTCCGCCCGAGAAGCCGTCGCACCGTGCGCCTCCCCCTTGCTGTGCTGACAAAGCTCCAGCGAGCAATTGGATGAGCTTCCGGCATCCTCGAGCCGTGCCGCCACCACCCCGAGCTTCAGCAAGGCCGTGCGCGCCTTCTCCACCATCTTCCCGAGCGATCACATCACCGGAGCTCCCCACCGCCATCACGCCTCCTCCGACCGCTGCCCCTCACCGCTGCTAGCCTCCTCCAATCAACCTCGGGACCCGCCACCGGTACCATTCGATTTCCCTTCCCTCCCTCTCGCTTTCCCGCACGTCGGCCGCCGCCGCCGCCCGCCGGAACGCTAGCAACCATCGTCTCCCGTGCACCACTACCGACCGGCCCCCGCCACGTCAGCGTCCGTGCGTACGTGGCATCCAGTGGCAGCCACGTGCACGCATGCCTCGGCCTCACCACCTCAGCGCCAACGCGCGTTCCGACCGACCCCTGCCACGTCAGCTGCGCCCAGTTCGTGGACTCGGTCCACCGTGCGCTGGGCCCACACGTCAGCCTCAGTTTCAAATTTGAAAATACTAGGGTTGACGTCATGCTGACGTAATAAAATCGATTTCCGTTTAAAAATAATTCAGTCAAAATTAATTAAGGTGCTGACGTCATAATTTCAGTTTTTCTTTAGAAAAATAATGCCTGCTGATGTCATAATTCATTTTCAGCATAAAAATAATATTAGAAAATGAATCTTTTTCTTTTAATTGTATTTAAACTTTGGAAAGCCATAACTTTTTCATTTTAACTCCAAATTGACCCATTCAAATTTCTAAATTTTTCTAAAATCATGAACTATCCATTTCTGGACTCCTTTTGAATTTTATTTGATTTTTGTTTTCCAAATTATTTGGTAATCTCGAGATTTAATTTTTTAATTATAATTCCTAGTTCATTTTTTTAACCTCAATTCCTTTCCAAATTTTCAGTCACATCCAAAATTTCAAATTCAAATCTTGGAAAAATTTAAAACCTTCATAAAAATATTTGTTCTATTTTTCTTTGAGTGCAAATATTATTCTGGCATTTCTCTCTTTCAAAACAAAATAAGGAGACTTTCGCTAGGCCAAAATCTTCTTTTATTTAAGCACGCTCAGCTAATAGTTCTCAGCTCATCCAATGCCATAGATCTTTTCCTTTTCGGGTGTTTGGATATTCTGTTTTATCCTAATATTTATTCTTCCCTCCTTCACTGTTCATCTTCACGCATCCGACCAGCAAACAGTCTGTTTTTCAGCTAAAGCCACCGTGAGCAATGCATGCATGCAAGAAAAATCAATTCCCTTTACCAAATTAATTTGCATGCAGCAATAACACCTTTAGTCATTGCCAAGCATCAATTCCTTTCAGCTTTTATCCATTAAAATTTCAGTTTCTTGCTTGCAAAGTTGAAACCGACATTTCATTCAATTCGGCCATTACTTCGGCATTCAATTCCGGCCATTCCCTTGCTCCCTTCCACCTATAAATTGAACCCCAGCCTCCTCACCTCATTCCCCACTTGTTTTGCATTCTAGAAAACCAGAAACCTAGGCAAGAAGAAGATTTGGAAGACTATTCCTTCGGTTGGCTTGTTCCAATAATTTCCTTTCCAACCGATCTTCCGACGACTCGTTCTCCGTCGTCCTAACTCCAAATCTGGTGATTCGAATTCGTAAATTCATCTAAATTCATATTCTATTTTTAGTATATATTTTATAATTTTTGGATTTTATTTGGATTTTATTTGAGTTTAATTTATTCTGGCTTTTCGCGTGTAGACTACGACTAATCTGGAGAGTATAACTTTGGCAAACCTCAGCAAACTTTGAAGCAAGGCAAGATACACCTTTGATCATGTTGCTCCCAGTAATTTAAATTAATTATGTTATTTTTAAAATTATTATGCATGCATACTTTTATTCAAATCTAGTTTAAATTCGATTTAAATTCTAGTTATACCCAAACCTTTATGTATAGCCAAATTTGATATTGAACTTCCTTGTGCCTTGTCACCTTAGATGAAAGCCTAGTTAGTACATTAGTATTGATTAGAAATTTTATAGAATTGCTTAGCCATGCTTAGAATGATTTAAGTGGGAATACTTGTTTCACTTGAAAACAATGATTTTGTAAACTCTATTCTTGACTTCGGTGAGTCAAGAAGGTATACGAATGTTTCAAAGCAAAATAGAAAAAACTTAGTTTGGACCTAGGCTAATGGTTCGGTGGTGGGTGCTGGCATGCATTGTTGTTCGGTAACACAATGTTGATTGTCAGGCACAAGGGGTATGTGGAATGAGCCTAAGTCGAGTTAAGGACCGGTCTGTGAGCTACTGTTGCAAAGTCATATCGTACTACCACAAGACTGGTATGGGACAGTCCTGGCTGACTAATTTGTGAGGTTCCAACTTTGTTCTCGCTATAGGTTGAATGTGAGTATGGCGTAGGCCATGAGAAGTCTCACACGGCACAAGAGGGGGCTCCAACTTGTGGATTCAAGTTGTGGTGAAATCTTAGTGGCGGCGTGACCAGATTGAAGGCTTAGCATTGTAAAGGCTTTGTTATAATTTTCTCAGTCGCACGCCTACGAAAGCGTGTAATGGCCGACAAAATGAGATAATCATATATTGTGGGTAAAGTTGTACAACCTCTGCAGAGTATGTAACCTATCCTGGATAGCCATGCCTACGGTCATGGGCAACCTGAGTAAAGTTTTTCATAGATTAAACTTTGATTTTTAAAATAATTTCTTAAAAGGCCTATGGATGGATGGAATTCATGGGAGATTAAAGAGCATATGGATGGACGGAATCCGTATGAGATCTTTTGAAAAAGATGGACCAGGTGGGATACCTGTGAATAGGTTAGTGTTTGGTCGAAGCCTACACTAACGATTTTGTTCTGTTAAATTATTCTTTCTATCTATTGTATCAAATTCAGCTTTTGAATCTATTTACTGTATTTACCTTAATTTTGCTTTTATGCACAAATAACCTATTATGCCTTCCATTGTCAGCCCTTATGCATGCATGAACTCTGTTAAACCTCCTGGTGTAGCTTGTGGAGTACTTCATGTACTCATGTTGCTTCATTCACTATTTTCATAAGAGCACTTCATCAACTTCGGTGAGAATAACGACAAGTAGGCCACGTCTTACAGTCATTCGCCTGTGGGCAGGTAGGATGGGCTGCTGCTTTATTGGTTTTTCTTTCGCTACTTATATTTATTTTTGGTTTATGAACCCTTAATGTAAACTTTGGCCATCAGGCTCATATTTAGTTAATGAAAAAATATCATTATACATGATATGAATCTTTGTTATCCGCTGTGTGCACTAGCTTAATCCTGGACTAGTGCGATTTACACAGAGGATCCAGGAGTCGTTGCTCCGGGGTCCGACAGGAGCTGCCACCTCCCTTTTCCAAAACTTGGATTTCGTTGAGTTTAGGTTTAGCCATTGTGCAAACTTCTGTTCTTTAGTTGTGTCAGACGACTACCTATCAAGATTGCCTTCGAGATCCCACCTTTACTTTTCAAAACCATCCATCTTATTCGCAATATCAGTTGCCTACATCTTATTCTTGCTAGTTCTTCAATTGCTCGCAGGGATTGAACTTCATGTTCAAGTTGATCGCGCTTCCAGTTTGGTCAATAACATCTCGGAGTTGATTCTATGCTTGCTAAGGCGCAAGCGTCGTCATACGGTTGTAGTCGGATCATGAGAGTCATATCCACCAAAATTGATAGTTATCAATCTCATCGAAAGATCGGACACCCCGCCTCCATCAGGACCTGCCACCGATGAAGAAGCCTCCAGGGAGATGTCGCTTTTGGGCCACTGGATGAAGGTTCCAATGGCTTGCCTTAGAGTCACGAGCTCATCATTGGGGGGTTTCGGTAGCAGGACGACCTCGAATTTGGCATGCACACCATCCACATTCACTTTTCCGAAGCCTGGCTCTAAAGGTACACCGTGCACCAAGGCCCCTGGACCGGACGGATATGCCTGGCCCCAAGCAATGCACAAGGCAACGGAGGCATATCTCACTTGGAGCTTGCACTTCGTAGTCTCCTACATAGCGATGCAAATTAGCTACTCCAATAGGCCTATCAACAAATTAAGAATTCTAGAGATAATAATTATTACCAGGATGTCGTCCACAGGAAATCTAGCCTCGCTTTCTGTCGTAGGATTGGAAGCGCAGCTACTTCGACGGTTGGGGGGCTGGCTAACACAGGAGCGGCGGCAGAGGCCTGCTGATTTTCTATAAATCTTCGCATCTCATCTCTAAGTAATCAGTAAGCTCCTCTCTATTTGATACCTTGATCTCCTCTCTTAGCCATGCCTTACGCTTGGCTTTGTTTCTCTTCTTACTCCGATATAATTCGGAGTTATCTGAGAAACCATGTTTCCGAGGAACATAAAGCCCAAGGCCTCTCGTACGACCCGGGTGCTCCCTGTTTCTCAGTGCTGCGGAGAGTATGTCTTTTTCTCTAGTTGACTGGAATGATCCCTGGGAAGATTCTACACTCAGTGCATCCTGCAAGAGCCCGACATATCATTTAACTTAATTTCTACGAAGTTGTGGAGTAATTACAAGTTACGTAGTTCAATATCTTACCAGACGGTAGGACACTGCCTGATCTACAGGGTTTCGGAAGGAGATGTCCTCCTCCGACGTGGTAGATGACCTCGCTCTAATCCAATTTCTAGCGCGCTCATCCGGGATCATGGCAAATGGCGGGGCGGTGTCTCGCAGGATTGCCTGTTCATCCTCCTGCCTCCACTGCGGGATTTTACCCGCATACCCAGCTGTGCCAAGCCTGTGGGGGTGTGTGTTTTTGCATAGAGGTCCTTGTGCGCCGCACTTGTACTTCTAAAATCTTCGATCATCTTAATCGTCTTAAACTCCTCCTATTGTGGTTGCAGGAATGGGTACTTATAAAAGGGATGCACGGAGTCATGATGTTCTTCTGGGATCTCGAATGATGCAAAAATCTCTATCAGTTGCTCACGTTTTCGAGTCTCACTCACGGTCTTCCACGAAACGATTGTAATCTCAATTCGTTCTTGTGCAACTATTCCAATCGTTCTTCAAAATGCGACGGCTGCTCGGCGAGGAAGGAGAGGGGTCCCAGATCTATCGACCTCTGTGATGGTAAATCGGCCCTCAGGCTTTTTTTTGATAGTTCTCTTCCTTGGCGTTTTGATTTTGGAGCCGACGCATCCGACGATAATGTTGAAGAATACGTGGATGATATGTTGGCCTTCCCATATATGAAAAGCAAGATTTAACATATATTCATATATTCATACATATATATATATATATATATATATATATATATATATATATATTCATAAGTAACATATATTCATAAGTTTAAAAAACAAAGCAAGAGTTATCAAGAGTTCTAATAAGCCAAGTATATGAATATGAAAAGTACATATATGAATATGAAATTTAATTTTAATTATTGCTCTCAGAAGGCTAGTTGCACAAGAAATATTCTTGGCCGTCTTCGCCACAACAGATATCAATCTTATATATATATATAGCAGTTGTAGATTAGACCTTGAGCTTTATTTTCAAACTTAGCTATTAAAGTAAGCAATCAGACCATGAAAGAAATGCGATAACCAGTATGTGACCTCCTTGTAATCAATCTACTGATTTCAACTTAAACTGAATCAAGAATAAATAGTGTATATATGTATGTATATAACTGAATGAGAATAAAAAACACAGCTTAGTTAATGATCAGATCAAACAGCTACTGACAAACTCAAGGTCCATCTACCATCACATCTATATATATAAACTTAGTTGTATGCCTTCATCATTGAGCTAGGTCACAGTGACATCTTAGCAATTTTCAGGTTATGAATCACAGCATACATATACTAACTTATACATGGGTATCACAATGGGTCACAACATATGAATCACAGCATGCATATATATGTACTAACTTATACATGAATCATAGCATATATATACTAACTTTGTTTTACACGAATGTTCAATAAGAGACCAATCAAGCTGTCATATACATTCTTCTCTACGTGTATGACGTCGATGCAGTGCCGAACATCTAGGAACTTCCAATAAGGTAAGTCTCAAAATATTGATCTCTTCTTCTATATGTTGATACGCTCTGATACCAAGATGATACAGGGTCGCCCGATCTTTCTCGACGTAGGATGGATAGTCACGGGAGTCTTGATGAATCGCAGCGATCCTCCAATGCCAGTGCAAAGGTCGAACACTCTTTAATCCACTAAAACACACTCGTATCGATTTCGCCGACTGATGAGGACATCACTTTTATTGATATGAACACTCCTCTTACTGCTTCCATGAATGATGGGCAAGATCCAATTACACGGGCACGTGCTCATCAACTCAACTATCAGGTAAACTCGTTTTTAGGAGTCAATAATATTTCCACTGGGAATTCGATACTTCCTAAGACTTGTGATTTTCTTGTTCTTAGGAACCATGGAGAAGAACCACGCGAGCTCAAGTGTAGAAGTGGAACTGTCAAGCGCAATCCAACACATATTCGCTAGTTCGACTCATATTCGGACTGCTTGACAACGTCTACGTCAAACTAAAAACAAGTCGTGTCACTTTTTCAGTCCGAGTCAAAGTGGGCCTTGGGCCTTGTAATCGAGTCCTGTAATAGTACCGCACCCCCTTTTATTAGTTAAGTACGGCTTCCCCTACCCTATTTAAGGAGGTCGCACTCTTTTAGTTTTTCTCGGATTTTTTTAAGAGATTATTCTGCTTAGCAGTCTCACCGTACGTCCGGTTGAGGAACCCCAACTTGTGAACTCAATATTTATTCGCAATACAATTTCAGATTGCATCTTCTACTTTTTGCTTGTGTTCTTGATTCGTTTGCAGGAGATAGCCTTCTTGGCGAGGTCAACCGCGTTCGGCACGGTTGATAACCATCGGAGCAGTGGTGTAGTGATTGCGAGAGGATCGATCTGTTTTGATCGGAGCCTTTGGATCATCAACGTCGAGTTCTCCACAATCGACTTATCAGTATCTCTCGGAAGATCGGGCCATCATCACATTAGGTGATATTAGAGCAACGGTTGCCCGTGAGGTAATTCGTCCCTCGTCCTAAAAACTTCAGAAAATTAGCCCACAAAAATAATTTTTCGTAGTGTTCTTCCGCCATCCCAACACCCCTTGTGCTATTGCAATTTTCTTTTCAGTATTGCTCGTTGAATTTTTGGTTACATTTTCGTGTTCAATTTTCTGATTGCTAGTTTAGTCAGAGTCCAGTTCGTCGTTGTGTTTTTCTTTATTCCTTGCTGCAATATTCCTTGCCGCAATCACCTTCCTTGCCGCGCCTTCCATCCTTGCCGCACCCTTCTATCCTTGCCGCGGCCTTTCCATCCACTGCCTTCCATCCGCTGCCCCCCATCCACCGCTCCCCCATCCGCGGCAACCCTTGCCGCAAGCCCCCCTAGGCATTGCTATCCTCCACGAAAAATAAAAAACATTAGGGTAAAAAAAGAAAGGAAAGGAAAGAAAAGAAAAGAAAAGAAAAGAAAAGAAAAGAAAAGAAAGAAAAGAAAAGAGAGAGTTTGATTTCGGGGTGAAAAAAAGGGGCAAAGAGTGCCCCCTTTGTTCGAAATTTGAAAGGTTTTCAAAGCTTTTCCAAATCCAGTGAAATTTTGTGGAGTCCATCTTGATACATCGATAAGCCTCCAGAAAATTTTTTGAGTAATTTTGGCTTCGGGATAAAAAGTTATAGCAGTTTTATTTGAGACCTATTCGAATTCGAGTCCGTTTCCGACCCCCCTTCAGTAAAACGGGCATAACTTTTGCATACGGAGTCGGAATTTGACGTTCTTGTACTCGTTGGAAAGCTAACGACGGTACGCATCCAATAAAATTGACCAGCTTGTGCTAGTAGCCCTCCAAGACCCCCAAAATCGGCCATCTTTAGCCCTAAAACCGTGTCATAACTTTTTGGTTTTCTATTTTTGGGGTTTTATTCGGCCTTCCCTTCGGAATTTGGGGTTCATCCAGTTGAAAAAGTTGTAGATCTTGTCGAAACCTTTCAAACAAGTATATATAAGCCACATAAAACTCTGCCTTTTCATCGTTTGAGACTAACTGTTGTATTTGCTCAAACTAAAAGGTTGTTCGCGTTTTGCCGATACCGCTGTTTTGTGCTCTCCTTCACGCGAATAGTCTTGTGCCCTTAGAAAGAAGTTTGAGTAGTAGGCTAGCGTCTCTTCTTGTACTTGTTGTGAGGTTCTCATTTGCTTACATCTAGTCACATTGATCATTACGTGTGCGTACATACACTTCCTTGCATAGGGCTTGATTGGCTAACTGTGATTAGGCTAGATTGGTAACTTTGATGAGTATTTTAAACAATCTTTTAACTTGCATTTACTGAACTGATTATTGTTGATCCTTTTGCTACCATATTGTGCCTTCCAAGCTCCACCTACTCTTGATCAGCACAGGTCTCCTCTTGCAATCGTACCCACGCTCGATAAGGTATCATGAACCAGCCACCGATTGTATCACCTACTGGTTGCGATGGTAAGAACACTCGTAAGAGTGTGGTAAGACGCTTGAGAGTGTGTGATTCCACCTTCCGTCACCTAGTAGTTGATAGGGATAATTTCTTTGTGTTGTCTTCTGTTTTCTACTAACCATGGCAGGTGAGTCGTCTGATGCGCAAGAGTGTGTTGCAAAAAGAGAGCTCATGACACTCTTGGATGAATAACGCACTACCATTAATGAGGACATCGATAAGAAGCTTCAAGTTACGACGGATATATTGCAGCGATCCATCAATAAGAGTATTGCAGCACTCACTACACGCCTTGAAAGAATTGTGAATCGGCCACCAAACAACGGACGCGAGAATGAACATGATGCACCCCAAGATCTTGAGGTGAGAGATGATAATGAGAGGCGAAATCGTGATGCTCAAGTTGTACGTCTATGACACCGCCTACAACGCAACCGTCATGGTATGAGAGGTAATAATTTTCAGTACCAAAATGCTCGTGCTAATGATGATCCATTTGCTAAAGTTAAATTTACCATACCATCTTTTGCGGGTGTTTATGATGCTGAAGTTTATCTAGATTGGGAAATGACAGTTGAACAAAAATTTAATGCCCATCTAGTTCCTGAAGTGCATAGAGTCAGACAAGCTACTAGTGAATTTAAAGATTTTGCTACCCTTTGGTGGAGTCAAGTAGTTAATTCAGGTTTAGCACCTGATACATGGGATAGATTGAAGGTAGCTATGCGTGCTAGATTTATTCCTCCTGCTTTTAAACGTGATATGCGTAAGAAATTACAGCGCTTAGACCAAGATAATAAATCTGTTGAGGAATATTATGAAGAACTACAAATAGGCATGCTGCGCTGTAATGTTGTAGAGGATGAGGAGGATAAGATGCTGCGTGAAATTCAGGACATAATTAATTACAAGGAGTATAATGATATCAATAGATTGTTCCAGCTTGCTTGTCTAGTAGAAAAAGAATTGCAGGGAAGACAACAATAGAATAGGAGCAACTATAGAAGTACTTCTGCATTGAGGTCGACACCGGGGCAAACCAAGTCAGCCCCGCCTCCTGCTTTCCGGTCTGCTGCCCCCTCCGTGAGTAGGGCACGTTCCGCAGCACCGTCACCACCGTCACGCGCACTTGAGGCGAGCAATTCCACTAGTGTGCAGACGCCAGCGCAGAGCTCTTCATCGGTTGCTTCCATGGGTTGTACGACAGGGATCATATGCCACCGTTGTAAAGGGATAGGACACGTCATGAAAAATTGTCTATGTCAGCGAGCATACATTGCGACAGAAGATGGTGGATATGTAAGTGCTAGTGATGTTGAGGATGAATATGTTCTTGCAACTAACCTTGCAGGTAATGATGATGATCCAGAGGAACATAGCGAAGAGGAGGAAATTTTAGATACCGCTACTACGGAGAATTATAGAACCATACTTGTGCAACGAGTGTTAAGCACTCAAAGGGAGCAAGTGGAGAAGCTACAGCGCCATAATTTGTTTCAGATGTTCCTCATCGTCAAGGAATGCCGTGTTCGTGTCATAATTGATGGCGGGAGTTGTAATAACTTGGTGAGTTTAGATTTGGTCAAGAAGCTTGGCTTGACTACATGTGCACATCCTCATCCATACCACATTCGGTGGTTCAACAACAATGGTAAGGTGAAGGTAACACAAGCTGCGAAAGTGCATTTTTTCCGTTGGTTCCTATCATGATGTAGCTGATTTTGATATAGTGCATGTGCAAGCTTGTTCACTTTTATTAGGTCATCCATGGGAATTTGATACCGATGTAACTCATCATGGTAGAAAAGGAAAGAAAATAATTTTACTACCTTTGACACCTGCTGAAATTGTGCAATGTGACAAAGAGATTGCTGCAAATGAGAGGAAAGAATATGAACATGAATCTGAAAATCAGCAAGTAGCGAAGAACATTTTTCCACTTAAGAAAGAGAAGTTGGCACCTAGTTCTAGGACTGAGGGAATTAAATTAAAAGGTTGTGATATGCTTGCAACCAAATCTGATCTTGCTGAAATTGTCGACAATGATATGCTATGCTATGCTTTGATATGCAAAGACGCTTTATTTTCACTTAATGATGTGTCTAGCTCTTTGCCGTCTGCTGTCACTAACCTTTTGCAGGAATATGAGGATGTGTTTCTAACTAAACTACCCCTGGGACTGTCATCTATTAGAGGGATTGAACACCAAATTGACTTAATTCCAGGAGCGACTTTGCCAAACCGTGTGGCGTATAGAACCAATCCGGAGGAGACTAAGGAAATTCAACGACAAGTTCAAAAACTTTTGGACCGAGGGTTGGATGACATGCAAGATGAGCTTGAGTCGAGGACGATTCCAATTCAAGAAGGGGAGGATAATGAGGACATCACTTTTACTGATATGAACACTTCTCTTACTGCTTCCATGAATGATGGGCAAGGTCCATTTACTCGGGCACGTGCTCATCAACTCAACTATCAGATAAATTCGTTTTTAGGAGTCAATAATATTTTCGCTGGGAATTCGATACTTCCTAAGACTTGTGATTTTCTTGTTCTTAGGAACCATAGAGAAGAACCACGTGAGCTCAAGTGTAGAAGTGGAACCGTCAAGCGCAATCCAACTTATATTCACGAGTTCGACTCAGATTTAGACTGCTTGACAGCGCCTATTTCAAACGGCCATAACTTTTGATTCAGAAGGTTTCTCGGGAACCGTGAGTACTCGTTGGAAAGATATTGGAGTCTATTTTCAGATGAATCTGGTCTCACCTTGAAATTCCACCCGAGCCGATCAAAAACTAAAAACAAGTCGTGTCACTTTTCCAGTCTGAGTCAAAGTGGACTGAGGGTTAGATGACATTAAAGATGAAGAATTGAATGTTCAACAATCGGCACCTTTGAAGGCAAATGAGGAGGAGATAACCACGGAAGGGGATGAAGTGCTTGCTGCCCTGTTGGCACATCCTAAAAATTTTAAACCCCCAACACCTACATCATTTGAGGAGGACAATAATGGTAACAATAGTGGTGCTGAATTTAAATGTGCAAAGGTGAGTAATTGTGAGAACTCATATGATCAACCAAAAACTCTATGTTCTAAAATTTCTGTGCTTAATTTACATAATATGAAATTGATTAGTCATAAAGAAGTTCTTACTAGAATATATCCTAATGATTCTTTGTAATATACCATGTTTGATGACCCTAGAGAGGTATCTAGTGTGATTGATAATATTGTTGAAATTTTATATTCAAAATCACTAGTTAGTATCTATGCCTACACATATAAGTTCAAGTTGCTTGGAGATTATGGTGTAGATGATAAATTTTATGTTAACAGAATTTGCATTACATGTGATAAGCTTACTGAATTAAAATTACATATTGTGGATAAATAATCATTTGTGCCATGTCATGATCACATTGAAATGAATTTCAATAATATTACACACTGTTTAGAAAGATATAATTAGTCTACTTGTTGGATCTTTGATGTACAATCATGTAAAAATACTTATAGTAGCGCAATTGAAGTATGGAAAGCACGCAAAAAAATTTTTCCCCATATCTGAACAACTAAATCTGATTTTGCCCATTAATGAACTGTCTATAACCTTAGAAAAGTCGAGGACGACTTTCTCTTATGGGAGGGGGACTAATATGAAAAATAATATTATAATGCATACATCTTTTGGTTGCTGCTATATACATGAGTTTGTGCAAGATAATGGGAATCACACAACAATTGATACATACATATACCATGCATATGTATTGTTCTTTTTGCTTACTCTACCGTCACATATCCATGATGACATAAACCGAAGAAGTATTGATGAAAAATATATATACCATGCATACATATTGTATTCTTTGTTTAATACAATTTCAGGCTATCAAAAGCAAGGACGGTTTTTCTTGAAGAAGGGAGGATGATGCAGATACACATGTTAATGTTGATGTGATCACATCACAAATGCATACAACCAAAACTCCCAAAAATAAACAAAATATGAATTTGTTTCTTCAGTTTCAATGTCTTCAATGAGAATATGATACTATCTAATGATGAGGATATCCCAGCTACTTCCACATCTAATGTGCATGAGAATGTTCACGAAGCCAAACCTATGATACAAGTACCAATGACTCGAGCGCCAGCACGTCAACTTAACTATCAGGTGAATGCGTTCCTAACTTTGCATACAAATGTTTCCAAGAATAGAATACTATTTAATCCTTATGATGATTTAATTATCCTTAGGAACCATGGAGAAGTACCACGCGAGCCCAAATATACAAGTGAAACTATCAAGCGCAAACCAAGTCCTGCTCGCGAATTCGACTCAGATTCGACCCTCCTAAAAATGTCTACTTCAAACGGCCATAACTTTTGATCTAGGAGGAATCTCGGGGTCCATGAGTACTTGATGGAAAGCTTGTGAAGTCTACATTCAGATGGATCTAGCCCCACCTTCAAATTCCTTCTATGCGCGCCGCAATAACCAAAAGGATCCAACACTGACTCAGCCTGACAGGGACAACTTTAAATGCTCATAGATTTCACATCAAAAGTCTATTTAGAATGTGTGAGTACAGCATGGAAAGTTATCTCGTCCTCTTTCCAACAGATTTAGCCCCATCTAAAAATTCCTTCTGTACGTGACACATTCATCAAAAAAATCTTTGACTTTTGAAAAAGAGATAGAATCCGATCTGATTTGATTATTTTTCATGTATTGAAAACTTTCCATAAGCAAGGGCCTACGTGCCCCTATAAATATAGGCTCCATTGGCCATGTAACACAGACCATCTTTGAGATAAAACAATCTATGAAAGTTCTTGTTCGAGTTCCTTGTGTTTGCCAAAATTTCAAAGGGAATTAGAAGTGTTATTCAATTAAGATCGTTTAGTCTTTCCACTGGGAATTGGGTGCACGATAGATCTTCGCTTGGTGGTCAACGAAATCGACGCGAGTGTGTTTTAGCAGATTAAAGAGTGTTCGTCCCTTGTATTGGCATTGGAGGATCATTATGATTTATCAAGACTCCCGTGATTATCCAATCCTACGTCGAGAAGATCGGGCGACCCCGTATTAGCATGGGCTTTCTTTCCCAATCCACATGGGCCTTTTTCTTGTGTGCTCCTTCCACATGGGCTTTGTTCCTTTATTTCTTTGTTATCCTTTTCCTTTTGCCTCACTATTGCTTTGCCATTGACAAACCTAAGAATGCACCATATGATAATATGAGGTTGTATTCCATTCTTACGAATAACAACATTATGTTTAATTTGGAATGAGTTCACCTGGCTATCTTTCATGCGGTTCAATAATTCTTTCCAGTTGAACAAAATATTTAACTGAAAAAATACAAGACATGTGCGTATCCGCATCAGGCAAGCTGGGGCGGTGAGTGTCGCGATTGACGACGGGGCTCGCCCGGACGTGCCATCTACCTTCCACCCGGAGCTTCCTCCAGGAACCCCCAATGTACCAGCGACGGTAGTTGCCCATTCATTCATGAGATCGACATGGCTAGGAGCGACATCGACACGTACCTCACCATCAATAGCCGCCTCAACGCCGGCATCCAATCCAGCCCCTCGTGTCGATGTCGCTCGTCCATCCGTCCTTACCCTGGCTTGCGCAACCACCGCCACCGTGCTTCACTTCCTCTTTGTTGCTGCCTTCGGTGCCATCTCCAAGTCATGGCTCTGCAGTCGAAGATGGTCCCCATGGACGGTGCCAACTGTTGTGGCTTTAGACAAAATAGTGAAAAATAGGTACTAGTGGGACTTCTGTTGATGAAAAAGAGAGAGCTCTGTCCCTCGGGATCACCCCCAGGGACCTTTTATATAGCCTCCATGCCTCTCTTTTTACATCTCTACCCCTGATTATGGACGTTACCCTAGGACATAATTGTCCTTTACATACTTTGATGGGCCTTTTGGGCTTACACTCTTTTTGCCACCACCAAAATATTGTGTATGCATCTTGCTGGGCCGCTTAGCCATGTTTGGCCGAATGGGCTAAGGTGGAGGCCATCCCCACAACAGTAAGAAAGGGTGTTCAACTCTCTAAATTTTAAAGTCAATGTGATGAAGAATTTTTGTTTGGTTATTCTTCAAATAGTGAAGCTTGTAGAGTCTTCAACAAAAACTCCAATTTAGTTGATGAAACTTGTGTTGTTTAATTTGATGAGACTAATGGCTCTCAAAAAGAGCAAGAGAATTTAGATGATGTAGGTGATGAAGGACTAAGGCGTACAATGGAAAACATGAAAATTAGAGACATCAAGCCAAAGGAGGACACAAGTAGATTATCTTCATCAAAGTTAGTTGGAGCTCCCATCTCTTCCATAACAAGCAACATTCAAGTAATAGATTTGGAAGAAAAAAAAGAACAACCTCTATCACCGAAGATCCATAATGTCATTGTCAAGAATCATCCAATAGATTAAATATTGGGTGACGTGAGTAAGGGTATTCAAACTAGATCTAGAGTAGTTTCATTTTATGAACATTACTCTTTTGTGTCTTCTCTTGAGCTAAAAATTATAGATGATGCTCTAGACAATCCAGATTGGGTGAATGCTATGCATGAAGAACTCAACAACTTCGCTTGAAACAACATTTGGATATTGGTGGAAAGACCTAAAGATCACAATGTAATTGATAAAAAATAGGTCTTCCGCAGCAAACAAGATGAACATGAAGTTGTGATGAGAAATAAGGCAAGGTTAGTAGCTCAAGATTATATTCAGGTTGAGGGTTTAGATTATGATGAAACATTTGTACCCATAGCTAGACTTGAGTTAATTTATATATTACTTGCCTTGCTTCAAGTTTTAATATTAAGCTATTTCAAATAGATGTTAAAAGTGCTTTCTTACATGGCAAAATAACGAAACTTGTATATGTTGAACAACTTCCAGGTTTTGCAGATCCTAAAAATTCTAATCATGTGTATAAACTGTCCAAGACGATATATGGTCTAAAACAAGCTCCTAAAGCATAGTATGAGCACCTTCAAGATTTTCTACTCTCTAAAAAAATTCAAAATTAGGAAGGTTGATGCAACATTATTCACCAAAATTATTGATGATCATTTCTTTGTATACCAAATTTATGTTGATAATAGTATGTTTTGTTCTACTAATCAAGTTTGGTAATATTATGCCAAATTTATGTTGATAATAATATTATGCCAAATTGTTTTTACAAAGGATTTGGTGATATGATGTTTTGGGACTTTGAGATGTCCATGATAGGAGAATGAGCTATTTTTTTACTTCAAATCAAGCAACTCAAGGATGGGACTTTCATTAGTCAAACAAAATACGTGAGGAATTTATTAAAAAAGTTTGGCATGAAAGATGCAAAACCCTTCAAGAATCCATGGCAAGAAATAGACACATAGATCTTAATGAATGAGGTAAACCGGCAGATTTAATGCTTTATAGATATATGATTGATAATTTACTTTATCTTACCGCATCTAGACCTGATATCATGTTTAGTGTTTGTATGCGTGCACAGTTTCAAGCATATCTAAAAGAGTGCCATTTGACGGCCAGAAAGAGAATTTTAAGATATCTAAAAGGTGCTAAATTTGATTTAATTGGATATTCATATTCTGATTATGCGGGCTGCAAAGTGGATCAAAAGAGCACATTGGGAAGTTGTCAATTGCTAGGAAGGTTTTTAGTGTCATGGTCTTCTAAGAAATAAAATTTTGTAGCCCTATCTACCGCCGAAGTTGAATATGTTTTTGCGGTCACTCAATTGCTATGGATGAGGCAAACCTTGATAGACTATGGAATTAAACTTAATAAAACACCTTTTCTGTGTGATAATGATAGTGTTGTGAAAATAGCAAATAACCCGGTCCGACATGGAAGAACCAAGTATATAGATATACGCTATCATTTATTGAGCGATCATGTGAGCAAAGGAGATATTATAATTAGCCACATCTGGAACAAAGAACAATTAGCCACATCTGGTTTCTTTACCTTTGTTCACGTACTATGGTATGCGTGGGAGAAGATTTTATCTCAAAGGTGTATGCTGTTCTTAGGTGCGCATGAACTGTAGAAGAAGGAGGGCGACCAGCAAGGCGTAACGTGAAAAATCAGGGCCAAAACAACGTGGTTCAGCTAGTTTGCTAGTTGGATCCACATCATTATGTTTTATGCTTTATATGGTCATGAATGTTATGTGGACATGTTATGTAATTGTTGACCTTGTTGCATGGTATTATGGTTAAATCATCTTATGTGAAATGTGTTGTCTTGTGCTATTCATATTATTGTCATTCCCTCAAGTTCAACAAACAAAGAAAACTCGACCAAAATTTCTCAAAATTCACACATGTGCTTGCAAAATTCACTCTCATTTATATGCACATGTTTAGGGAGAGCTTTCTTTGTATTAATTATAAAAGTAACTAATTCTTTAAACTCATTTGAGCTTATTGCAAGAATTATTTGCTTCTTAAAGTCAATATGAATATATAACTCGTTTTTAAACAAGTGATATATTCAAAATTGTATTTTTCTCATATATTGATTGTGCTATCATCAATTACCAAAAAGGGGAGATTAAAAGCATCTAGGCCCCTAAAAATAGTTTTAGCAATTAATGATATTATGTGAATATGGGACTAACACGTTTATCTAGTGTTTGAAAGATTTAGTCCCCATGATAAATATGAGATGAATGCTAAGGGTCAACATAAGGATGATGAGGGCATCCCCACTATATATACATCTTCTATTCCAAGAGTGCATGAGAATGTCCAAGAACCTATTTATGAAGCACCAAAGGGCCCAATGACAAAGGCAAAGGTCAAGCTACTAAAACAACAGGTGTTTTTGTTTCTTAAGATGTTTCCTTTAGTTGATAATGAGATTGGAATACTACCTCCTACTAGCGCTTTATGTATTCTTAAGTTTGATTTATGTGAAGACTTTGGAAGTAAAGCTTTGGGGGAGTACCTCAGTGAAGGAGGCCTTTCAGACTGCCATTTGGTCAGGGGACTCAAGACCAAGCAGCCATCAACCAAAGAAAGCCATGTGATCACCATCCCATGGCGTGAAGAAGATATGACCTACGTGCCATTACGTTGACCAAAGCCGACATAAGATTCGATCTTGTAATCGGATAGGGGTTTAGCCCAAAACAAAAGGAAACTAAACAGCTAAAATTTAGGAATTAGAATTGGAAACCTTGACTGAATAAGAGATTGGTTCAACCTTGCCAAAGATTGAAACAACTTGAGATTGGCCAAGGCCTCCAGCGCATGTGTTAGTAGGTGCTATAAATACCTCGCACTTTCCTATTGTTGAGGTAGACCACTCTTTGATAAAAAATCAATCTACTAAAATTCTTGTTCGTATTCTTCGTGGATGATAAAATTCCATGGAGAATTAGGAGTGTTCCTCAATTAAGATCATTCAGCCTTTTCGCTGGGAATTGGGTGCATAATAGATTTTCGCTTGGTGGTCAGCAAAATCGACAGGAGTGTGTTTTAGCAGATTAAAGAGTGTCCGTCCCATGCACTAGCATTGAAGGATCACTATAATTCATCAAGACTACCGTGGTTATCCATTTCTACATTGAGAAGATCAGGTGACCCCATATCATCCTGGTATCAGAGCACAGTTTCCTCGATAGGATTATTTATCCTATCTTTTAGATTGATTTTCCTTGCTATTTTTATTTAATTTCCTATAGTCCATATACCAAAAACAAAAAAAATTCAAAACTCTAGTTTTGCATCTGTTAATTTTGTGAGTTTTGTTAAGTTTTTATCCATTAGAATTTTTGTTTTGGTGCAGATCTTAGAGTTCTTTTGTATTGCTTAATCCTTGTTATATCAAACCTTTTAAAATATGCTAGTTGATCCTTCAATTAGCTCCAAAAAAAAATATAGATTCAATTCACTTTTTGAATTCTTACTCTTGTTGCCACTCCATATTACTGCACACATAGGAGCATCATAGCCGAACACATATTTGATCTCAATTCCTTTTGTTGTTTCGGCCAAGAGAAACCCTAGTCACCACAAAATTGTGTGCAAGCAAAAATCTTGTTAGGGTATGTTCAGACTGTCGGAAGTCCTTCTACTGAATGATCGGACCGTCTGAAGTCCATTAGGTGCTGTTCGGCCCATTCAAAGCGATCGAGTGAACGATCGGACCATCTGAAGGGGCTCAGGTGAATATTAGGACCGTCCGTTGGGGCTCGAGTGAGCTCGGGGAACGTTCCACCCATCCGAGACTTGTTTCAAACTTCTTGTGAGCACCTTGAGCTTTATTTAAATCCTTTGAATACTTGAGACTAGTAATTGATATTGCATTGTGGGCCGCTCTTGAATTATTTACTTTTGGCCGAATATTGTTGGCTCATGCATCACTCATCCGGCTGACAAAAAAAATCTGCCTTCTACAAAACGTTTGTATCACATATACCTCCCTAGGCTTGGAAAAGGGATTGAAAGAGATTTGAGTCAGGTGCAGGGTAGCAAAAAAAACATAGAGAGAGGTAAAAAAAGTGAGAGAAGGCTGAACTTGAGTGAGTGCATTTAGCAATAAAATTCAGTTGAGTATTTTATTTGTTTGAACAATTTTGTGCCCTTATTTTTATATTATTACAATTGGCTAGAGTCTATCCTAGTACTTGGTGCAAAATGAGATATATAATCATTAATTTCAAATTGCTTCTATTTAGCTCATTCATTTGTTTGCATTATGTAATGCCTGGAACGTCTTTTCGGCGTCCCTAGGATTATTTAGTGGAATCGCGAAGTTTCTTATTTTTCGGTGAATCGCGGGAGGCGGGAAAAAGTTTACAGAATTGTCTAAAGTGAGAAAAATAAATAAATTAAATAAAAAAAGAGATTGAGCTACCTAGAGGGGGAGGCCTAGCCACTTTGGGCCAGCTAGCCCAAAGGGCCCAGCCGCATCCCCTCTCCCCCCCAAAAAAACCCTAGCCACCCCTAAACACCCCCCTCCCACCCTTTGGCCGCCCCTACCCCCCTTGGCCACCACTTCCACCCCATGGACGCCCCTCTCCTTGTGCCCCCTGCCCTAGGGCGCCCTTCCTCCATTATTGCCCTGCTGAAAAGAAAGGGAAGGAAGGGGAGGAAGAAAAAGGGAAGGGAGGAAAGAAGAAGGAAGAAACAGGGAAAAAGGAAAAGGGGGATCTTATGGGATCAACCTAGATATGATTTCTTATGAGGTAAATCAACCGATTAGCGATTAATTGTTGTCTGTGCCTAGGTTTTTCATTGTGGATGTTATATTGTAGATTTGTACTGAGTAGTGGTTTATGAATAGGTGGCTTCACTCCTAACCGTGCTTGAGCTCTTCACTCCTTCGGTAGAGGCAAGTAAACATAGCAGTTGTTGCTACAATTTAACTTGTTAATTTTACTACCTCCACTTTAAATAATTCCTTTTAAATCAAGATGCTTTATTGTGCTATATGCTCCTTATATATTGTGGTCTATGTAGTAGTATTCTTTATGAATTGATTGTTTATGTTCTTGATGAATTGAATGTGGTTTATGTAGAAACAAATGTGGTTTATGAGGTAATATTCTTTATGAATCAATTGTGGTCTATGTGGTTAAATTATTATTAATCATTTATGTCATATCGTGCATATCATAGCATGTCATATAGGATGATGCACACTCTTACTTTGTTGGGTAAGGGTGCAGTGGATCATATGCATATATATGTATTTTCATTGTGGATGGATCATTTGCATACATAAACAATTTGTTGTGGATGAATTATATACATACATATGTAATTTCTTAGATCTTATGTGGAATTGGCTCATGAGAGTCATCTGTGGTATGAGGCTTGTTGTTGTGGAGTGGGGTTCACCCTCGTGTGGTATGGTTGTGGTTGCGGTTGTGGCGTGAGGTATTTCTTTTGTGGTAACTGTTGATGGCAGATGTGGTTGTGGAAAATAATAAGATTAGTCAGTAATATATGCTAATGCTTTACTGATGTTAGTAGTAGTGGTGGTTGTGGTTATGAAGTAGGCAAATAAGGCTTAATTCTAATGTTTTACTGTGGTTGATAGTAGTTGTGGTCGTTGTTGTGAATTAGGCAAACAAGGATTATTGCTAATGCTTCACTGTTATTGGTAATAATTGTGGTTGTGGATACAAATGCGGCCATTGAGAAATTAATTGTTGATGTTTAATCAACCGTAATTTAATTAACTTGTTAAACAGTTTGCTTGCTGAGATTTTATCTCACTCTTGTTTTTCCTCCTTCTAGGTGATCCCTGAGTATGCATGGTGATGGAGGTGGGGTGCCCGATCTTTTGATGAGATTGATAACTATCGATTTTGGTGGAGGTGACTCTCGCGATCCGACTACAACCGTACGGCGACGCTTGTGCCTTAGGAATTGTTGAATCAACTCCGAGATGTTATTAACCAAGCTGGAAGCGTGATCAACCTAAATACAAAGTTCAATCCCTGCGAGCAATCAAAAAACTAGCAAGAATAAGATGTAGGCAACTGATATTGCGAATAAGATGGATGGTATTGAAAAACAAAGGTAGGATCCCGAAGGCAGTCTTGACAGGTGGTCGTCTAACACAACTGAAGAACAGAAGTTTGCACAATAGCTAAACCTAAACTCAACGAAATCCAACTTTTGGAAAAGGGAGGTAGTGGCTCCTTTACAGGGAGACGACCAGGCATGGTGGCCAGGGAAGTGGGCGCACGTCCCCAGGGTTACAAGGCCCACGGGCCCAAATAGAGGTGGCGCAGCACCCTTTTCAACTCGGACTTAGAAATATATGTGGACTCTTTTGATAATTGTGATCAGCTCGGATGGAATTTGAAGATGAGATTGGATCCGTTGGAAAGTAGACTTGATAAGCTTTCCATGAAGTCTAAGAACGTCCAAAACGGAGTCCGTATGAAGAAGTTATGTCTGTTTAAAATTGATACTATTGTGGTAGTCCGAATCTGATTCCAAAACGAGCCTAACTCCAACTCTTGCTTGACTCAGCCCCAAAGTGATGTGGTGACTTTCATTGTGCCTTCCATGCATGTCCATGACTCCACATGCCTCTCCTTCATCCTTTTTCATGTTTCTAAGCACAATTAAATCACTTGCATTAGGTAGCGGTCTATTCTCAGTAATATACAAACTTAGGAACGAATTCACCTGGTAATTAAGTTGGCGAGCACGAGCCGAGTAAGTGGACCATGCAACACTTGCTGTGGATGAATTGTGTATGTAGGCATGGTTGTATCCGTGGGAGTGATGTCCTCATCAATATGAAGATGATGAACAAGATGAGGGCTTAATGGAGCAGCAGGTTTTGCTCTACAATCACGCCATGTTCAAGACTACTGTGGGGCTAACCATAGAAGAGGCGTGTGTGACAGAGGTGCTGCCCATGGTGGAGGCATGCGTAATAGAGGTGCTGCCCATGGTGGAGGCACATGTGATGGTGTTGGTTTTGCTCAATGTGTTGCCATGGATCATGGCATCAGGCGGGTAAAAATTTCTATTCCATCGTTCAATGGTAAAATTGAACTGGAAGAGTACTTAGGGAGGGAGATGTGCATCGAAAAAATTTTTGATAGCCATCACTACAACGAGGACGAGAAGATTCGCTTGGCGACAATTGAGTTCACTGGATACGCTCTACTTTGGTGGAACCAATTGTGTCGTGTGGGAGCTCGTCTGGATACTTGGGTACAATTGAAGAATATCTTGAGACGGCGTTTTGTTCCAGTACACTACACTAGGACCATGTACAATTGGCTACAACAATTACGCCAAGGTAATTCTAGTGTTGATGAATAATATAAAGAGATGGAGATATTGATCATCCATACAGGGATGGAGGAGCATCATGAGACTACTATGGTACGTTTCTTTAATGGGTTGAATGAGGATGTGCAAGATAGGGTGGAGATGATTTATTACTACAACATTCAAGACTTGGTGCATTGTCGAGACCCGAATATGCAGATTCGGTCTCTCTGTGTAAACTGCACTAGTCCAGGATCACGCTAGTGCACACAGTCAAACATAGATGTCATCACAGTCATACACACGACAATAATAAAGGAAAACTCGAATATCGATAAAATATCAAAGGTACGACCTTATGGTCAAGCTTACAATATCTCTAGCCGGAAGGGCTCAACAAAATAGCAGCGAAAATCCAAAATAAAGCGTAGCGACCAATCGACAAGCCACAGGCTATCGAGTGGAGAACGAAGCCTAATCCGTGAAGTCGTCGTAGAACTCTCCTTCTGGAACCTCCTGCTGATAGTACTCCTCTCCCTCAACTGAGCAACATAGGCGTAAAGCCGTGAGTACATTGGTACTCAGCAAGTCGTTTGTAACAATAAATGCACTATAATATGCAAGGCTTACCAAAGGAAGGCTGAAAGGTTAGTTTGCATAAAGGCATTTATTGATGGAATATATTAACTAACTTGAAAGCGGAAGTTAACTGAAAACAGTAACAATAGATAACCAAAGGAATAACATGAACCACTTGTGAACACCAATTCACAAGTTAAACCAACAGTGAACTACCTGTCCACTCCCAAACATAAACCACCAAGTTATAAATGAAACACTAACCTCGTGTGAAATCCCGAGCACCATCCATGACCAGGACGCGGCTATTCGAATAGTTTTACACTCTGCAGAGGTTGCACAACTGTACCCACACGATGTGATTAGCCTAGGCCTAAGGAAATCACAACAAGGCCTTTACAATGCTCTATCTCAATACAATCCTGCCCGCTAGGGTTTCGCATCACACCCCCCCTTGCGCCACATGGAAATCAGCAACCATGTACATCACAATGGCGAATTGAATTGAAATATTACAAATTAATCAGCCAGTCCATCCATAATAGACATGTGGTTTGCGATTAAGCTCAGATCAATGGAGCACAAAGTTAAGTCCTTAACATTACCGGCGAGACTACCACATCCCCAAAGTACAAGCTGTATTTCCCCTTTCTTGCACGATCACTGCCCGAGTGCGAAACCAATTTGTAAAACCAAGCCAACGTCACACCAATAACGTGGCACAAATTTTAATACACGTGGCACCAACCACGATTTCATATGTCATTAAGTCAAGTTAATAATTTAATATGTGTGATGAGACCAATCGTAAATATAAACCACTAAGCAATCTAATCGTACCAACCCATGTGACAAATAAACTAGCATCACTAGTAGATTACCCAACCTATGGTGACAATGGCATCATGGTATTCCAAAGTATCAAGGAGGTATAATTTCAATCGGACGATAACTACGATGCAAAGGTTTGAATAAAAATAGCAATGCAATGTAATTTAAAACAAAATAATTAAATAATAGTTTGCAAAATTGGGTTCAACATGATCAAGGGACACGACTTGCCTTCGTTATGCTCGTGAGGTACTCTGGTCTTACAGCGCGAAAACTGCTCCTCGAATCCGAATCTAACGAGAGAAAACGACCGAAAACAAAGAAACACATAAAATGATAAGCAAATGAACTCCAAAATTCACAAAACCAGAACCAACAGCTAGAGCTCGATTTTAGATGAATTTAGAAAAAGAACGGGTCAATCGGAGCTAGGCGGAGGAGAAGCGGGCTCCGGAAAATTAATTCTAAAATTAATTCGGGAAAATCGGAAAAGTTCTTGTCTTTGTGAACCCGGCCCACGAAATTCGAGTCTACCGTGGACTCGGTCCACGAATGATGCACGGGAGAGAGGTGTCTTGTGGCGGGCTGGCGGCGTGGCGCGCGCATATCTCGCCACGTGTCACCGGTGGCGTGGCGGTGGCCGGCGCCGCCACGTGGCTCGGGACGGCTCGGGGCTGGCGTGGGCGGCGTGGCATGCCACGTGTCATGCCACGTGGACTAGGGCTGACGTGGCACGCCCGGTGCTGCCACGTGGCTAGGCTGGTGGCGGCTCGGCGCGGCGGCGGCAGCGGGATCGACGGCGGGGACGCGGCACGCGGCGAGATCGAGCCCTCGGCTCGGATCGAGCGGCGGCGAGATTGCGCGCGCGGCGCGGCGGCGGCGGATCGGCGGCGCGTGGCGGCTCGCCGCCGGCGGCGTCGCGCGCGCGCGTAGCGCGTGGCGAGGCCGGATCGCGGCCGAAGGGTGACGCGTGGCCGACGCGAGAGCGGATCGGCGGCGCGTGGCGGAGTGCTTGCGAGGCGACCGGAGGCGAGCGGCGGCGGCGAGGCGCCGGAGGCGGCGCGCGAACAGGCGGAGGGGCTCGGCGGCGACGCGCGGCGGCCGGTGCTCGGCGACCTCGGCGGCAGCGAGACGCAGCACGGCGGCGGCGAGCGGCCCGAGGCGGCGCGGCGCGGAGCAGGCGAGCGGCGGCGGGAGCTCGGGTGTCGGCACACGAACCGAGGACGAGCGGCGAGTTTTAACACGCGAACCGAGGAGTTCGATCCGATTCTGGCGGCGGTCGCGGCGCGGACGGGTTAGGCGGCTGAGGATGCGCCACGCGGCAAGATCGAGCAGGCGGCGCGATTAGGGTTAGGGTTAGGGTTCGCGCGCGCGCGGGAGCGGACGGCCGCGATCGCGCGCGCGCGCGATCGGCGGCCGGCGCGGCGGCGCTGAGTGGCGGCGCGTGGCGCGGGGTGGGATCGAGCGGCGGGCGTCTTTGGTGCGCGGAAAGGTACGGCGGCGCGGGGCGGGATCGGCGGCGTGGAGGAGAGAGGAGATCGGGCGGTGAGGCGGCCGGGGATTTTATTTTCTTTTCTTTTTCCAGAAATTCAAATAAACTTCTAAAAGCTCTAGAAAATAGCAAATAAATCCCAAAAATTCTCCAAAAATACCAGAAAATTCCTTGAGACCTGAGGAACACAAATAAAATATTTCCCACTTATGTTAATGTTTATTTTAATCATATTAAATCATTTAAAATTTTAAAAATTCATTTGAAGCTTCAATTAATTTCAGAAAATTCCAGAAAATTCATTTTTAAATCCAGGCTTTAAAAATCTCAGAAAAATAGGATGTTACAAACCTTACCCCCTTAAACGAGATCTCGACCCCGAGATCTGGGCCAACTAAGAGAATAGGTTCGGGAACTCCGCTCTGAGATCCTCCTCGCGCTCCCAGGTGGCTTCCTCCTCGGAATGGTTGCTCCACTGGACTTTGCAAAAATGGACCACTTTATTCCGGGTGACTCGCTCTGACACTTCCAAGATTTTGGTGGGTGCTCTTTGTGCATGCAGATCCTCCTGCAGTCAACGGCCTCAAGCGGCACAACCTCCTCTAGTATGCGCGAGCACTTCTTGGTGGGACACATGAAAGGCGTCATGTACCCCATCAAGGACGCAGTAACTCAAGCGATAAGCAACCTCTCCCTGCGTTTGAGAATCTGAGCGGACCAACATATCTCGGTGCAAGCTTCCTTTTAGCTGAAACCTCTTCACACCCTTGAATGGTGTGATCTAAGATACACAAAATCGTCGGCTCAAAACTCGGCTCTCGGCGTCAGTATCTGCATAACTCTTACATGCTTGGGCGGTTTTCAACCTGTCTGTATCAAGCGGACCTTATCCTCGACTTCTTTCAAACGATGCGGGCCAAAAACGACCTTCCCGTCTCTTTCCAATTGAGAGGGTCCTCCATTTCCATACAATGCCTCAAGCGGTGACATCAGTAAAGCGGCACGATAAGCGTTATTGTATGAGAACTCGCAAAGGTAAACAAGCTGTCCCACTTAGACCCATGATCAAGCACACAGGCTCTCAACATGTCCTCCGAATCGATTAACTCGCTGCATCGACCATGCATGCAGGGGTGATATCTTTATCTTGAAATTCGGTGAGTTCCCATAGCCTTATGGAAACTACCCCAAAGCCGGGAGGTGAACTGCGATCCACGATCTGACACAATCTTCTTGGGCACACCATGCAAACTGACAATCCTGGACATATATAGCTCTGCCAATCTGTCACCACTGTAAGTCGTCTTAACTGGAATAAAATGAGCAACCTTGGTCAATCGATCCACAATGACCCAAATCGAATCATAGCCCTCTTTGGTCTTAGGCAGACCGACTATGAAGTTCGTACCAATTTCTTCCCACTTCCACTCGGGAACTTTCAATGGCTGTAGCAAACCTGCAGGTCTCTGGTGCTCTGCCTTTACTCTCTGACAAACATCACAAAGGGCTACATACTCAGCGATCTCACGCTTCATGCTTGGCCACCAATACTTATCCTTAATGTCTGGTACATCTTGGTGCTGCTGGATGAATCGAATCTGTGACTCATGAGCCTCTTTTAACAACACATCCTTTAGTTCTTGTTTGTTGGGCACACACAAACGCTGCTTGAACCACAAGGTTTCCTGGTCATCTACTGAAAATCCTGACTCTTTACCTTCACTTAAGTTCTTTCTGATCCGCTGAAATGCCTCATCATCCGGTGAGCACAGCGAATCGACCATCAAAGTAGGTTTGCATCTCCATAGTTGCCAAAAATCCCAGCTCAACCAACTCAAGGCTAAGCTTCGAAATTCCTTATGCAGAGCCGGCTGACTCTCTCGAACCATCACTGAATTGCAGTATACCTTTCTGCTCAAGGCATCTGCAACAACATTAGATTTCCCAAGATGATAATGTATGCCTACATTATAATCCTTTATCAGCTCTAACCACCTCCTCTGCCTGAGGTTAAGCTCGGGTGGGTAAAGATGTATTTGGACTCTTATGATCCGTGTAAACCTCACATCATTACCCATCAGATAATGACGCCAAATCTTTAAAGCATGCACTACGGCTGCCAACTCTAAATCATGGGTAGGGTAGTTCTCCTCATGCGGTCTCAACTGGCGTGAGGCATAGGCTACCACTCTCTTGTCTTGCATCAAGACACAACCCAAACCTTTGTGCGATGCATCGTAAAATATCTCAAAATCCTTATTAATATCAGGCAACACAAGCACTGGGGCTGTGGTCAAACTCTCCTTAAGTTTCTGAAAACTCTTCTCGCACTCTGGCGTCCAAGTGAATTTCTTTTCCTTTTGAGCAAGCTGCGTGAGGGTGCAGCCACTTTGGAAAATCCCTCAATAAAGCGACGGTAGTATCCTGCCATACCCAGAAAACTCCTGACCTGGGTAACTGAAGTGGGTGACTGCCAATCCAAAACATCACTTACTTTCCCTGGGTCAACTGCGACTCCTTCTGCTGTCAACACATGCCCTAGAAAAGCGACTTTCCTCATCCAAAACTCACATTTGCTGAATTTTGCATACAACTGATTATCTCTCAATTTCTGCAATGCTAATCTCAAGTGCTCCTGATGTTCCTCCTCATTCTTGGAATATATCAAAATGTCGTCAATGAACACAACGACAAACTTGTCCAAATATTTCATAAACACCTTATTCATCAAATACATGAAATATGCTGGAGCATTAGTCAAACCAAATGACATCACTGTGAACTCGTATAGACCATAACAAGTCGAGAAGGCTGTTTTGGGTATGTCCTCCTTACGTATCCTCATTTGATGATATCCTGATCTCAAATCAATCTTGGAGAACACTCCTGCTCCCTTAAGCTGGTCAAACAGGTCATCAATCCTGGGCAGAGGGTACTTATTTTTGACGGTGACCTCAATAAGTGCTCTGTAGTCCACACACATGCGCTGACTACCATCCTTTTTCTTGACGAACAACACCGGCGCTCCCACGGGACGAACTCGGTCGATGTAACCCTTATCCAAAAGCTCCTGAATTTGCTTCTTCAACTCTGCTAAATCATTGGCTGGCATCCGATAGGGTCTCTTGGAAATCGGAGCGGTACCTGGCACAAGCTCAATTAGAAAATCAACCTCCCTCTCTGGTGGTATACCTGGAAGATCATCTGGAAACACGTCGGGGTACTCTCTGACAACTGGTACACCCTCCAACTGGATTACCTTGCTCTGGCAAATCATGACTGGCTCTAGCTGACACTCACTGGCTGCGAATCGCACCTTAACTCCGTCTGAATTGGTTAAGGTCACTGATCTGCTCCCACAGTCTAACATCGCTGCCGCTTCGAAGCCAATCCATTCCCAAGATTACATCTAGGAATGCATATCCAACAAAATCAGGTCGGCCCTGAACTCAACTCCCTGAATGGTTATCCTAACTCCTGGACAACCTAGGTTGGATCTCAACTCGGATCCGGGGGATTGGATTAAAAGAACAGATCCAAGAGCAACAGTTTTCAATTGTTGCTTTAAAGCAAAACTCCAGAAACAAGCGAATGCGAAGCTCGAATCAAATAAAGCGGTGGTAGGAGGCCCGAATACGAAAGCGTCTCGATCACAACGTCTCGTGCTGCTGGGCATCCTCTGCGGTGGCGTGGTTCACGACCTCTCACCACCGCGCCCCGCCGCACGACGATGCGGGGTGCTCCTCGTCTGCTCGGGGTAGAGTACGACCGGTGTGGCTCCCAAGTCAGCGAATCGGCGTCGGGGCACGCCTGCGAGGGCACTTGCTAGCATAGTGTCCCACCTCATGACACTTGAAGCAAGTGACGGATCTTGCTGAATTATTGCTCTTCGTTGCTGCCGACCACTGGAACCACCGGACGCCGTCTGACCGAACCGCGCGTGTCCGAGTGGGTCGGAATCACGAAGACTCTGCTGCTGCTTTGTGGCACTCGTGCGGTGGTAGGAACCAAAGCGAGGCCTCGGGATCTGGTGTGACCGTGATCCTCGCTGGATCAACCTCCTCTTGCGAGACTCCTCAAGCTCGCGGCGACTCTCCTCGATGAGAATGGCCTTATCCACCAAGCGCTGGCGGCATAGTCGTTGCCTCGACTTGCTCCTTCAAAGCCGGGTTCAAGCCTTTCTTGAACCTCTTACGCGAGCTGCATCTGCCGCTACATCTTACGCGCGCGCGAGCGAGCCAAGCTGAGTGAATTTATTGAGATATTCACTTACCGAGTTCCTCGCTGGAACTCCCGAAACTCATCCTTCTTCATCTCAACCACTCCATCCATGACATGAGCGGTATGGAAAGCCTTGGCGAACTCCTTCCAAGTGATGTTGTTCGGTTCTCATGGGCGCATGAGTTCTCCCACCACTCTGCTGCTGGTCCCTCAAGCTGATGTGCTGCATACAAAACCTTCTCCCTGTCGGTGCACTGAGCCAAGTTCAGTTTCTTCTCAACTGAACGGACCCAATCGTCGGCCTCAAAGGCTCGACGAACTGGAGAAAGCAGCGGTCTCATCCTCATAAACTCTGCATAGCTGGTCTGCTGACGAGGTGCTGGTGGTGGTACTGGCTCTTGATGCTGTCGCTGCATCATAGTCTGCATACCCTGCATCATGGTCTGCATCATCTGAGTCTGGGCCATCAAAAGCGGCGAGGCGGGATCAAGGTAGGTGGCACCGCTGCGCAAAGATCGCTCTCTGGTCTGGTTACTTTGATTGCGGTGGAGGAGTTCTGGTATCAACCATCTTGCTCTGAAAAGAAAACAACTGCTGACTGACCAAAGGTAAAAGGCGAGAGGGAAAAGCATAGATAAGAGGTAATTGCGTCTAAGGGGGTTTTGCTTAATGGAGACCTAACCTAAACAAACACTTAGCCAAAAGGCTAACTAAGAAACTGAATAAAAAAACATAAACTCCAATAAAAGATTTGACATGATCGCAATATAATGCTTTTAAGGCAATATTTGCAGCTCACATCACACTCAACTGCAAATAAAATCCAACGTGTCTACTCGCACTATCTACTCTGAAGGCTCCCACTCGGGTCCTGACAAATAGGGTACACTGATATCGTCCTCAGAATCGCTGTAGACAACCCATGAGTTGCGGATCGGCGTTGCTCTCGGCTCGATCGAGGTGGAGTGAACCTGCGAGGTAGGCGCGACGATCTCCGGTGATCTGACGTCTCTCCTCTGGGCTCGGCGGTGTAGGCGGCGGTAGAGTGCCGCGGCTCGCGCGGGGCTCCTCCCGGGCCGCTCGTAGTCTTGGGGTGAATCCGTACTGCTCCTTGAACTTCCGGACGAGTCTGGCCATGTTGATCTTGTATAGCTTGCAAAGTCGACGGATGGCTTTGTGCGCAACTCCTTGTGCTGACATCTCCCACCGACACGGTGTTCTTGAAAGCGTGATGTAGCACACGCTGCCGACTCGGGTGGTGAAGTATAGCTGGAGATGCTCCCAATGCGTTGACCTTTTTGCTTCTCATGCTTGGTGAGGTAGACGGGCAGTCTCTTAAATCCGAGGCTCCGCAACAGAACGCGTAGAAGTGACCTCCATCCTCCTGTCGGGCTGTAAGAAGCTTGGGACATCTAATGCATTTATAAGGGAAAGATCAGTTTATATCTTTAGGAAAACAAATTTTGCAATAGTTGGGGCGAGAGACAAGAATCCTTAAGAATGAGGTAAGAAGATAGAGATATTACTAAATATCAAATTTAGTTGGTTTGATTTAGAAAATAAATTTTTGGGCTATCGACCAATTTAACTAGGGCTTAGTCCTCTGATCGATATGGCTCGATACCATCTCTGTCGAGATCCGAATATGCGATTCGGTCTCTGCGTAAACTGCACTAGTCGAGGATCACGCTAGTGCACGATCAAACATAGATGTCATCACGGTCATACACACGACAATAATAAAGGAAAACTCGAATATCGATAAAATATCAAAGGTACGACCTTATGGCCAAGCTTACAATATCTCTAGCCGGAAGGGCTCAACAAAATAGCAGCGGAAATCCAAAATAAAGCGTAGCGACCAATCGACAAACCACAAAGCTATCGAGTGGAGAACGAAGCCTAATCCGTGAAGTTGTCGTAGAACTCTCCTTCTGGAACCTCCTGCTGATAGTACTCCTCTCCCTCAACTGAGCAACATAGGCGTAAAGCCGTGAGTACATTGGTACTCAGCAAGTCGTTTGTAACAATAAATGCACTATAATATGCAAGGCTTACCAAAGGAAGGCTGAAAGGTTAGTTTGCATAAAGGCATTTATTGATGGAATATATTAACTAACTTGAAAGCGGAAGTTAACTGAAAACAGTAACAATAGATAACCAAAGGAATAACATGAACCACTTGTGAACACCAATTCACAAGTTAAACCAACAGTGAACTACCTGTCCACTCCCAAACATAAACCACCAAGTTATAAATGAAACACTAACCCTCGTGTGAAATCCCCGAGCACTGTCCATGACCGAGGACGCGGCTATTCGAATAGTTTTACACTCTGCAGAGGTTGCACAACTGTACCCACACGATGTGATTAGCCTAGGCCTAAGGAAATCACAACAAGGCCTTTACAATGCTCTATCTCAATACAATCCTGCCCGCTAGGGTTTCGCATCACACCCCCCCTTGCGCCACATGGAAATCAGCAACCATGTACATCACAATGGCAGAATTGAATTGAAATATTACAAATTAATCAGCCAGGTCCATCCCATAATAGACATGTGGTTTGCACGATTAAGCTCAGATCAATGGCGCACAAAGTTAAGTCCTTAACATTACCCGGGCGAGACTACCACATCCCCCAAAGTACAACTGTACTTCCCCCTTTACTGCACGATCACTCGCCCGAGTGCGAAACCAATTTGTAAAACCAAGCCAACGTCACACCAATGACGTGGCACAAATTTTAATACACGTGGCACCAACCACAGTTTCATATGTCATTAAGTCAAGTTAATAATTTAACATGTGTGATGAGACCAATCGTAAATATAAACCAGCTAAGCAATCTAATCGTACCAACCCATGTGACAAATAAACTAGCATCACTAGTAGATTACCCAACCTATGGTGACAATGGCATCATGGTATTCCAAAGTATCAAGGAGGTATAATTTCAATCGGGACGATAACTACCAGTGCAAAGGTTTGAATAAAAATAGCAATGCAATGTAATTTAAAACAAAATAATTAAATAATAGTTTGCAAAATTGGGTTCAACATGATCAAGGGACACGACTTGCCTTCGTTATGCTCAGCGGGGTACTCCTGGTCTTCTGGCGCGAAACCTGCTCCTCCGGAATCCGAATCTAACGAGAGAGAAAACGACCGAAAACAAAGAAACATATAAAATGATAAGCAAATGAACTCCAAAATTCACAAAACCAGAACCAACAGCTAGAGCTCGATTTTAGATGAATTTAGAAAAAAGAACGGGGTCAATCGGAGCTAGGACGGAGGAGAACGGGCTCCCGGAAAATTAATTCTAAAATTAATTCGGGAAAATCGGAAAAATTCTTGTCTTTGTGAACCCGGTCCACGAAATTCCGAGTCCACCGTGGACTCGGTCCACGAATAGATGCACGGGGAGAGGGTGTCGACGCGGCGGGTGCGGCGTGGCGCGCGCATATCTCGCCACGTGTCACCCGGTGGCGTGGCGGTGGCGTGGGCGCCACGTGGCTCGGGACGGCTCGGGCCGGCGTGGCGCCGACGTGGCATGCCACGTGGACTAGGGCTGGCGTGGCACGCGCCGGTGCTGCCACGTGGCTAGGCTGGCTGGCGGCTCGGGCGCGGGCGGCAGCGGATCCGGCAGCGGGGACGCGCACGCGGCGGTCTGAGCCTCGGCTCGATCCGAGCGAAGCAGCGGAGATTGCGCGGCGCGAAGCGCGGCGACGGGCGGATCGGCGCGCGCGTGGCGGCTCGCGCGCGCGGCGTCGCGGCGCGCGAGCGGCGGATCGCGGCGGCGGGTGACGCGTGGCCGACGCGAGAGCGGATCGGCGGCGCGTGGCGGGTCTTGCGCGCGCGCGCGAGGCGACGGTCGCATGGCGCGTCGAGACGCACCGAGGCAAGGCGAGGCGGCGGCGGCGGCGGCGAGGCGAGCGAGGCGACGCGAAGCGAACGGCGCGAGAGGCTCACGGCGGCGACGGCGGCGCGGCCGGTGCTCCGGCGACCTCGGGCGGCAGCGGAGACGCGCACAGCGGCGGCGAGCGGCCCGGCGGCTTGAAGCGCGCGAGAAGGCGAGGTGCGGCGGCGGGAGCTCAGTGTCGGCACACGAACCGAGGACGAGCGGCGGGTTTAACACGCGAACCGAGGAGTTCGATCGATTCTGGCGGCGGTCGCGGCGCGGACGGGTTAGACGGCTAGAGATGCGCCACGCGGCAAGATCGGACGGCAGCGCGATTAGGGTTAGGGTTAGGGTTCGTGCGGGCGCGAAGAGCGGACGGCTGCGATCGCGCGGGCGCGCGTCGGCGCCGAGGCGCGGGCGGGGCGAAGGCGGCGCGGCGGCGGCGGCGTTGGCCCAGTGCCGCCGCTGCGTCATGATGCGCGATCTTGCGACAGCGTGGCGCGGGCGGGATCGGCGCGGGCGTCTTGGTGCGCGGGAAAGGTCGGCGCGCGGCGGCGCGGATCGCGACGCGTGGAGGAGAGAGGAGATCGGGCGGCCGAGGCGGCCGGGATTTTATTTTCTTTTCTTTTTCCAGAAATTCAAATAAACTTCTAAAAGCTCTAGAAAATAGCAAATAAATCCCAAAAATTCTCCAAAAATACCAGAAAATTCCTTGAGACCTAAGGAACACAAATAAAATATTTCTCACTTATGTTAATGTTCATTTTAATCATATTAAATCATTTAAAACTTTAAAAATTCATTTGAATCTTCAATTAATTTCAGAAAATTCCAGAAAATTCATTTTTAAATCCAGGCTTTAAAAATCTCAGAAAAACAGGATGTTACATGCATCAAGCTGAACGTGCTGAACAACAATTGAAGCGTAAACAAACCAAGAGTGGGTGTGCCAACACTCAAACAAGCTCATGGAGATGTTCATCATAGCAAAGTGATATTGGCCCACATTTCAAAGTGGCAACATCAAATCGTTCAAACGGAGCACTTTCTATGGTGCAAAGCAATGGAGGTAAAGAAACAATAAAAAGTGATTCTAGTTTGCCTTCCGATGCTTGTGTTAGAGAAATTGAGTGCTTCAAGTGCAAGGGGCGGGGGCACAAGATGAGGGACTGTCTAAATATAAGAAAGGTGCTTCTTACTAATGAAGGACAATACATATCAGAGAGCGAAGAAAGTGCAAAATAAAAAACGGAGTATGAAGAACATGTTGGGATACAGGTAGGTTACACTAGCGCAAATTAAAAAAATTCTACTGTGTAAATCAGAAAACCATACAAGTAAGAGATCATAGATCGTTACCACTAAACGTGTAGTGCTGCGAAAGTAGAGTTGAAGCAGCCGATTCAATGAAGAGCGCGTCAGTGTAAGCGAAGGTAGTCGATCATCCTCTGGCCAACTATCTCCTCCTTGCGATCATTCCAATCAGCGCCGCAGTCGTAGCAGCGCCTCTACCAAGGTTCACACGTCTAGGGAGGGAACACCATGTGTCGGTGTGCTACTACCAGCGCGCACGGCATGAGTTATGAGAGGTGGCGGCTAGGGTTTTTTGGGATGTAGCCCTCAGCCCCCGCACCTCTCATTTTATAGCCTCCAATCGGATCCTTATCCAAGACAAGTGGAGATCGAATCCCACTCGAAAACTATCATTCGGACCCTTATCGTTCCAGCCCATTAAGTATGTGACTCTGTAGGTTCATGTACATTTGGCCATAAGCCGAAAACTCCTTTCCGGTCCATAGGTCGGTAGCGGTCTCTAGCAAGACATAACGACCCCAAATATACATAAAGATCATATCGGACGAACCTATATAATGCTTATGTACCGACCCATTTGCCTCACGATACTAGATCAAACTCAAAGTGAGAAGCGTGCCATCCTATAATAGCTCAATCCTTCACTCGAACATATGATGGATTACTCAGTTGTGATTGACTCTTCAACCCCATTCGGCATGGCCATACACTTCCTTAATTCAACCACATTGAGGGGCCCAAAGATATCTCTGCTGTTATATAGGAGGGACAAATTCCATCTTGATCACTCATATTCGTTCGCATATTTCATAGTAAACCCAAAAGCTACCTTTATAATTATCTAGTCACAGAATAGTGTTTGATAACCCCTAAGTAAACTATTACGTATGTAGAAAACAATAACGATCTCAGGTCTAAGGATCCTACATACACAATATATGAGACCAACTGATAACACTTAAGAATATAACAATTCCCATAGTGTCTCATGGTGGGTCAATCCAACATCATGTTCTCTAACATGTGTCTATATTATTGATTTGATATCACATATCTATGATCCGTGAAATATGATCATCAATCAATACATGTGCTGATCTATAAATCATAATTGTCCCACATAATGATGTAAGATCAAGGATAATTTGGAATAATATCAACAACATAAATAAAGAGTTTCATGAACAAGTCACATACTTGTTGATCAATACAAAAGGCATTTATTCAAGGGATAAAATAATATATTATTCAAAAGATCATAAACATAGAAGTGATAAAATTATCTCCACGATTGCCTCTAAAAGATTTCTATTGTGATCCTATGACTGGTCCAAGTTTAATGGCTTGCAAGGTGAATTGTGACAACACCCTAATAGTAGAGAAAGACAGTGGTGGAGTGTTTTCCAAACAGAATGCAAGATCAAAGATAAAGCATGCAATTTGATCATAGATGGAGGGAGTTACACTAATATGATTAGCAAAGATTTGGTGTATGCTTTGGGGCTGTCCATATGGAGGCATCCTCAACCACACTACGTGGAGTGGCTACACAACTCGGGAAGACTAAAGATAACCCACAAGGTGCGTGTTCCATTTGTTGTAGGTGACTACGTTGATAGGGTGGATTGCGACGTAGTTCCAATGGATGTATGTGGGTTATTATTGGGACGATCATGGCAATATGATCACAATGCTACACATGAGAGTCGATCCAACACATACACCATTGTACATGGGGGAAAGAAGTATGTGTTGAAACCAAAATTGGAGAGTGTTATTCATGTTGATGAAGAAATTTCAGCAAAGAAGAGAAAAGCTCCCAAGATAACTCCAAAGCCGAGGACGGCTTTGCTTCAAGGAGGGGAGGATGATACGGGTCTAAAAACCATAAACACTTCAAGTTGTGTTAATTCTTTCCTAGTCGGAGAAGTCCTTGTTAGTGCCGAGAGGGAGGAGAGGGAGGACGGCATGGGAAGCCAAGGAGGACAAACTAGAAGCCGAGGCGAATCAGTGCATGTGCGTACATCCGGATTCTTGGTAGAAGATATTTGGATTTCACATATCTCCTAACTTAGAATCAACAAAATATTTACATGCAAGTCTAGTATTGAGTTCTTCTAGTTGTTTCCTATTCACATGAGTTGCATGCACGCATGATGGCCGTTGTGTTGCATGCATGTGAGTGTGGCCCGTATGTATACGTATGCATGTATGTGTGTATACGGCCGTTGTGTACGAGTTCGGTTTCATGTTTGGCTTGAGTTGGTATGTTAGTTGAGTCCGGCTAGAAGTTAACACGGAGTACGTTTGTTAGTAGAAGGTATATGCACAGGTGCATGTCCATATAAAAGCCAGGCCCTTGGCCATGTAATCAAGAACATTTTTTTGCTTGGAGAAATAAACTACAGAAAAATGCCATGTCTTTGGCAGCCACGTCGGTGCTTGTGTTCTTGTGAATCCCATCTGAGAGTTCATGTATGCAGCATGGGATTTGATCTATATCAATTCTTGCGTGCTGATCATTGTGGATCTTTCACTTTGGTTGTGGGCTGCGGTGTCCATGGGTGGAGGAACTATATCGAAAGTTTAGGTGCGCTACCAAGTGTTCACCGAATTCCCTATCTTTCTATTGTTCTACTGCTTGTTGTTTAGGCTGCGTTCTTGCTGCTATCTATAAGGTCGAACCAATTGAGGGCTTTGTTTAGTTGCTGTTGTGTCTTTGCTGCTATACGAATTGATCTGAGAAGTGCTGGAGCTCTGCTGCAGCTGTTTCTGATCGGAGGAGGCAGGGAGTTGTTAGAAGTGCTAACCAGTTGCTGCAAGGAGCCAGGGGGCTTGTTGGAGCAGTTCAATTACTACTGCTCCTATTGCTTGTTCGTAGTGGAGAGAAGATAGTTCCTCTATCGTTGCTACCATCGGTTGTTCAAAGAGTTGTTGGAATCGGTAGACCAACAATTGAGGAGTCGCTACGGGTGTACCCTGAAAGATCAGATCAACTTGCACACAAATTAGAGTTCCACTAATTTGTGCCATATCACGTAGTTGCAGTCATCACAACTCTAGAGGGTCACTGCCTTTCCTATTCGGCACATTTGGAGTTTCCTGCGACGAACAATGTGGCGGAGTACGAAGCCCTCCTCTTCAGTCTCAGCAAACTCAAAGCTCTTGGGGCTCGGAGAGTCACAATGCACACTGAATCGAAACTACTAGTAGGGCAAATTGATAAATCTTATCAAGTAAAAGATAATGACCTCGCTAAGTACCTGGCAGTAGTCCGAGCTAGAGAACATCATTTTATGGGCTTTACAGTTAAGGCTATTCTAAGAGCAGATAACGGGAAGGCCGATACTCTTGCTAAGGCAGCAAGCCTGCGAAGTCAACCATCGGTAGAAGCATTCTCCGAAGTCCTTACTGTCCCAGCAATCCAACGTAGCGAATGCACAGCTGACTTTGTTCACCAAATCATGCCTGTGGATGATTGGTGGGAGCCAATCTGTGCATTCTTACAAGGGATGCACGAGCCCGATGACCTCTTCCAACTCAAACGGCTGCAGTAGAGAGCCCGATCTTTCTAAATGATCGAGGGCATACTCTACATGCGCAGGGTCTGTGCCCCGCTTCTCTGATGCCTCTCACATATCGAAGGCCAGCAACTCCTCACCAATATTCACGCCGGCCTTTGTGTCTCTCATCTTGCTCCAAGAGCCCTTGTTGAGAAAGCTTCCAGGTAGGGCTTCTACTGGCCAACTGTGGCGACGGATGCATGCGATATTGTTAAAAAGTGCCAGGGTTGTTAGTGGATGGCACAGATGGTTCACAAACTGCCAAGCGAGTTACACTTCATCCCGCCGGTTTGGCTGCTTGCTCGATGGGGATTGACATTGTCAGACCACTACCCCAAGCCCCAGGAGACTTGCAGTTCATTGTAGTTGCCATGAATACTTCTCCAAGTTGCCAGAGGCATCCTCCTTGTTGAAGGTTACCTTGGCAGCAGTGCAATGTTTCCTATGGCAAAACATCATTTGCCGCTTTGGAGTCCCAAGGGAGATCACAGTTGACAACAACCTTCAATTTGACTCTGCAGCTTTCAAGGAGTTCTACCAACAAATGGGGATCAAGCTTCACTACGCTTTAGTAGGACACCCCCAGTCCAACGGAGCTATGGAGCGTGCTAATGGCAACATCTCCGCAGGACTTAAGAGACGTCTGATTGGTCTCCCGAAGGGTACTTGGCCGCAGCAACTGCCGAGCATCCTTTGGTCCATTCGTACCACGCCAACATGCCCCACGGGGTTCACGCCGTTTAAACTTCTCTTCGGCGACAAAGCAGTTACTCTAGAAGAAATTCAAGCGAGATCCAGGTGAGTGGTCACCTTGGCACCGCCTGATGAACGATCAGTCTCCCTTGATCTTCTTGATAGTGTTCGATCAAGCGCGGTGGAGCATATCTCCAAATACATGCAAGCGATGGCCTAGTCTTACAACAAACGCGTTCGTCAACGAAGCTTTTGAGCAGGAGATCTCGTCTTGCACAAGGTGTTGCATGCTCCGACAGTCGGCAAGCTCAACTCTAAATGGGAAGGTACATACATCGTGACTCCGTCAAGGGGTGTATCGGCTATCCACACTCGAAGGCCAGGCTCTCAACCATACGTGGAATGCAAATCGGCTTCGACGATACTATGTTTAAAATGAATGCACAGCCCTATCATGCAAATGCACCTGTAAAGGCTTCACCCTGCAAATGGGTATATGTTAATATGGTACTATGTTCATATGTGTCTTATTGATGGCCATCACATGCATCTATATGTGTATAAAGTGTCGAGAGCATAATCATCCCGAGCCAAAATCGCGCGGAGCTGCCTAGTGCACCCGGCATACTCTGCGGAGTATAAAGCGTCGGGAACATAATCAACCCGTGCCAAAATTGTGCGAAGCTACCAAGTGCGTCCGACATACTCTGCAAAGTATAAAGCATCGGGAACAAGTGTCGATTTGCCGTCCTTGATTCACTTTGGAACGGTAAGCTTGCCTTGTTTTCAAGACAGTAAGTTGCAAGCATAGAGAGAGCTTTTGTTTTACTAACCCAGATGCAATCTCGCTTCTTGTTTGAGAGTGGTTTCCATGTCAAGTCACGAGGAGGATCCACCTAATCCGGAGGCGTCGGTTACATGGACTGAGTACACTCGGTTGCACGAGATGCTACAAAAACAACTTCCTGATGGTAACACTAGCGTGCGCGATGAGCTCAGGAAAGTTCACACAGGACTGAACAACCTCGGGGAGGAGGTCCAACAATTGCGTACGACTATCAATAATAACTTTCTGGAGCTGTGTGCCATGGTCGCACACCACAATCTGCGTGGGGGCACACCCGCTAATGACACAAGTGTGCACGGTCCTCCAAAACTACATATAGCTCCCGAGATACACCACAACCCATGTGAGGAAGAGAGCCACATAGCCAAATTGAGTGAGAGTGATAAAAAGAGTGAGTTGTGTGATTCCACTATATGTGAGGTTGAGAGCATCCAAATTGAGAGTATTAGAGGGACACCAAAAGAAAAGCGAGAAGTAGAAGATAGACAAAGGGATGATGAATCTGAAACTAACATATTAATATCTACTTCTAGTGTTGTTTCTTATATTGTGCAGGTTGGCATTAAAGATGAAGAATTGAACATTCAGCAACCGGCACCTTTGAAGGCAAATGAGGAGGAGATAACCACAGGACGGGACGAAGTGCCTGCTGCCCCATGGGTGCATCCTAATAATTTTAAACCCCCAGCACCTACATCATCTGAGGAGGACGATAAAGGTATCAACAGTGGTGCCGAATTTAACTGTGCAAAGGTGAGTAATTGTGAGAACTCATATGATCAACCGAACACTCCATGTTCCGAAATTTCAATGCTTAATTTACATAATATGAAATTGATTACTTATAAGGAAGTTCTTACTAGAATATCTCCTAATGATTCTTTATGCTATATCATGTTTGACACTCCTAGAGAGCTATCTAGTATGATTGATAATGTTGCTGAAATTTCATGTTCAAAATTACTAGTTAGTACCCATGCCTACACATATAAGTTCAATTTGATTGGAGATTATGGTGTAGATGATAAATTTTATGTTCATAGAATTTGCATTACATGTGATAAGCTTACTGACTTGAAATTACATATTGTGGATAAACAATCTTTTGCGCCATGTTATGATCATGATGAGATGAATTTCAACAATAGTACGTATTGTTTAAAAAGATTTCAAAAATCTACTTGTTCGATTCTTGGTGTACAATCATGTAAAAATAATCAGAGTAGCGCAGCTGAAGCATGGAAAGCACTCAACATTTTCTTTCCCATATCTGCACATTTAAATCTGATTTTGCCCACTAAGGATCTGTCCATGTCCTTAGAAGTCGAGGATGACTTTCTTTTATGGGAGGGTGAATAATGTGAAAAATAATATTGCAATGCATACATCTTTTAGTCGCTGCTATATTCATCGGTTTGTGTAAAATAGTGAGAATACCACAAAAATTGACTCTTACATATGCCATGCATATATGTTAATGCATACATCTTTTAGTCGCTGCTATATTCATCGGTTTGGGCAAAATAGTGAGAATGCCACAACAATTGACTCTTACATATACCAAGCATATGTGTTATTCTTTTCGTTTACTACACCTTCAAAAGTTTATGATGAGATAAGCCGAAGAAATATTGATGACGAATATATATACCATGCATACAAGTTGTATTCTTTGTTTAGCACAATTTCAGGCTATCAAAAGCCGAGGACGGCTTTTCTTGAAGAAGGGGAGGATGATGCGGATATGCACGTGTCTTGTACTTTTCCGTTAAATATCTTATTCAACTGGAAAGAATTATTGAGCCGCATGAAGTATGGCTAGGTGAACTCATTTCAAACTATACTTAATGTTGTCATTCATAAGGATGAAATACTACCTCATGTTATTACATGGTGTATTCTTAGGTTTGTCAATGGCAAAACAATAGAGATGCAAAAGGAAGCGGATAACCACATTAGGTGCCAAAGACATGAAGGAACAAAGCCCACGCGGATGGAGCCAACAAGAACGAAGCACATGTGGCTGGTTGAAGACCAATGTTATGCATCAGATTGAAACATAGCTATTACTTGTTCTTTCAACACCAGAGTTCATGCGAGGACTTTGAGAGAGAATTAGGCGATCCATTGTTTGTTCTATAATTCAAGGTCAAGCCGTCGTTCCATTGGGAATTGGGGACTTGGCGTTCGTCGCTTGTGGTCTCGCGGCGAACAATTATCTGGTGTGTTTTGCGCGTATTCTGAAGAGTTGAGAGTTCGTGCATGGGCACGAGTGTTCAGCTAGCGACATCGTCTACTTGACATCAACTATCCACGGTTCCTCACTGAGAAGATCGGGACCCCTCCCCTGTATCACCTTGTAATTGGCCCTTGTATTGCTTCAAGTTGAGAAGTCTTATTTGTATCCAAAAGTGTGATGTCCTCATCAGTGCGCCCGATGGACTCTGGAGAGTATAAAGCACCAGGAACATAATCGTCCCGAGCCAAACTCGTGCGGTGCTGCCTCGTGCACCCGGCGTGGAGACTAGAGGCTCCGCACGCTCCATACGGAGTTTATTTACGATGTGTGGTGACCGAAGAATATGCGCAGAGTTTATCTATGCCATGCAAAGACCAGAGGCTCCGCGTGTTCTGCGTGAAGTCTATCGAAGACAAGCGGAGACCAGAGGCTCCGCGGTCATTTTACTGAGTATATCTGCACCGTGCGAGTACATTTGTAAACATCCTACGATGTGTATATATTTAAGACGAACGAAGACTAGGGGGCTTCGTACGCACTCCATGGGATGTATCTCAGACAAGCGAAGACTGCAACCTTCATCAATGTCCATCCGAGGGGTAGGGGACGGAGCATGTACTTTTGGGGCATGTACTTGTAGGCTTTCATGTAATCTTGTTAACGTTAGTCCAAGCACGTGCTCTTAAACCTCACCTCGCCATCGACTGTGCCGGCGTTAGTCTTCATAACAAGCGCAGATGGGCACGTATCTTCATCAGGATGTACAAAGAACGGTTATGGTTCGGGTTATGAAGGCAAGTGCAAAAGTGTAGTCATAGAGACTAGGGATATAGCTATACGTTTCATGGCGTGTTCGCAGAAAAATGAGGACTCTAGGTGATTAAAGAGCCGGGCATCAAAAGTCCTTTATTACTTGTTCCATGATATAAAATTTTTGTTACAGACGTCATGTGCTTGGGGTGATTCACTTTTCTAAGGGCTTTAATCGGATGTATGGGGCTTCCTAGCCCAAAAGCGCAAGGAGTCCTCTGCGAACCCCCAATGTCGTAGTCGACGGCGCACGAGACGATCCGAATCAAGGGAAATATCTCTATCAAGCACCTGATCAATACAAGTAGTCGACAGAAGTAAGCAGATAGTGTGAAGTCCTTTCTATTACAAAAATATAGTTACATTGGGTAGGCCTACTGCTACAAAAGTGAAGGTGGAGATGGTATGGAAGATGTAAGGACCTCGGTGTCACACCTGCGGGGCAATGGTCGTGTCTGTACCACCTTCTTCGCCTTCGTCTCGGCGCAGAACCTCACCAAGCCAACGCCTAAGGTCTATGTTGGCGCCGAGGGTATGTTGCATGGCGACCTTGGCAGCAGTCGCGCCGATGTAGTCCCAGATGCGGTGGTGGAAGGCGCGAACGGACCATCGTACTGCGTGAAGAGCCCTCGACATCGTATCACTTCCTTCGGGCAGGTCCAGCCGGGGGTTCGCCAGCTTGCCGATATGTAGACATCCTCGCAAATGGAGCAAGCTAAGTAGTATTTGGCTTGTCACCAGGGAGCAATTATTGCCGTACGCTCATGCGGTGTTCAAAGCCAATGATGAGGCCTCCTTAATACGATGGAGACTCCATTGCTTCTCAAGCCAATAAGGTGGCGTCGCCCTGTGTGTACCCCATGGCTCCCATCTTGGACACGAGCTGCACCTTCTCCGCCTCCAAATCAAAGATCTGCTGCAACAAGCCCGTGCGTTCTTCAGCGGTAGTCTCTTGGGCTTGCTCAGCCAGGGCCTGTTCATCAGCAATTGCCCAGGCACCCTCCGTCTCGAGGAACCGAATCCACTCGTCCTTTGCTTCGGTAGAAGGATGAGCAGACTCAGCTGATGCCTTCGCCTCTTGCACTAGTTGGTTCTTCTCTATTACTAGTTCAGACATTGTAGGATCAAGGATAACCGACTAGAGGGGGTGAATAGGAGGTTATAAAATTCTCGCCTAATTTAAACAAATAAAAGCTCAAGCCTATTCAATTCTAGTAAACCTAAGATACCACTAGCAATTGATACAATCATTAAATCTCAAGCACAAGTAAATATGATCAATATATCAAATTTCTAAGCAAAAGTAAATACTAGAGGAAAGTAAAGAAATAATCACAAGGAGACACTCGATGTTTTTCCCGTGGTATCGACTAGTTCACGTTGAGGATAGCCCAAGCACACTTCGACCGGCTCCACGAATTAGGCCTCAGCTCCTCGATCACTAGTGGTTGCTCTTGCTCCACTCCGGAGATGGCGAGCACCAAGCCACTCACAATTTACTCAGGTGATGGAGGCGGGGTGCCTAATCTTTCGATGAGATTGATAACTATCAATTTTCGTAGAGGTGACTCTCGTGATCAGACTACAATCGTACGACGACGCTTGCACCTTAGCAATCGTTGAATCAACTCCAAGATGTTCAATCCCTGTGAGCAATCGAAGAACTACCAAGAATAAGATGTAGGCAACTGATATTGTGAATAAGATGGATGGTATTGAAAAACAAAAGTGGGATCCCGAGGCAGTCTTGACAGGTGGTCGTCGACACAACTGAAAAACAGAAGTTTGCACAATGGCTAAATCTAAACTCAACGAAATCCAAGTTTTGGAAAAAGGAGGTGGCGGCTCCTTTATAGGGAGATGACCAGACGTGGCGGCCAGGGAAGTGGGCGCACGTCCCTAGGGTTACAAGGCCCATGGGCCCAAATAGATGTAGACTCTTTTGATGATTGTGATCAGCTCGGATGGAATTTGAAGATGAGGTTGATCCGATGGAAAGTAGATTTGATAATCTTTCCATGAAGTCCAAGAACGTCCAAACCGGAGTCCGTATGAAGAAGTTACATCCGTTTGAAATTGATACAATTGCAGCAGTCCGAATCTGATTCCAAAACGAACCCAACTCCAACTCTTGCTTGACTCAGCCCTAAAGTGACGTGGTGATCTTCATTGTGCCTTCCATGCATGTCCAAGTCTCCATATGCCTCTCCTTCATCCTTTCTCATATTCCTAAGCATAATTAAATCACTTGCATTAGGTAGCGGTCTATTCTCAGTAATATACAAATCTAGAAATGAATTCACCTGGTAATTAAATTGGTGAGCATGAGATCGAGTAACTGGACCATGCAACACTTGCTGTGGGTGAATTGTGTGTGTAGACACGGTTGTATCCGTGGGAGGGATGTCCTCATCATCGGTCCTCTTCACAATCTTCTTGAAGAAATCACCTCGCAATCAATCTCCAAGCCGTCTAGGTGCCGGAAAGCACCAAGAACCAATGCTTCACTTGAAAGCGCTCAAGTGCAAATGTATCAATGTAGAAATAAATGCAGTTGAAAAGCTCACAACACCTCAAAATGAATGCTCAAAGGTGAAAGAGGTGTGGAATGAATGCTCTAGGCTAAAGAATGTTCAATGCACGTTCAGCACTATGTCTTTGGACTGGTGGAGGGGTATTTATACCCTCACCAACCAAAACTAGCCGTTGCAAAAATTTATCCTGAAAAATCAAGGAAATCGAAACTACCGCACTTTACTATAGCACACAGTAATGGCTATGTCAGAGTGCCAGAGATAACTGTTTGAAAATCAGTGCGGAACTACCACCATTATACATGTGGTACTACCGCACTGCGGTAATTCCGCATGTCTACGCGGTACTACCGCACTGCGGTAGTTCCGCATGTCTACACGGTACTACCACACCGTGGTTGTTCCGCTGTGCTAAGTCTAGTACTTTCGATTTCTAGCAAGTTTAAGTTTTTCAGGGGGTACTCTCTGGAATAAATGTACCGATTCAAAAGTCAGTACTACCGGAAATCGGTAGTTCTGCAATACCGTGCGGTACTACCGCACTACGGTAGTTCCACTGTTAAAAGTCCAGTACTACCGATTTTGGTGAGTCAAAGTGCCTACAAGGGTGCTCTCTGGAAAAAAAATGTACTGCTAAAAATCCGATACTACCGAGGTCTGGTAGTTCCGCAATTTACATGTCGGAACTACCGCACTCCGGTAGTTCTACGATTACACCAGTGGTACTACCGATTTTACTGAGAGAACACAGTTTATTTTTAAACATAATTTCATGTGCATGCATGATCCTAAATTGATCCAATTGACACAAGAACATGCTGTCAAGGTACTTTCAATTATCCCTCTTAATAGTACGGCATCTAACCTATAATCCGGTCTTTCACCTTTTCTTCTAAGACCGGTAAAATTAAAAAGTGATCCTATATTGCATGTACTTTGATTTTGATCCTTATCAATGTCCATTTTCCATGCAACTTTCACTTGTCCCTCTCTCTCATATGGGACTTTGTCTATTCAATTCTTAACACACACATTAGTCCCATATTCATAAATAGTCAGTAATTACCAAAACTAAATTTTAGGGGCCTAGATGCTTTCAGAGATTCATTGCAAGAGCTCGGTGTGTTCCTCGGCAGTGACAATGGCTGCCTCTTCGGCACCTCGGTGAGCGGACTCGGCTTCAGCCTCCGCCGCCGCCAGCTAATCCTCCAGTACATTCTGCTCTTGACCTCAGGCTCCCTGGATGGCACAGGAAAGAACCAAAGCCTGCATTACCTCGAAATGTCAGTAACCAACCCCACAATCATCATTATAATAGTTGGTGCATTTCCAACAACTTCGAACCGCATAAAGAAAGCGTGCGGCGGTCCAACGCAGCGTCCGTGCAATCGGCTGCCGCTTGTAGGGCCCGTAATACATCCAGATGAGCAACGAAGTCTGCCACAACGATGTGCCGAGCTTCGGCAGCAGATACCTCACCTGGGAGCGAACTCGAAGGCATGTTCGTAACAACAGCATCGACTGGGTCACGTGCAGCTCCCGCATGAGAACTCGAAACACGGCCCAAGGACCGCGGGCTCCCTGATGCCGGAGAAAATGTCAGCGAGTAGAGGGGCAAAAACTGTGTGAAGTATAAAGAAGAGAAGGAGTCGACCATGCTTGTACCTCAACTAAGGGATCTTGATTGAGAGTCGTCGCCACCCTCTACCTCCGCAGCTCTGGTAGGCATCTCTTCCCCCCTTGTAACATCCTGATTTTCAGAGATTTTAAAAACCCTATTTTGAAAAATTAAATTTTGGAATTTTCTGGAATTAAATCAAGCTCAAATTGAATATTTAGAATTTTAAAGGATTTAATATGAATAAAATAAACTTTAACATATGCTAAAACTATTTTATTTGAGTTCCTCAAGTCTCAAGGATTTTTCTGAGATTTTTGGTGAATTTTTGGGAGTTTTCTGCTATTTTCTAGAGTCGTTGGAAATTTATTTGAATTTCTGGAGATAAAAAGAAATTGGGAAAATTCCCCAACCGTCCGATCCTCCTCCTTTCCCGCGTGCATCCGGCTCTCCCGGCCCGCACCGCCGCCACGTGTCGCTGCCGCCCATCTCCCGCGTGTCGCGCTAGCCCACCGCCCTCGGCCCACTACCCCGCCCGCACTCGCCCCCGCCGCCCGATCGGTCGCCTCACTACGTGGCTAGAGTCGGGACCCAGAACAACAACTCCAAGTCCCTCTGTGTAAGTCGCACTATTCCAGGAAAAGCTAGTGCACACATGGTCAACTGTAATATATATCATGCAAAAATCACCACAGAATATTATTAAACGAAGGTACGACCTTATGGCCAAGTCTTACAATATAGGGGCACAAGGCCAACAAGAGAAGTTAAAGCAGCAGAAAAACGGCAAAAGGTAGCAGAACAGCCCATCCAGCCTCCCACAGGCGAATGACTGTAAGACGCATTCTACTCTCTGAAGTAGTCATCACCGTCGTAGTCGCCGTCGAAATCTGGCAACAGATTTAGCAAGGTGAGCACATAAAGTACTCCCAAAGTAAGCACATTAAGTGCTTACACAAGTTACACCAGGAGTTTTAACAGAGTGAATGCATGCATAGGGATAACAAAGGAAGCCTCAATAAGTTTATTTGCGTGAAAAGCAGTACTTAAATTTTTAATACAATAATGTAAGTATGAAAGCTGAATTTGTATATAATATACGAAACAATGTTTGAAACAAGTAATTCTGCTAATGTAGGCTCCTACCTACACTAACCAAACTGCGGGAATCCACCCGGACCACTATCCAAACCACTGTTATTTGTCTGAAAAACCAAGTTTTATAAAAACCAAGTCTAATCTGTGAAGACTCTACTCAGCATGTTCATGACCGTGAACACAGCTATCCAGGATAGGTTTTACAATGCAGAGGTGTACAACTTTACCCACAAGACATTCCCTCTCACTGAAACCACGCGATGAACACACTGCTTTAGGTGTGCGGCGGAGAGTTCATGACAAGGCAGTTCCAATGATCCGTAGCCAAAATAATCACGCCGCCACTAAGGTTTCACCACAACTCGAATCCACGAGTTGAAGCCCCCTCTGGTGCCATGTGAGACTTCTCGCGGCCTACGCCACGCTCACATTCAGCCTATAGCGAGACTATATTTGGAACTTCACAAATTACTTAGCCAGGTCCGTCCTATACCAGACTTGTGGTAATACGAAGTGACTTCGTAAAATAATTCACAGAAACGGTCCTTAATCCAATTTAGGCTCAACCACATACCCACATGCACGACAATCAACCAGGTGTCACCAAACATGAGGCATGCCGGCACCCACCACCTAACCATTAGCCTAAGTCCAACACATAAGTTTCTATTTCCATTTTTAAACAATTTCCATAAACCACCCTTGACTCACCGAAGTCAAGATTTCATTTTCAAATCATTATTTCATGTCAAAGATTTGATCCCACCTAAAATTATACTAAGCCAGGCTAAGTATTTCTATAAAATTTCTAGTTAATACTATAGTACTAACTAGTTTTCAGTTAGGGTGACAAGGTATATGAATTCGATATTCAAATTGGCCATATTAAAGGATTATGGGTATATCTAACATTTAAACTGAATTTAAATTAAATTTAAATAGAAGTACGCATGCATATACAGTAAAACAACATAAATAGATTTAAAATATGAGGTTCAACATGGTCAAAGGTGTAACTTGCCTTACTCGAAGTCCTGCTGAGAATCGTCGAACTCGAACTCCCCGGAGTCATCAAAATCTAACGTAAAGAGCCAATTCAAAAGAAATTCAAAAATAAACTTCAAATAAATTCAAAATTTCAAAATAATGCCATAAATGGATAGATTATTATTTTATAAAAATTTAGAAATTTGAACGGGTCAATTTGGAGTTAAAATGAGAAAGTTATAGCCATCCAAAGTTTTAATTCAAATAAAAAGAAAAGGTTATTTCCTGAATTTATTTTTATTCGGAAAAACATTTATGACGTCAGCCTGAATTATTTTTCTAAAGGAAACAACAGATTATGACGTCAGCAGGGTAATTCTTTTTCGACTGATTTATTTTTATACTGAAAAATCAGATTTAATGCGCCAGCATGACGTCAGCAAGGATTTTTGGATTTAATTAAAAACTGGTAGGGCTGACATGGCAAAGGGGGCTGACGTGGCCTCCACGTGGCTGCCACTTCGCACCACATGGTTGCCTCATGGCTGCCACGTCACGGCAATATGCCGACGTGGACAGGCACGCACGAGGTGGCGAGGAGGGGCTCGGATGGCGCTGGCGTGGTGCCGATCTGGCCGCCACTTGGCTGCCACGCCACTGCCATCTCGGCTCGACGGGCCGACGTGGCCTGGCCGGCGGCGGCGGCGCTCAGGGCCCGATGGTCGCCAGCGTTCCAGCGAGCGGCGGCGCCGGCTGAGTGCACCAGAAGGTAGAGGAGAGTGAGGGGAGTCGATCGGAACCGTGCACAAATCCCAAGGGTGGTCGGAGTGGGTGATCGGCGGAGAGGGGCGGCGGTCGGAGAGGGTCTCACGCTGGCGGAGGGCTCCGGTGGCGCAGATGCTCGGGGCAGAGGGGGCTTCTGGTCGCCGGGGCACGAGCAACGTGTCGGCGTCGTCGGCGAGGAGCGGGGAGGCCTGGGGCGGTGGCAATTGCTCGCCGGAGTCGCTGAGGCCGCAGAGGGGGAAACGAGCACAGGGAGGTGCTGCAAGCTCCGGAGTTTGAATTGAGAGGTGAGGGAGAGGCGGTGTGGGTAAAGGGTCCTCGAGGTGTGCTTTATATAGGCTGGGAAGGGGGTAACGGCCGCGCACGATCTCGCTGGAGAGCAACGGTGCGGGGGTTCAATGCGACGGCGGAAACGGGTGCAATTAGGACTAATTATGCCTCGAACGGATGCGGTGGAGGGGGAATTTTAATTTGTAGTTGGCACGAGGCATTAAACGGAAAGGAAATCGAAGCTTTAAAAGCTTCAGTTTTCGGTTTCCATGGCGACAGCGGGCGGCGATCGCGTGGGGAAGAAAGGAATGGGGCAGGAAGACAGTCCGCGGTGGGGCCAAGCGTCACGAGAAAGAAGCGGAAGGCGCGAGGGGGACGGTTGGATTTGCGACGGGTGGCAAGGAGGGACGATCGGGATCGCCGGTGCTGTGCGAAGGGGTAAGTGAATGGGACGGCCGTGATTCTATCTGACAACAGGGATCAAATCGGGGCCAATCGGTGCATTAAGTGGGAGGGGGCGGCTGCGATCTAGTACGGCAACAGGAGATGGTTGGGATGGAGCCACGCGTCGGAGGGAGGGGAGAGGGAAGCGGACGAAGTGGTAAGTGGCCGCGGGTGGCTGGTATTGGTTGGGCGGAGATGGGATGGTCCGATGCGCGACACGTGTCGCGTGCGGAGAGAGGGAAGGCGGGGTGAAGGGGTAAGTGGGATCAGACGGCTCGGATAGAACCTGGCGACAGAGATTGGCCCGATGGGCGCAAGTGTCGGCCCCAGGGAGGGTTTTGGGATTTAATTTCTTTTTCATTTTCAGGAATGGTTTGAAGGCTTTAAAATACTCAGAAAAATGACAAATAAATTTTGAAAATTCCAAAAAATTTCAGAGAACCTTCTGGTACTATTTGAGACTTAATAAAAATAATTTCAACCTATTTTGATAATTGATTTTTAAACAAACACAATTTGACTTTAAAGGGAGGGTTTTAAATCTTTATAATTTCCTGGAAATTAAAGTGATTACAGATTGACTTTAGAAAAATGAAATATATTTATTTTGACTTTCATGAAATGCAATAAATTCATTTGGCCTTTAAATAAATAAATTTTTTTAATTTTCTAAATCCAAGGCTTGGAATAAAATCCAGGAAAATCCAATAAATTCCATAAAATACCTTAATAAAAGATTAAAATTTTTAGGATGTTACAAACCTACCCCCCTTAAAAGAAATCTCGCCCCCGAGATTTGCACCGGCTAGCAAAAGAAATGGGGATGGCTTGCCTTTAAATCCTCTTCTCGCTCCCAGGTGGCTTCATCTTCGGTGTGGTTACTCCACTGGACCTTGCAGAATCTGATGATCTTCCTTCTGGTCTGACGCTCTGCGGTCTCGAGGATCTTGATCGGCTGCTCCTGATAGGTAAGGTCATCTTGAAGATCCAAGGTTTCCAATGCAGCTTGCTCTGTGGGGACTCAGATGCACTTCTTAAGCTGAGAGACATGGAAGACGTTGTGCACTCCTGACATGCTTGGCGACAAGTCCAGCTGATAAGCAACTTCTCCTCTTCGATTCAGAATTTTGAAAGGTCCCACATATCTTGGCGCTAGTTTTCCTCTGACTTGAAACCTTTTAACTCCTCTGAGTGGGGATACTCTGAGATAGACGTAGTCCCCAACCTCAAAGGTCAAATCTCGACGACGGTTGTCCGCATAACTCTTCTGTCGAGATTGGGCTATCTTCAGTCTGTCTCTGATCTTCTTAACTTTATCTTCGGCATCTTGAAGTAGGTTCGGTCCAGCTTCTTGGGGTCCTCCTTGCTGTTTCCAAAGCAAAGGTGTCCTGCATTTCCGGTCGTACAAGGCTTCGAAAGGTGCCATCTGCAGACTAGCCTGGTAGCTATTATTGTACGACAACTCTGCATAGGGCAATGAGAGGTCCCAACTGTTCCCAAAATCAAGAGTACAAGCTCTTAGCATATCCTCGAGTACTTGATTAACTCGTTCTGTTTGACCATCTGTTTGGGGATGGTAGCGATCTTGGCCGAGCTTACTTCTCAACTCTTCATGCAGTTTTTGCCAGAATCGAGAAGTGAACTGACTGCCTCGATCTGACACTATCTTCTTGGGGACGCCATGTAGGCACACAATCCAGGACATGTACAGCTCAGCTAACTTACTTCCAGAATAAGTGGTCTTGACTGGTATAAAGTGAGCCACTTTAGTCAATCGGTCTATAATTACCCAGATTGAATCATAACCCGATTGCGTCCTCAGGAGTCCGGTTATGAAATCCATACCGATTTCTTCCCATTTCCATTCTGGAATTGGTAATGGTTGCAAAAGTTCAGCAGGTCTCTGATGTTCTGCTTTAACTCATTGACAGGTGTCACAGGCCTCAATAAACTCTGCTATTTCTCTTTTCATACTAACCCACCAATATCTTTCTCTCAGGTCTTGGTACATCTTGGTACAACCTGGGTGAATGGAGTATAGGGTGTCATGAGCTTCTTTCAGAATCAGGGTTTTGATCTCCTGATTATTTGGCACACAGATGCGGTTCTCGAACCAAACAGTGCCATGCTCTTCTTCACTGAATCCTGGTGCTTTGCCTCTTCTCATATTCTTTTTGATTTCCTGAATATCCTCGTCAACCTTCTGAGCTTCCTTAAGCTGATCAGGCAAGGCTGGTCGGATTTCCAATGTTGCGAGAATGCTTGGTTTCACTGGATTTAGACTTAGACGGGCAACTCCCTCCTGAAGTCGGGTCTGGTCTTCTTCCGATAAAACCACATTCGCATAAGACTTCCTGCTCAAGGCATCGGCTACAACATTTGCTTTTCTGGGATGATAGTGTATACTGATGTTATAGTCTTTTATCAACTCTAACCATCTTCGCTGCCTCAGGTTGAGTTCTGCCTGGGTGAAGATATACTTCAAGCTCTTATGGTCCGTGTATACCTCACAACGGTTACCGATAAGATAGTGACGCCAGATCTTCAAAGCGTGCACTACAGCTGCTAATTCCAAGTCATGAGTAGGATAATTGCACTCATGAGGCTTGAGTTGGCACGATGCGTAGGCTACTACCTTGCCTTCTTGCATCAAGACACAGCCTAAGCCTAGGCGAGAGGCATCACACAAAACCTCGAAGCCTTTATGCACATTCGGTAAAACAAGCACGAGTGCTGAGACTAGCCTTTTTCTTGAGGGTCTGAAAACTCTGCTCACAAGCTTTCGTCCATTCGAACTTCTTTTCCTTTTTTAACAACTGAGTCATTGGCTTGGCTAACTCGGAGAATCCTGCTATGAACCGACGGTAATAACCCGTAAGTCCAATGAAGCTCCTGACTTCTGTCACGGTCTTTGGTTGCTTCCACCCCATTACTGCTTCAATCTTGGAAGGACCACATCTATCCCTTCAGCTGTCACAATATGTCCAAGGAAAGCAACCTCTTTTAGCCAAAATTCACATTTACTGAATTTGGCAAAAAGTTGATGTTCTTGAAGCTTTTCTAAAGTGATCCTGAGATGCTTCTTATGCTCTTCTTCATTCTTGGAGTAGATGAGAATGTCATCGATGAAGATTACCACAAACTTGTCCAACTATTTCATGAATACACTGTTCATCATGCTCATGAAATAGGCTGTTGCATTGGTCAGTCCAAAAGACATGACAGTGAACTCATAATGCCCGTACCGGGTGGAGAATGCAGTCTTAGGGATGTCTTCTTCATGGATCTTCAACTAGTGATACCCTGACCGCAAGTCAATCTTAGAGAAGACACCGGCTCCTTTTAACTGATCAAACAGGTCATCGATCCTGGGCAGAGGGTACTTGTTTTTGATGGTAACATCATTGAGTGCTCTGTAATCCATACATAGCCTCAAACTTTCATCATTTTTCTTGACGAACAGGACGGGTGCTCCCCAAGGCGATGAACTAGGTCGGATGTATCCCTTGTCTTCCAGTTCCTTAAGCTGCTTCTTCAGTTCTGCTAACTCGTTAGCAGGCATCCGATATGGTCTCTTGGAGATTGGGGCGGTGCCTGGGACTAGGTCAATCACAAACTCGATTTTCCTATCCGGCGGCATTCCTGTTAACTCCTCAGGAAATACATCTGGGTATTCCCGTACTATTGGTACTTCTTCCAAGACTTGAAGGTGAAAGAGGGCGCATTCTTCTGCTTCCGGAATTTGAGGAGAGAAGACCACTTCTCCGCCTTGGTCATTGGTAAGGGTGATGGACCTGGTAGCACAAATTATCTGGCCTTGATTTTTAGCTAACCAGTTCATCCCGAGAATGACATCTAATCCTTGCGATTCCAACACCAAAAGATCGGCTAGGAATCGGGTTCCATCTATGAGCAATTCCACTTTCGGGCACAAAGTCCCTGACCTCATTTCTGCTCCGGGGGAGTGAACTATCATGGGGTTGCTAAGAGTCACCCTGCCCAACCCATGTTTATCCACAAAAGTTTTTGACACAAAAGAATGTGAAGCTCCTGAATCGAAAAGAAGCGATCTTTGGTCTCGAGTTGACAAGAAACATACCCGATCGACGTCAGGTGCGACTGCGCTTCTTCCGCTGTCACATAGTTCACTCTCCCCTTGATGAAGGTGCGTGGCCTGCGCCTCGTTTCGACTTAGGAGGCTCCGGGGTTCTTGTCGCTTGCATCTTCTTGGGGCACGCCTTGGCATAGTGCCCTGGTTCTTTGTAGTAGAAACAGGCCACTCCGTCTGATGGGGGACTGCTTTTACGCCCTTTACACCGCGTTGGGGTGCGGTTGGTGCAGGCTGTGGTGGCTTGGAATGGCGAACAGCTGGTTGAGGACTTGAACTTGCCCGACTGGGTCTTGAAATTGCTGCTTTGAGGTCTGAACTTGTTTGTATGCGGAGGAGTGCTGCGAACCTTGTGAGAACCTCCAGAGTTATTTCTCTGGTCTGCCATCCTTTATTTTCGGGTCTCCATCTCCATATGTTTGCCTTCCTAGCGGATGGCCTTACTGACTAGCTGGTGGAAGTCAGTGTAGTCACCCGATATCAGCTGCACTTATATGTTGTCATTCAGGCCCTCCATGAACCTTTCCTGCTTGGCTTCGTCGGACGCCACATCCTCTGGTGCATAGCGGGCCAGCTGGTTAAACTTCTACACGTACTCATTGACGGTACGACTTCCTTGACGCAGGGCCCGAAACTCCTTCTTCTTCAAGGCCATGGTACCGGTGGGGATGTGAGCCTTGCGGAAACTTTGCTCGAACTCGTTCCATGTCACGGTCTGGGGGTTGGCATGTGAGGCCGTGAAGGTGTCCCACACTAAGACGCCGACCCATTCAGCTGATGGGAAGCGAACAGGACTCACTCCCAATCAGTGCACTGCAAAATATCTAGCTTCTTGCCTATCGACCTGAGCCAGTCGTCGGCGTCCATGGGTTCGGCACTGCCGGCAAAAGTCGGTGGCTTGATCCTCAGGAACTCTGAAAGCCGATTGGGAGGTACTTGGGCAAGTTGATGAGGAGCGGGGTTGTTGATGGTTTGAGCTAACAACTGGATCAACTGATTCTGGTTAGCCATCAACTGAGCCCAATCTGGTCCTACCGCCGGCGGAGGTGGGGGAATAGTGGTTGACTGGCTTCCCTGAGCTCCGGGGTTGGCATTGTCGCTGGGGTTCCTCCTCGTGTTCACCATCTGCTGAAGCTTCCAGATTTAGAGGAGAGAGAGAGAGAACTAAAGGAGAGGTTCTTGTAATAATCCCACAAACAGAATACACAAAAAGCAAGGAAAACCACAAATAAGAGCCAAATACAACTTCTTTTATTTTATTATAATAGTCTCGTGGCTGTTAACAAAGGACTACAGCTCGCGGATAGCGCTTTTAGAGCTAAGACTCCGGGTTTCCTAAACAACGGCGCTACGCTTGAACTTCTTCGGGGGTGGCTCTGAGGTAGCGGAGTCCTCATCGTTGGCGCGGTAATTGGCCAATTCTTCTTCCACTGCACGGAGCTTCTGAGTCGCGGTGTGCAGTTCGTCCAAAGTGGTCTGGTACATGTGATCCATAGACTTGGTGAATTCCACCTGTCGTATGAGACGGGGGTTGCTCTCGTACTCCGTGGATGAAAAGTCGCTGGCAGCACCAAGGGGAGTCTTCATGGGGACGTAGCGGAAATCGGTGCGTTGCAGGTCCCGGGCGTAGATGTTCCTTAACTGGCGAATGGCCTCCCGGGTTGCATCTTGTACACCGTCGAAGAAGGTAGCTCGAGGTAGGGGGGCGTCGAAGATGTGGATGACCGCGTCGACTGCATAATTATTGAAGATCTTCACTTTCACTCTCCAGCGCTCCTCGTCTTCGTACAGGCCTAAGTACCCTTGGTAGAGGGGGTAAGGACGGAAGTTGAGATCCTGCATGAGGTTGTACAGGTCGTCTGCGAAGAGTCCGGCAAGGGTTCCGTGGGAGACGCGGGTAGGTTGCTCCATCTATAATTTTTGAAAAGGAGAGGAAGTTAGCAACCAGTTTTGGTAAGAGACTGAGCAAAGGAAGAAATGATTTTTAAAAGAGGTGTTTTCTTATCAAGATATATCCTTAAGGTTGGTCTCTAGCTAAGGTCACGTCTTAGGGTCATTGTTGCTCTGATACAATTTCTGTCGGGACCCGGAACAACAACTCTAAGTCCCTCTGTGTAAGTCGCACTATCTCAGGAAAAGCTAGTGCACACAGGGTCAACAGTAATATATATCATGCAAAAATCACCACAGAATATTATTAAACGAAGGTACGACCTTATGACCAAGTCTTACAATATAGGGGCACAAGGCCAACAAGAGAAGTTAAAGCAGCGGAAAAACGGTAAAAGGTAGCAGAACAGCCCATCCAGCCTCCCACAGGGGAATGACTGTAAGACGCATCCTACTCTCTGAAGTAGTCCTCACCGTCGTAGTCGCCGTCGAAGTCTGGCAACAGATTTAGCAAGGTGAGCACATAAAGTACTCCCAAGGTAAGCACATTAAGTGCTTACGCAAATTACACCAGGAATTTTAACAGAGTGAATGCATGCATAGGGATAACAAAGGAAGGCTTAATAAGTTTATTTGCGTGAAAAGCGGTACTTGAATTTTTAATACAACAATGTAAGTATGAAAGCTGAATTTGTATATAATATACGAAACAACATTTGAAACAAGTAATTCTGCTAATGTTTTACTCTGCGGAGGTGTACAACTTTACCCACAAGACACTCCCTCTCACTTGAGCCACGTGATGAACACACTACCTTAGGTGTGCGGTGGAGAGTTCATGACAAGGCGGTTCCAATCATCCATAGCCAAAATAATCACGCCGCCACTAAGGTTTCACCACAACTCGAATCCACGAGTTGGAGCCCCCACTGTGCCACGTGAGACTTCTCGCGGCCTACGCCACGCTCACATTCAGCCTATAGCGAGACTATATTTGGAACTTCACAAATTACTTAGCCAGATCCGTCCCATACCGGACTAGTGGTAGTACGAAGTGACTTCGTAAAATAATTCACAAAAACAGTCCTTAATCCGACTTAAGCTCAACCACATACCCACATGCACGACAATCAACCAGGTGTCACCAAACACGAGGTATGCCGGCACCCACCACCTAACCATTAGCCTAAGTCCAAAACATAAGTTTCTATTTCCATTTTTAAACAATTTCCATAAACCACCCTTGACTCACCGAAGTCAAGATTTCATTTTCAAATCGTCATTTCGTGTGAAAGATTTGATCCCACCTAAAATTATACTAAGCCAGGCTAAGCATTTCTATAAAATTTTTAGTCAATACTATAGTACTAACTAGTTTTCAGCTAGGGTGACAAGGTATATGAATTCGAGATTCAAATTGGCCATATTAAAGGATTATGGGTATATCTAACATTTAAACTAAATTTAAATTAAATTTGAATAGAAGTACGCATGCATATACAGTAAAACAACATAAATAAATTTAAAATATAATGTTCAACATGGTCAAAGGTGTAACTTACCTTGCTCGAAGTCCTGTTGAGAATCGTCGAACTCGAACTCCCCGGAATCGACAAAATCTAACGTAAAGAGCCAATTCAAAAGAAATTCAAAAACAAATTTCAAAATAATGCCAGAAATGGATAGATTACGATTTTAGAAAAATTTAAAAACTTGAACGGGTCAATTTGGAGTTAAAATGAGAAAGTTATAGCCTTTCAAAGTTTTAATTCAAATAAAAAGAAAAAGGTTATTTCCTGAATTTATTTTTATTCAGAAAAACATTTATGACGTCAGCCTGAATTATTTTCCTAAAGGAAACAACAGATTATGACGTCAGCAGGGTAATTCTTTTTCGGCTAATTTATTTTTATACTGAAAAATCAGATTTAACGCCGGCATGACGTCGACAAGATTTTGATTTAATTAAAAACGGTAGAGGGTGGCGTGGCCTCCACGTGGTTGCCATACGCCGGACCGGAGCAACGACTCCTGGATCCTCTGTGTAAATCGCACTAGTCCAGGATCAAGCTAGTGCACACAGTGGATAACAAAGATTTATATCATGCACAATGACATTTATTCATTAATTAAATATGGGCCTGATGGCCAAATTTTACATCAATGGTTCATAAACCAAAAATACATATAAGCAATGAAGAAAACCAATGAAGTAGCAGCCCATCCCGCCGCCCACACAGCGAATAGTCAGAAGACGCGCCTAGTCGTCACCATCCTCACCGAAGTTGTTGACATCATCCTCTCGCAACAGATTTTAGCAAGGTGAGCACATAAAGTACTCCCAAGGTAAGCACATAAAGTACTTACGTAAGTTACACCAGGAGTTTTAACAGAGTGAATGCATGCATAGGGATAACAAAGGAAGGCTTAATAAAGTTATTTGTGTAAAAGCGATCGAATTTAAATACAATACATAAGTGCAAAAGCTGAATTTTATACGATAGATAGAAATAATAATTTAACAAAATAATATCGTTAGTGCGAGCTCAGACCAAACACTAACCTAGTCACGAGTATCCCACGGTCCATCTTTTCAAAAGGTTTCACATGGATTCCATCTATCCATATGCTTTTCAAAATCTCTTATGGATTCATTTTGTTAGTGCAGCTCGACCAAACACCAACTTATTCACGTGTATCCCACTGGTCATGGATTCCATCCATCCATCCATAAGCCTTTTGAAACCATTTTTAAAAACCAAAGTCTAATCCATGAAAAACTTTACTCGACTTGCCGTGGCCTGTAGGCACGGCTATCGAGATAGGTTATACACTCTGCAGAGGTTGTACAGCTTTACCCACAAGATATAATTATCTCATATTATCGGCCATTACACGCTTCTGTAGGCGTGCGACTGAGAAATCATAACAAGGCCTTTACAATGCTAAGCCTTCAACCTGGTCACGCCGCCACTAAGATTTCACCACAATTTGAATCCACAAGTTGGAGCCCCCTCTTGTGCCGTGTGAGACTTCCCATGGCCTATGCCACGCTCACATTCAACCTATAGCGAGACCAAAGTTGGGACCTCACAAATTAGTCAGCCAGGAGTGTCCCATACCAGTCTTGTGGTAGTACGATGTGGCTTTCAACAGTAGCTCACAGACCGGTCCTTAATTTGACTTAGGCTCAATCCACATACCCCCTTGTGCCTGACAATCAACCAGGTGTCATCAAACACGAGGCATGCCAGCACCCACCACCTAACCATTAGCCTAGGTCCAAACCAAGTTTTTATATTTTTCTTTGAAACATTCATATTCATTCTTGACTCACCGAAGTCAAAAATAGATTTTAGAAACTTATCATTTTCCAGTGAAACAAATATTCCCACTTAAATCATTCTAAGCATGGCTAAGCAATTCTACAAAAATTTCTAGTCAATACTGTTGTACTAACTAGGTTTTCATCTATGGTGACAAGGTATAAGGAAGTTCAATATCAAATTTGGCCATACACAAAAGATTTGGGTATAACTAGAATTTAAATCGAATTTAAACTAGATTTGAATAAAAGTACGCATGCATAATAATTTAAAATCAACATAAATAATTTAAATTACTGGGAGCAACATGATCAAAGGTGTAACTTGCCTTGCTTCGAAGTTTGCTGAGATTCGTTGAAGTTATACTCTCCGGAATAGTCGTAGTCTACACGCGGAAAGAAAGAACAAACTAAACTCAAATAAAATCCAAATTTTATAAAATATTATCTGAGAGATAGAATATGACTTTAGATGATTTTAGAATTTGAATGTGTCCAAACGGAGTTAGGACAAAGGAGAATGACTTATGGTAGTTTGAATTCCAAAGAAATAAATAAAAGGAATTATTAGAATTCTTTTCTTTGTGAAGGAAAGGTGGTCGGAAGCTACAATATTTGTGTATAGTTGAAACCATTGTTGAATCAACAGTTGAAGTTGCGAAGGTCAAAGTCGTAGACAGAGACTCCAAGTATGGGTGAAGTCAGAGTGGAAGATTCGGTCGAAGACCCGGTTGGAACTGTACAGTGGTCGAGGAACACTATAACAGTCGAGAACTAAGGATAGTCGAAGTTGAGCAGTCGGAGAGATTGGAGGGTGCGGAGGTTAAAACGATCCAGCAGCCATGGTCGGTTCGAAGACAGAGGTTAAAGTTGAAAGCTCCGAGATTGAAGACCGAAGTCTAAGTCTTCGAGGTCAAAAGTCGAAGTCTCCGAAGGTCAAAGTCTCTGGGGATGAAGATCAAAGTCGAAGTCGAAGGCTCCGAGCAGTCGGAATCTAAGAAACCTCGAGCAATGAGTCTCAAAGATCCTCGGATGGCGGAGTCTAAAGAGCCTCCGGATAGCGGAGTCTTAGGAAGTCTCCGAATATCGGAGTCTAACAATCGGATGGCTGGGAGAAGTTAGACGGCTTCGCGTGATGAGATTCGGGTGATCCAACGGCGGCGAAGATCGGTGAGATGTACAAAAGAGGGAGAAGAGTATGAGTCCCGATTTACTTTGGCGCACAGTTTTGGGCTGCACAGAGTTGGCTGGCGGCGAGGGTGTAGCGGAGGCGGGACGCGATTATCGACGACGGAGACTCTCCGACGATGGCTTGCTCGGAGAAGGGGTGTCGAAGGTTCACACGGGCCTAAGGAAGATTACCGGCGGCGGGGTACTCCAGTCATGCTCTGGCTCGGGAAAAAGGGTGAAGGAGGTGCGCGCGGTCCCGTCGAAGATTTGGCGGTGGTGGCGTCGGCGGAAGAGACGCCGGCGGGGGATTGCTTGGCGGAAGGGTGGCGAGGTGAAGAAAAGAGAGAGGGGATTGCGAGGAGTGCATTGGTGCTCTCGTGCAATACCGTAGTGGTTGGGAGGTGGTGGCGAGGTGAAGTGGTGGCGCAACTCCGGCGGCGGTGTCGGCGGTGTTCCGGCGGTGAGGAGATTCAACCAAGGGCGGTCGAGAAAATCCAAAAATTATAAAATATATACTGAAAAATAGATTATGAATTTAGATGAATTTAGAAACTTGAATCACCTGATTCGGAGTTCGGACGGAGGAGAACGAGCGATTGGAAGATTATCGGATCAGAAAATTCTGGAAAAAGAAAAATCAGGAATATTCCGAAGGAATATTCCCGTATGAACAGTAACGGGCAGCAGCACTGTTCACTATTTTTGGCCGTGTTGTCGGTGAGAAAAGGCATAGGAGGTGAAGCCAATGGGTTGCTAATGACCCGAGGCACATGTAGGAAGTGACGGCACGTCAAACGGAGCACGGTGACGACGTGTACGGCGACAATGACATAGGGTGTGGAGAGAAGAATATTTTTTTGGGCAGGGAATATGGAGAAAGAAGGTGAGCACAGCCTAGAATGCGGCGAGGCGAGTCTAGGAAAAATATCGGCTAAGCCGAAAACTCACCGGAGGCGACGCAATCGTCGTTTGAACGACGACGGTACCGAAACACGAAAAGCTCAATATCTTTGCGCTCGGTCAGGCGAATCCAAAACCGTCTGAAACGTAGCCTCCTGGGATGGTTTGGCACGTTTTGACGCAAACGGATTGTCGAGAGCATTCCCGGACAGGCGGGGACACGAAGTGCCATTTACGGCCATGGCAAGGTGTCGGGCGCAAATATTTAGGAAAGGTTTTTGGACGAACGGAGGGGAGCACGGCGTAGAACGCGTCGAGACGAACTCAACGCCGCAGACGGCTCAGCCAACGGACTAGCGAAACGCGGTGGACAAGACTTTATGTAGCCTACAGGCTGACATCGGCGTTCCGGGCAAACGGAAAGGAATTAACATGCGAGAGTTGCGGCGAATCGAAGAGTAGAGCGGGGGGATCGTGATGCTCACCTTGGTTTTGGTCGGGCATGCACGGTCGGCCAGTGGCGACGCGAAGAACGGCGACCCGTTTTGGCCCACGGTGGCGATGGTGCTCCAGCGAAGTTCCGGCGAAGGCGAGGTGAGCACCGCGTAGAACGCGACGAGGTGAAGCTAACGGTGTGGTCAAACGCGGCGGCGCTCCACCGGACGAGGCACAAAAGGCCGAAGAACGCCGCTTGTACAAGAAAACAAGAACTTCGATTGCGGCCAATAGAGAGGGAGTGGGGACTTGAGATTTTCGGGGTTGAGTGAGAATGAGGAGAGGCTCACGGGGCTCCCTTTTATAGGGGTTGAGGAGGCCCGAGGTGGGAGATCAACCATCCATGTCCATCAATGGCATGGTTTAAATCCCGCGAAAATAGGCATCAATGGGAGGGGAAACGGTGGGGGAATGAAAGAGCTTGATGAGGGGAGTTCAATGCAATTTATTTCACTAAAAACCGTTGAGTAAATCACGAGTTATGAGGTTTTGAAAAAGCTTCAACGTTTTTTTTCATGGCTGCTGTCCACTGCGCACGCACGGGTGCTCCACTGGAGAAGAAAGGTAGGAGAGAGAAAGAGAAAAGAAAAAGAGAAAAAGAAGAAAAAGAAAAAGAAAAAGAAAATTTGGAAAAATTTCAGAAAAAATATTTTTAGAATCCTTGGAACCTGAAAAGAATAAATAAAATATTTTCCAAATTTTTTGACGTTTATTTTAATTTTTAAAAATCTTTTTATTTTTCTAGATTTAAATAATACAATAAATAACAAATAAAGCTTAAAAATCTTAGAAAAATTCATAGAAGTTTCTAAACCTATTTTGAACTTACAAAAAAAATTTGAACTAAAATTTGCATATTTTTCTTTTTATAATATTTTCTTGTTTAACAGAAAGACTCTTTTCTTCTTTTCTTTAAAGTAGAAAATTAAGTTAGCTAAAAAAATTTTAAAATTCAGGAAACCTAATAACTTTATTTTTTTATTTTAAACTAACTTATTTAATATTTATTTTATTTTTACTTTTTATTTTTTTACTTAAATTACTTTTCATAAAAAGACCTCTTTTTTAAGCTGAAAATCAGGCAATTAAATTTTTTTTAAACTTAAACAACCAAAAGTAAATATTTTTATTTTAAATTAAAGTAAATTTTTTCCCTTAATTTTTGAAATAAACAGTTGGGCTGTTACAACTTCGCATCACGTGGTTGCCTCGTGGCTACCACATCACGGCAATATGCTGACGTAGACAGGCACACGCGAGGTGGCGAGGAGGGGCTTGGGTGGTGCTGGTGTGGCGCCGATCTGGCCGCCACCTAGCTGCCACGCCACTACCAACTCGGCTCGACGGGTCGACGTGGCCTTGCCGGCGGCGGTGGCGCTCGGGGCCCGATGGTCGCCGGCGTTCCGGTGAGCGGCGGCGCCGGCCGAGTGCACCAGAAGGTAGAGGAGAGTGAGGGGAGTCGATTGGTACCGCGCACAAATCCCGAGGGTGGTCGGAGTGGGTGATCGGCGGAGAGGGGTGGCGGTCGGAGAGGGTCTCACGGCGGCGGAGGGCTCCGGTGGCGCAGATGCTCGGGGTAGAGAGGGCTTCTGGTCGCTGGGGCACGAGCAATGTGTCGGCGTTGTCAGCGAGGAGCGGGGAGGCCGGGGGCGGTGGCAATTGCTCGCCAGAGTCGCCGAGGCCGCGGAGGGGGAAACGAGCACAGGGAGGTGCTGTGGGGCTCCGGAGTTTGAATTGAGAAGCGAGGGAGAGGCGGTGTGGGTAAAGGGTCCTCGGGGTGTGCTTTATATAGGCGGGGAGGGGGGTAACGGCCGCGCACGATCTCGCCAGAGAGCAACGGTGCGGGGGTTCAATGCGACGGCGGAAACGGGTGCAATTAGGGCTAATTATGCCTCAAACGGATGCGGTGGAGTGGGAATTTTAATTTGCAGTTGGCACGGGAGATTAAACGGAAAGGAAACCGAAGCTTTAAAAGCTTCGGTTTTCAGTTTCCATGGCGATAGCGGGCGGCGATCGCGCGAGGAAGAAAGGAAAGGGGGGGAAGGCGGAGTCGACGGTGGGGCCCAAGCGTCGGCGAGAAAGAAACGGAAGCGCGAGGGGCGGTTGGATTTGCGACGGGTGGCAGCGGGGGCGATCGTGACCGCGGTCTTTGTGCGATGGGGTAAGTGAACGGGGACGGCCGAGATTCTATCCGACAACAGGGATCAAATTGGGGCCGATCAGTGCATTAAGTGGGAGGGGGCGGCTGCGATCTAGTACGGCAACAGGCGATAGTTTGGATGGAGCCACGTGTCGGAGGGAGGGGAGAGGGAAGCGGACGAAGTGGTAAGTGGCCGCGGGTGGCTGGGATTGGTTCGGACGGAGATGGGATGGTCCGATGCGCGACACGTGTCGCGTGCAGAGAGAGGGAAGGCGGGGTGAAGGGGTAAGTAGGATCGGACGACTCGAATAGGACCTGGCGACGGAGATTGGCCCGATGGGCGACAAGTGTCGGCCCCGGGGAGGGTTTTGGGTTTTAATTTCTTTTTCATTTTCAGGAATGGTTTGAAGGCTTTAAAATACTCAGAAAAATACCAAATAAATTTTGAAAATTCCAAAAAATTTGAGAGAACCTTCTGGTACTATTTGAGACTTAATAAAAATAATTTCAACCCATTTTGATAATTGATTTTTAAACAAACACAATTTGACTTTAAAGGGAGGGTTTTAAATCTTTATAATTTCCTGGAAATTAAAGTAATTACAGATTGACTTTAGAAAAATGAAATACATTTATTTTGACTTTCATGAAATGCAATTAATTCATTTGACCTTTAAATAAATAAAACTTTTTAATTTTCTAAATCCAAGGCTTGGAATAAAATCCAGGAAAATCCAATAAATTCCAGAAAATACCTTAATAAAGGAATACAATTTTTGGGATATTACAGCTAGCATCCACCGCGCCGCTCCCGCGCGCCCGCCCCTCGCCCACGTGGCAACATCCCCGGCGCCCGATCTTGCGCCGCTCCCGCGCAACCCTAACCCTAGCACGCTCGCCCGCCTCATCCCTGCCGTCCGTCGTGCCACGCATTAGCCTCTCCACCTTCGTCTCCAATTGGGAGCCGCCACCCGTATCCGTCCCGGGTTCACCTCGGTTCGCATGATAAAACCCCTACGGTCGCCTCGGTTCGTGTGCACCATTGTCTCCGCCCTCCTCGCCGCTGCCATCGTCACCAGAGCCGTTCCGCCGCCGTCAGTAAGCTCCCTCGCTGCCCTCGTCCTCATTGGCTGGAGTTGCCCGTCCCCGCCGCCTTCCCGGAGCCGCCGTCGCCGAGAACCCTTGCCGTCATCCTCGTCGAAGGTCTCCGCCGGTCGTGCTTGTCCTCGCCGGTAAGACCGCGCCGCCGTCCCGGACCTCCCTCTACCGCTCACCGAAGCCTCTCCACCGCCCAGACTGCCGACGAACCCCGTCGTACCTCCCGCCGGCACCGAACCCCCGTGTCGCCGCCCTCATCGCCGGACGTGACCGCGCACCCACGACGCCTCGCCCGCCGTGCCACCACGCATCATCCATCCAACGGCCGCCATGCCCGATCTCCACTGCTCACCCAGACCTAAACCAACCGCTCGGATCGTGCCACATGGCCCTCCTCCGAGCCGTCTGATCCACGCCGCCGCCGCCGTGCCCGCACACTGCCACGTCAGGCCTACCCACGTGGCAGCCACGTCAGCCCGCCTTGCCACGTGTGTCGCCACGTCAGCCGAACCCGTTCCCCCCACCACCCCGGTGCCACGTGTCGCCACGTCAGCAGCCATGTCACCTTGTGCCACGTGTCAGCACCGCACGCTGCCACGTCAGCCCAAACTTCGTCGTGTCAGCACCGCCGCCCGCAAGAACTATTCCACAAACCGAGTTCACCGTAGACCATCCAATCCGTGCACCCAGTTCATGAAACAGTAACCTTTGCGAATTTTAGCAATTTCCAGTAGATTCAAACTTCCGAGAGCCCATTTTTCTCCGTCCTAACTCCGATTGACCTTGTTCTTTTTTCTAAATTCATCTAAAATCGAGCTCTAGCTTTTGATTCTAGTTTCATGGTTTTTGGAGTTCATTTGCTTATTATTTTATTTTTTTTCTTATTTTTGTTGTTTTCTCTTGCTGAGTATAACCAAGGCAAGTCGTGTCCTTTGATCATGTTGAACCCAGTTTGCAATCTAATATTTAATTATTTTATTTTAAATTACATTGCATTGCTACTTTATGACAAAACCTTGTACTTGGTAGTTATTGTCCCAATTGAATTCATCCCTCCTTGATAATTTTGAATACCATGATACCATTGTCACTATAGGTTGGGAAACATACTAGTGATGCTATGTTACTTGTCACATGGGTTGGTACGGTAGAATGCTTAGCCTTGCTTAATTTACGATTGGGTTCATCATCACATGTGAATTATTAATTTGACTTAATGAGATATAGAACAGTGGTTGGTGCCACGTGTATTAAAATTTGTGTCATGACATTGGTGTGTCATTGGTGTGGTTATACAAAATTGGTTTTCACTCGGGCGAGTGATCGTGCAGTAAAGGGGGAAGTGTTGGTGCACTTCGAGGGATGTGGAAGTCTTGCTCGGGTAGACTTAAGGACTTAACTTTATGCGCCATTGATCTGAGCCTTACCGTGGAAACCACATGTCTAGTATGGGATAGACTTGGCTGACTAATTTGGGATGTTTCAACTTTAATCTTGCCATTGAGATGAACATGGTTGCTGATTTCCATGTGGCGCAAGGGGGGTGGGATGCGAAACCCTAGCGGGCGGAATTGAGTTAAGACTGAACTTTGTAAAGGCCTTGTTGTGATTTTTTTAATGTGAGGATTATCACATCATGTGGGTACAGTTGTGCAACCTCTGCAGAGTGTAAAACTATTCGAATAGCCGCGTCTTCGGTCATGGACAATGCTCGGTAATTTCACACGAGGTATAATTATTTCTTGAAAACTTGTGGTTTATGACTGGAAGTGAACAGTTTGTTCACGGTTGGTTTAGCTTATGGATGGGAGGTCCATAAGCGGTTGGTTTAGCTTGTGGATGGGAGGTCCGCAAGTGGTTATTTTAATTCCTTTATTTATCATTTATTATTGTTTTACTTAAAGTTCGCTTTCAATCTATTTACTGTATTTACCTTCAAATGTCAATTTATGTAAATTAACCTGTCAGTCTTCCATTGGTAAGCCTTGCATACTATATTGCATTCATTTGTTACAAACAGCTTACTGAGTACCAATGTACTCACGGCTTTATGCCCATGTTACTCAGTTGAGGAAGAGGAGTATCATCAGCAGGAGATTCCAAAAGGAGAGTACTTCAATGACTTCGCGGATTAGGCTTCGTTCTCCACTCGATAGCCTCTAGGTTTGTCGATTGGCCACTACGCTTTATTTTGGATTTTCGCTGCTAATTTTAAAGCCCTTCGGGCTAGTCTATTATAAGTTTGACTATAAGGTTGTACCTTTGGATATTTATCTTTATTTGAGTTTTTATTTTATTTTAGCGTGTGTATGGTTGTGATTACCTCTATGTTTGACTGTGTGCACTAGCGTGATCCTGGGACTAGTGCAGTATACATAGAGAGTTTGGATTTGTATATTCGGGTATCGACACCCCTTGCCTCAGGGGTAGCGGCCTCCGCATCAGAATCGGAGTCATCTAGCAGAGTGGCTAAGGCCACGTGAAACCCCATGTTGATAGTCACAGCGGGGCTGGTAGTCGTAGCGGCACTGACCCCGCTGATAGTCGCAACACCACCAATCTCCTCGCTAGTATCCGTGGCGACATCGGTCTCCTTGCCAATCGTGGCAACATCGGCTTCCTCATTCGCGGGGATGGAACGACTCAGACGGACATGTTTGGCCTCTCGGATGTCGAAAGGAGATATAGGATCAGCTTCCTCACGAAGAGTCCCTCGCAGGCTGGACACCATGCCTGCGCCCCCCTCAAGGTCCGAGTCCGCGTAGTCCGCAGAATCCGACTCCGCGGATGCAACAGTGGGAACTTCCATTGTCACGGACGGGAGGAGAAGTGGGGAGGATGCGGAAGGAGCCTCAGAAGAAGAGCGACGCTGTGGTCGTGAAGTCGAGGCCTCTGTAGCATTGCCTCCGCTCCCACGTACATGCGGGGTACTCGACGAAGGGCGTTCCGGCACAGGAATGATGAGCGCCTCACATACACGGTTAATTCGCCCGAGGTTCATCGTCACCGATTCCCTCAGGCTGTGCTCCTTGGCGATGTACGGCCCTAAGAAAATGATGGCAGCCCACTCCGTGTCTTGGAGCTTCAGCCCTGCGAGGATATAGCATTTAATAATGCCACCGAAGATATAAGTCAACTTTATAATCTGTTAAAAACTTACAGGGTTCCTTACGCTGTGGCAAGGACAGGCTAGACATCATCGTCTTGAGTACATCCGAGTTGAATAAACCATTGGCACGCCAGCGGAGACACCCCAAACATAAGGAATTCCTTCGCCAACTCTCACATGTTCAACCGAAGGGCCACTCCGACCAGTCTCCAGGCCTTCAGTTGAACATGTGAGAGTTGGCGCGTGTGTGTGATGAGTAATTGACACGTGCTCTGAAAAGTTTGAGTTTATCTCGGGCATTTTGTGCTATTTTCTGATGCTAATGTTTGATTATAATATTTTGTGCGGTGCTATATGATGTGTTTTCTTATCTATGATGGCTGCAGGACTTTGAGACGGAGTCGTGGTGAGGCACGGTGTGACCGGACTAGGCACAGGCGGTGCTGAGGTCGGAGCGATCGGATGTGTCGAAGACGGCGAGGACTCAAAGTGATTGCGAGGCTTGGACGGCAAGAAATGAGAAAGCTTCCCGGAAGGTGCAGGAGTGGCGTTTTGGTGAATTCGCAAGGCTGCACAAAACGAAGTGGAATTGGTTAGGGGATAATGGATAAAGTGCTATGAGTTGTTGAGAGCTAATGGGTAAAGTGTGTTGAAAACTCATTAGTGAAGGCCATAAATAGAGGGTGCTCTCTAGTGGAGAGAGTTGAGAGAGAGTGGTGTGAGTTAGGGTTTTATTTGTTTCTCTCTATGTTCACATGAGTTGTAAGGGTGTTTAGGGCAGCACTTGTGTTTTCTTTCGGGTGTTCTTGAGTTGTGAGATGGGATGAACTGATGTAATCATTCCTCTTATTTTTAATCATTCATCTCTCCTTGTCTCAATCTAAGGAATCTTATGTTTTCGCCTTTCTTGTATTTTGTTTTTCAGTTCTTGATAGAGTAATTTTTGTTTGTGCTTGTGATGGGAATCTGCCTCAAGACCATTTGGTCAGTTAATGCCCATGAGCCAATTAGTTGTCTCAAAGAATCTCTCTTGTTTTGAGGTGTGTCTTTGTTTGAGGAACTACTGATTTAAGTTTGCTTTGAACTGGGGATTTTCTCAAAGCCATTTGGCTAGCTATCCCTGAGAGCATACACCTCTTTAGTAATGTTTCATTGAAGATCTACTCTACTGCAGTCTTCTTCTTTTTCTATTTTTGTGCTGCTGTTTTCAGCAGGCAGTATGTGTGTTTGATTGCTGCTAGTTGCTGATTTCGGCTCATGTTACAGCAGACAATATGTGTGTTCGGCTGCTGCATCAGTTCTTAGTTTTTGGTTAGAAACTGCGTGTGTTATAATCTGCATTTTGTACTCTCTTTTCTGCAGTTATTAAGTTTGTTTTTGCTTTTAGAAATCAGCAAGTTCTCTCAATTTTTAGTTAGCTTCTGTGTTCTTTTTCAGGCCACCAGAATTCTTTTCAGCACTCCTTTTCTTTTTGCTGCTCTTTGGACTACAGTACTTATCTTTACTTTTCAGTTTGGTCTGGTTATCGACAGCAGCATGCAGTGCTTTTTGGTGGCTGTTTCCTGTTATATTTTCGGCCAGCAGGCTGTGTGCAATCATCTGCAGTCTACCATCTGTTTTGCTGCTGTTCGGCAGCAGTAGGTTGTTGTTTTAAGCTGCAATTCGCAGCTGTTTTGGACAGCAGTTTGTACTCATTTTCAGCCTTTTTTGATTGCTGTTCACTGCTGTATTTTGTCAATTGTTGGTCTGTTTTTGGGTGCAGATTTCTGCTGCTTTTAGTCTCTTTTCAGTGCTGCTTTGTGACTGCATATTCTCAGTTTAGGCAGGAAGTATAGTTGCTATTTCAGCCTGCTATTAGCTTCCTTTTTGGCTGCAGTTTTATGGTTTCTTTTCAGCCTCTTTCAGATAAGATAGTAGTCAGCTTTGCGCTTTTTCTTGTTCAGTTTTAGCTGTTTTGGGCAGCAAGATTGAAGTTAGTTTTTCTGCTGTTGGTCTTCTTTTCAGAGGGTGTTTTAATTTCAGTGTTTCTCTATTTTCTTGTCTTGGTTAAACCGACTATTCTCTTGAGATTAGATCAGTGGTTTTCACTCTTGGGTCTTTCTTCTGTCTTCATAGCTACCCTAGCTATCAAAGAAGATGATTTGTGTGTGAATACTTTGGGGCGATTTTTGAAGTAAACATTCACCCCCCCCCCCATCTGTTGCCATTTTCGATCCATCACCAATGCTCTGTCAGACCATCTTAGCGTGTCACCACCCTCCAGGCGGCGGTAAAACCATCAGCGCGTCCAGTTGGACACCCACTTCGTTCACGTGGTGTTTGCCGGGATTAGCTTCGTGCATTGCAGCCGTAGCATGAAGTTGATGCAGCCGAGGTTGGAATACTCGTCCTTTGAGAGCTTCTTTGGTTGACATCGGGCGTCGTGCAAGAAGCAGAAAAGGGTAGCGCTTGGCCATGAACCTTCTGTTCAGCACGCCCAACAGTAGACAGCCAAGCGAACAATGGCGTTCGATGTCAGCTGCGCCAACTCCAACCCGTATCACTGGAGTACTTCGCCTATAAACATCGACGCTGGGAATCTAAGACCGACATCAAAGTATGCGCCGAATACCACTGTCTCGGCCTCCGACGGATGGGGCTCCTTCTCGTTGGGAGGGGAAGCCGGACCGCCTCCCGGCTAGTGATTTTGCCATCACGTACTAGGTTGTGGATCAACACCTTGTTGGCCAGGCTTGTCCCCAGCATGTTGGAGTAATGGTCGTCCCCCTTCGTAGCCGCACACCACCGCTTGTCGATGGTGGAAGACTCCCGATCTACGATCTCATACTCCATCTCGGTGGGGCGGCGTGAGTAGTCACGACCGCGAGTCATCCCGGTGTCAGCAGGGAAGAGGAAACAGGAAAGATAGAAATCGAGTTCAAGAGGAGTGTGGTGGTGAAGGAGAATCGGGAACAATGGAAGAACGAGTAGAGAGCACTCGGCGACTCCTCCGCCTTTTAAAGGCTATAGGTGCGAGTGTGAGCGTGCGACGCTATTAATGGTGCCTTGAAGTCCCACCAGTTGTGCCTTGGGAGCGTGCGAGGTGCCTCGAGATTGTGCAAGTACAGGTACTGCTCAAGTATGGCGCTCCAATTGCCGCATGACACATAACCGGTGGGGTCCCATCAGCTGTACCTTAGGGGTGTTTTGCGCCTCAGAAACACGCAAAGTAACAGATGCAGCAGTTGTGACGCTTCAATTGCCAAATGACACGTATCCGGTGGAGAATACTTCTGACAACCGCATGGGTGCCCGGGCTGTCTTGAAAATAGGCAATGGTTCGGCCTCGACAGCTGTATCATGGCGATGCCTGATGGCCTCAATAGACAGATGAATGCCTCAAAAAAGGCCACGGCACCATGTCACTCAAGGCGGGTGGGCTTCATAAAATACATATAAGTTGGGCGAAGACCAGAGGCTTCGTGCGCATGGGCTCCGTGACACACTGAGGGGTGTATCTAAGGAACACGAAGATCACGGGTTCCGCGGCACTTTGCGGAGTATGTTCACAGCGCACAGCTACCAAAAGCCTCTCGCGTGCTCTTCGCGAAGTACCTCAAAGAGAGCATGAGGACTACAGACTTTGTACAAGTTGGGCGGAGACCAGAGGCTTTGTACGCATGGGCTCCATGACACTTCGAGGAGTGCATCTAAGGAATGCGAAGATCACGGATTTCATGGCACTTCACGGAGTATGTTCATAGCGCACGGAGACCAAAAGCCTTTCGCGTGACCAGAGGCTTTGTGCGCATGGGCTTCGTGACACTTCGAGGGGTGCACCTAAGGAATGCGAAGATCGCAGGTTCCGCGTGCATTCCATGAAGTTTTATCCTCAACAGCCTGTGCGTTTGGACCACGACATTGTTCGGTGAAGGGCCGAAAGGACGGAGAAGACCAAAAGGTTTGGTAGCAAGGTTTCAACCTACTTAAAGAAGAGCCTTCTACCGTGAGAGGCTACTGTTGTAGGGATGACCTCCACCTTAGCTCATTCGGCTAAAGATGGCTAAGCGGCCCAGCAAGATGCATACACAATATTGTAGGGGTGGCAAAAAGAGTGTAAGCCCAAGAGGTCCATCAAAGTATGTAAAGGACAAGTATGTCCTAGGGCAACGTCCGTAATCAGGGGTAGAGTTGTAAAAAAGGAGGCATGGCGGCTATATAAAAGGTCCCTAGGGTGATCCTGAGGGACAGAGCTCTCTCTTTTTCATCAACAGAAGTCCCACTAGTACCTATTTTTCACTGTTTGGTCTGAAGACACAACACTTACAATATAGCATTTGCAACTAAATACTCCAAACTAGGAAATATTCAGTCTTCTTCCAATGAGGAGCTTATAGGAAGTCCTTTTCAAAAGCCGATAAAAATAAAGGCGATTTATGACGTGACAAGACTTGTTAATAGCTTTCGTCCAAAAATTATCAAAAGTATTATATTCACCCTTTCTTACTCTGGAGTGTAGGTAGTGAAAAACGCATGCCTTATTTCAAATTCATCACAAAAATCTTTAATTTTAGTTTTCTTAAACTTGGAACTATTATCACTATAGATTTTCTTTAATTTAAAATTAAATTTATTTTAGGCCCTTTTTGCAAATCTTTTGAAAATGCCGGAGGCTTCACCCATGCCATTTAAGAAGAATACCCATGTGTATCTAGAGTAATCATCTAGAATGTCTAAACACTGTCGAGACCCGAATATACAAATTCGGACTCTCTGTGTAAACTGCACTAGTCCAGGATCACGCTAGTGCACACAGTCAAACATAGATGTAATCACAACCATACACACGATGATAATAAAGGAAAAGCTCAAATATCAATAAAACTCAAAAAGGTACGACCTTATGGTCAAGCTTACAATAGACTAGCCCGAAGGCCTAACAAAACTGGCAGCGGAAATCCAAAATAAAGCGTAGTGGCCAATCGACAAGCTCACAGGCTATCGAGTGGAGAACGAAGCCTAAACCGCGAAGACGTCGAAGTACTCTCCTTCTGGAACCTCCTGCTGGTGAAACTCCTCTTCCTCAACTGATCAACATTGGGCATAAAGCCGTGAGTACATTGGTACTCAGCAAGTTGTTTGTAATAAATGAATGCAATATAGTATGCAAGGCTTACCAAATGGATGGCTGAAAGGTTAGTTTGCATAAAATGACATTTGAAATACAATAAATAGATTGAAGGTGATCTTTAAGTAAAACAGTAATAAATAAATAAATAATCAAAGGAATTGAGATAACCACTTGCGGAGCTCCCATCCACAAGCTAAACAAACCGCTTATGGACCTCCTATCCATAAGCTAAACCAACAGTGGATTAACTATCCGCTGTCCAACCATAAACCACAAGTTTTCAGAAATAACTACCCCTCGTGTGAAATCACCGAGCATTGTCCATGACCGAGGACGCGGCTATTCAAATAGTTTTACACTCTGCAGAGGTTGCACAACTGTACCCACACGATGTGATTAGCCTCGTGCTAAGGAAATCACAACAAGGCCTTTACAAAATTCAGTTACAACTTAATCCGCCCGCTAGGATTTCGCATCACACCCCCCTTGCGCCACATGGAAATCAGCAACCATGTTCATCTCAATGGCAAGATTAAAGTTGGAACATCCCAAATTAGTCAGCCAGGTCCATCCCATACTGGACATGTGATTTGCACGGTAAGGCTCAGATCAATGGCGCACAAAGTTAAGTCCTAATCGTTACCCGGGCGAGACTACCACATCCCTCGAAGTGCTCCAACACTTCCCCCTTTACTGCACGATCACTCGCCCGAGTGAAAACCAATTTGTTTAACCACCACCGATGACGCACCAACGTCATGGCACAAATTTTAATAAACGTGGCACCAACCACAGTTCCATATCTCATTAAGTCAAATTGATAATTCACATGTGATGATAAACCCAATCGTCAATATAAGCAAAGCTAAGCATTCTATCGTACCAACCCATGTGACAAATAATCTAGTATCACTAGTATGTTTCCCAACCTATGGTGACAAGGGTATCATGGCATTCCAAATTATCAAGGAGGGATAAACTCAATTGAATCGATAACTACCAATACAAGGGTTTGAATAAAAGTAGCGATGCAATGTAATTTAAAACAAAATAAATAAATAATAGATTGCAAACTGGGTTCAACATGATCAAATGACATGACTTGCCTTGGTTATGCTCAGTGAGGTACTCCTGGTCTTCGAGTGTAAATCCTTCTCCTCCGGAATCCGAATCTAACGAGAGAGAAAATAACTAAAACAAAGAAAACACATAAAATGACAAGCAAATAAACTCCAACATTCATGAAACCAGAACCAAAAGCTAGAGCTCGATTTTAGATGAATTTAGAAAAAAGAACGGGATCAATCGGAGCTAGGACGGAGGAGAACGAGCTCTCAGAAAATAAATCCAAAGGATAAATCGAGAAAATCGGAAAAGACACTGTGCTGTGAACCCGGTCCACGGAATACTCGGTCCACGGTGAACCCGGTCCACCGAACAGTGCATGCGGGCGGCGGTGCTGACGCGATGAGCTAGGGCTGACGTGGCATGCGCTTGTGCTGCCACGTGGCACAGTGCTGACATGGCGACTGACGTGGCTCCTAGGGTCGAATATTTGCTGACGTGGCCGGACACGTGGCATGCCACGTGGCATTAGGGCTGACGTCGCGTTCGGGTGCACGGCGATGCGGTGCGGGATCGGACGGTTGGGAGTGCGCCACGTGGCAAGATCCAAGCCGTGGATCTGGATCTGGATGAACGGCCACGATCGGGGCGGACGGCCGCTCGATACTCGACACGTGGCGCACGCTTCGCGAAGCGTCATGGCGAACGTGAGGCGCGGGAGCGGGCGCGAGCGTGTCGACTGAGGCGGGGCGCGGGTCGCTGCGCAGGTGCGGCCGTGAACGCGGACCGAGGGGCGACGCTGCGGGTTCGGCGAGGCGCGGCTGCGGCGGAGACAGAGGAGGTCCGGCGGGGCGGTCTCCGGCGACCTTTGAGCACGGCGGAGGGTCCAGCGGGCGGCGGCGGGTTCGAGCGACGACGAGGCGAAAACGGGGAGGGGTCCGGCGGGGCTTATCGGCGGCGAGACGGAGCGGCTACACCGGCGAGGAACGAGGCGGAGGAACTCCGGGACGACGGCGACGGTAGCGAGGTGAGGCGCCGGCGAGGAACAAGTCCAGCAGAGGCGCGGGCGCGAGCACGATGCCGACGACGGGGCTCCGGTGACGGCGGGGCGAGGACGAGGCGAGGGAGGTGCACGCGAACCGAGACAGCGGTGGCGTATTTATGCACGCGAACCGAGGATGGCTGGATGGAACACGGGCGGCGGCTTCCGATCGGAGACGAAGGCGGAGAGGCCGACGTGTGGCGCAGCGGACGCTGAGATGAGCGAGCTCGGCGAACGGGCGGGCAGCGGATGTGCGCCGCGTGGCACGGATCCGACGGGCGAGGGAGCGGGAGCGCGGCGGCGGGTTAGGGTTAGGGTTAGGGCGGGCGTGCGCGGGCACGGGCGGTGGAGATGGAGCCACAGCGCGGGGCGAGCGATCGAACGGCAGAGCGAGGGCGCAAGCGCGAGCGCGCTGGTGCCGCCACGTGGCAAGCGGGGCGATCGGACGGCGGGCGCGCTGGGGCACCGAGGGCGCGGCGAGGGAGCAGCCAGATGGAGGACGCGTGGGCGGCGGGGAATCGAGCGGCTGAGAGGGTGGCGGGGCGCGGGAGAGGGAGAGGATGCGGGGATGGGCGACGCGTGGAGAGAGAGAGGATCGGACGGCCGAAAGATTTTCCCCAATTAATTCTTTTCAGAAAATTTAAATAAACTTCCAAGAGCTCTAGAAAATAGCAAATAAATCCCAAAAATTCACCAAAAAAACCAAAAAATTCCTTGAGACCTGAAGAATCTAAATAAAATATTTTCAACTTATGTTAATATTTATTTTAATCATATTAAATCATTTTAAAATTCTAAAATTAATTTGAAGCTTAATTTAATCCTAGAAAATTTCTTGTGACACAAGGAACTCAATTAAAATATTTTTAGCTAATGCTAAGATTTAATTTAATCACATTAAATCTTTAAAAATTTTGAAAATTCCATTTAAGCTTTATTTAAATTCAGGAAAATTCCAAAATTTATTTTTTTAATTCAAGGTTTTAAAAATCCCCAAAAATCGGGATGTTACAAAACAATAGCTATTGCCCTGATACTCTTATAGATTATTGGCCCAAACAAATCCATATGTAAGAGTTCCAATGGCCAAGAAGTTGACATGATACTCTTAAAAGGATGAGAATTTACAACTTGCCTCATGACTTGGCAAGTACTACAGAATCTATTTTTCTCAAACTTTACATCTTTCAAGCCAACTACTAAGTCATGTTTGAAAAGCTTTTTGAGTTAGATCATGCCCACATGGCCTAGCCTTATATGTCATAACCAACCCAAAGAGGTTTTTGCCATTAAAAAAGTTTTTAAGCATGAATCACTACAGGAGAAATCAACAAAATAAATATTTCCAAATCTAAAGTCTTTAAAAACAAGTTCTTTTTCTTTTGAAATCATTACTCCATCTTTAGAGAATGAGCAAATTAATTATAAATCACACAATTGAGCAATGCAAATTAAAATTCAATATTTCTACTAGAGATACATTAAAAATGAAAAAGTCATTACAGATAGCGATTTTACCCAATCCAAGTACCTTTCCTTTGCTATTGTCCCCAAAAGTGATCTTCACATTGCTCCCATTCTCAAATATGGTGAATATTTTTTGGTTATGTGTTGAGTGCACCCACTATCAAGCACCCAATGCCTTCCAGCGGTCTTGTAATTCACCTACAAAAGAAAATTAATTTCTTTTAGCTACCCAAATGGTCTTTAGAGGTTAGTAATCAAGGCTTTGGGCACCCAAATGGTATTCTTTTTAGCACCCAAAATTGAAGCGCCAACAAATTTAGCAATAACACTACCATTCTAGGATTTCTTAAGCTTTCTAGGATTTGGTTGCATGTGTCCTATTTTCTGGTATTTTTGACAATACTTACCATTTTACCTTACAAATCTTGTGGGCTTGCTTGCTGGTTTCTCACCGTTCTTAGGCATATACCCAAGAACTTTCTTATTGAATGAGCACCTTTCCGTACTCAAAGCTAATAAAGAGTAGCCATACGCTTGAAGCACCTTTCCAAGCTTTTATTGAGCATGGTCATTGTAATAGCCCAGCTGTTTATTTCAAAAATTAGAGTAAAATAATTAAAATAAAACATTTACTTTCGGTTGCTTAAGATTTTAAATTTTTATTTGCCAGATTTTTCTGTTGTTAAAAGCCATTGTATTTGAAAATTAATTTAAGTAAAAACATAAAAATATAATTAAATAAAGGATATTTTGAATTTATATAAAAATATTAATTCAAATTAATTATTTCAACTCATTTCTCTTTTATTTGAATTTTCTATTATTTTTAGGAATTTAAAATCAATTTTAAGATTAAAAAGTATTTTTAGTACAAAAAGAAAAAAACCAAATTAAGTTGGAAATATTTTTTCCTAAGTCCAAAATGGTTTCAAGGAGTTTTGTGAATTTTGCTGAAATTTTTGGACTTTATTTGCTATTTTCTAGGTCTTTCTCTCTTTTCTGGGTTTTTCTAAAATTCAAAAGCAAAAATTTGAAATTTGAAAATCCCGCCTCCATCCTCGGGGGACACGTGGATGGCTATATCTTACCCACATCACCACTTGGCTCATCCCCACTTTTCACCCCTCTTTTTTCTCTCTCTCCCCTCTCGGCCGCCCGATCTTCCCCCCCCCCCCCCGCCTTCCACATGTCGGCCATCCGACCACCTTCCCCCTCCTTCCTCTCTCTTCTGCCCTCTGCTTCTCTCTCTCATTGGCTGCCACCGTCTTTACCACAATCCCCATTGCCATCACCGCCCTTGGTCCTCCCATCTCCCATGTCTACCCCCCTGCGACCCGCTCCCCTTCCCCTAAATCTCTGGCCAAGTAACCACGCTGCTCCTCCCCTAATCCCACCCCAACCGCCCGTAATCTCCGCTGCCACTCCCACTCTTTGACGAGTAATTCAACCAAATGCGTCCCCCCTTCGCCCTATAAAACCCCCATCCGAGCATCACCATTTTCGCTCTACCCATTCCTAGTCTCTGTTTCCTCTCCCTACTCCTAGGTTGCCTTCGCACCATGCGCCACTAAGCAATTGCGGGCCAAGAGAGCCACCCCAAGCCTCGGCGTTAGCGTCCTTGTCATCCTTATGCTGTCGCTGTCCTCCCTCGCTTCTTCGACAAGCTTCCCCGATGCTAGAGGCTCGAATTCACCGACGTCTGAGCACAACCACCGTCTTTCGTCGCCGATGGCCGCCTACACGCCCGCTGAAGCTTTGCCGTCAGGTGAAATGAACCCTCGCGGCCTCCTCTCCATCTCTCTCCCTTCACCATCCGCCGTAGGGCACCATGCCGCCAACGACCATCGGGTCGTGCGCACGGCCACCCAACACCACATGGCATGCCATCTCGGCCGCTTTGCCCACGCGTAAGCCACACAAGCACTTAGTTGCTCGGTCAGCATTTAGTGCCACCCAAGCACCCACGTGGCTGATACATGTCCGACACATCAACCAGTTACGCCGAGTTAGTGCCATGTGGTCAGCCACGTCAGAAATACCCTCCCCTGCCACGTTATCGCCATGTGTCACCACCTGGCTTGCCACGTTAGCATTTTAGTCCTATCAGCAGCCACATACGCGCCACGCCACTCTCCCTGCCACCTCAGCCACCCTATGATCCACGGACCTGGTCCACGGTAGATCAGGACCACCTATCAACCTCTAGTCTAAAAAGTAAACCCTAGGGCTGATGTCATAGATGCCTTTTTATTTAGAAAAATAATTTTAAAAATCTCAATTTATTTATTTTCTCTAAATTCAAACTTCCAAAGGCACGTTCTAATGAAGCTCGGTCTCAATCTTCATGGTGTAGGATAATGAACAAGATAACAAGCTGAAGAACAGCCGGAATAACTTGCTACAAGCAGCGGATAACAAGGAGCCAACCACCGTCTCTATACGGTAGCATGAACCAAGGATTCGCCCAACCACACTCTCAAGGAACCAACCTACGCAACCTGGAATCAATGGACCAGGAGCACGGATTGGGTGCCGATGATGCAGCCGCTTCTGTAAACCCCGCGAAGGAAATCACAAGAGCAAAGGGGTAGAGATCACTCTCTGAATTTGTTAGCACGCAGCTGAACAAAAGGGGATTTGTATTCGATTCTCAATCGTCCTGAATAGCTTAGATACAAGGGGAATTTGGCTCTTGAGTTTCCAGAAATAGGCTAGGTGAAAGGTCTCCACAAAATAAATTCCCAAGGAGCTTCGCGTGGCTGTTGGGGTTTTGTGCAGTCTCAACTAAAATAGTCATAACTCCTTATTGGGAAGTCCAAATGATGCATCGTATGTTGCGTTGGAAAATAGACTTGATAAGCTTTCCAACCATATGTATTATGCTACCCAGAACTTCACAGGTTGGTACGTCCATCCATATGAAGTTGCAGCTCTTGTTGTGTAAGCTGCAGTCTTGTTCGCGTAACCTTCTTCAACATGTGCAGCATCCTTGTTATCCTCCGTGTAATCTTCCTCATTTTCGGTGTAACCGTTCTCCACTTCAATATCCTACATTTCCTCATGTGTGAACCTGAACAACAATAGTATATATGATTTAGGTAGTATAAAGTTTTCGATTACATTAAAGTGAATTTCAGTAAGGAGTGAAGTCAACTGTTGTTGTAGCTTCTTGACACAGCTTCACGTAAGCGGTCCTTGTTCCATTATATAGCTTATATTGTTTGGTGTAGCTTTGCCATGTGCTTGTGTAACCGGTTCATGGGTTACCTCATGGTTTACTTGCGATGGTAGCTGATCGACTAGGATGTCCTCATCACGTTCTCCTTCATTCTAGTTCCAATTGAGCCCGTTCAAATTTTTAAATTAATAAAAAAATTCTCTCTATAAATTTCTACCCTCTTTTTTAAATTTTGGGGTTTATTTGAATTTATTTGGATATTTTCATGTGTAGACTTTGACGATTCGAAAGAATTCTTCGATGGTGATTCAACCTAATTCACAGAGCAAGACAAGTCACACACCTTAATTATGTGATCCCAGATTGTGAAATAAAATTATGATATTTTAAATTTTTATGCATGTATATTTTTATTTAATGTATTTTAATTTAGTCTTAATTTAGCTAATGCCTACTTGTTAATACCTCCATTGATATTGATTCCTATATACCTTGACACCCTAGATCAAAACTCTAGTTAGTACACTAGTATGGCTAGAGAATTTTTGGTAGCAATGTTTAGACATGCATAGATATAACTTTAGATTTGGGATAAACTTTTGACATAAAATAACGAGCTTTTAAAATATATTCTTGACTTCAGCGAGTCAGTAAAGTCTATTAAATGTTTCATAACAAAATATAAAATTTAGTTTAGACCTAGGCAAATGGTTAGGTGGTGGGATCTTGCTAGCATACATTGTTGTTTGGTGACACGATGTTGATTGCCAGGCACAAGGGGCATGTGGAAATGTCTAAGTCAATTAAGGATCGGTCTGTGAGCTATTGTTGTAAAGTCTTGACTAACTAATTTGTAAGTCCCAATCTAAGCATCGCTATAGGTTGAATGTGAGCATGGCGTAGGCCATAAGAAGTCTCACATAACACAAAAAGAGTCCCGATCTGGTGGATTCCTTATTGTGATGAAACCCTAGTGGATACGTGGCCAGGTTAATGACTTTGTATTGTAAAGACCTTATCATGATCTCTCTGTCGCACACCAAAGGAAGTGTGCTAATCGTGTGGCAATACGTGATGATCATGTCTTATGGGTAAAATTGTACAACCTATACAGAGTGTATAAAACTATCCTAGATAGTTGTGCCCATGGTTGTGGGCAAGCTGAGTAAAGTTTTTTATAAATTAGACTTTGGTTTTCAAAATGGTTTCTGAAAAGGCTTATGGATGGATGAAATTCATGGGAGATTTAAAAAGCATGCAGATGGATGGAATCCATATGAGATCTTTTAGAAAAGATGGTCCGAGTGGGAAGCCCGTAGTAAGATTATTGTAGGGGATGGATCTGCACTAACGGTATTAATTTTATTTACAATATTGTCTTTACTTAATATATTAAATTCAGCAATTTTCAATCTATTTACTGTATTTTTTAAAATGCTGATTTATGCTCAAACTAACCCTATATGCCTTCCTTTGTTGCCTTTCTCATTACATTGCATTCTCCCATATGACTTGTGGAGTACAAGTTTGTACTCATCCTTACTTTATCATTTCAGAAGAGGACAACTTCGACTATGGTGAGGACCTGGACGAGTAGGCCATGTCTTATTGTCGTTTGTTTGTGGGCAGGCTCAGTGGGCTTCTTCCACTTTGGTGTTTTTCTTTCACTGCTATTATTTAAATTTAGCATATGAGCTGTAGATGTAAACTTTGGCAATCATGTCCATATTTAATTAATGAATAAATATCATTATGGTTGATATTTATCTTTATTGTGCACTATGTGCACTAGCTGATCCTAGACTAGTGCGATTTATACAGAGAATCCAGGAGTTATTGCTTCGGGGTCCGATAGTCACTTGCTCCTCTAACTCATTGTTCTCCACAATGAGCTTAGCATCATAAGACATAGCATTTGTATGATTAGTGATAACATTAGAGCAATATGGCATATCAAGTAAATCATCATATAAAGTGGAAATACTAGTTCTAGCAATTTCTATACTAGGCATGTCATTAAAAATATCACATGTAATTCCAATGCTAGTACAAGATTTACTTGAATTATCTTGGAGAAGCAAGTCATGAGCTTCCTTTAGCTCTTCATCATATTCTTTAAGAGAGAGATTCTCTTTCTTCAAGACTTTGAATTTTGACTTCTCTTTTTCAAGATATTCATTTAATTCAACTAGCATATTCATAAGTTCATCATAAGAAGTCTCATCATCATCAAAGGATTTTACCATCTCTCCTTTTGCCATAAGACATATGGGAGATGAGAAGAGGAATGGAACCTCCTTGATGGCGATGCCGACAAGTTTCTTCTTCTTGGGGGGCTCATCCTCATCGGTGTCAAAGTCCATGTACTTCTCACCGGAGTTCCACTCTCTGATGTGGACTTCATTCTTACCATCCTTGTAAAGCTTCTTGAAAAACTTATTCTTGCAACTGAAGTCCTTCTTCTTGGATGACTTACCCTTGTCATCCTTCTTCATAGGGCATTGACAAACAATCTGCCCCTTCTCATCGCACTCATAGCAATGAATATTGCTATAGCACTTATTATCATAGGAGTGCCCCTTCTTACCCTTCTCATGACTAGTGCTTCGGTATGAGCATCTCTTCACGAATTTTTTTATCTTTCTCACAAGGAGAGCAAACTCCTACTCGGAGTCCTCCTCAGCATCCTCAGACTCATCGCTTAATACCGCCTTGGCCTTGAAGGCGGTGATCTTCTTGCCCTTGGAGGAGGATTGCTCAAAGAGCTCCTCCTTATCCTTCTTGTACAACTCGTTAGTGATGAGATTTTTCAAGAGTTGTGCCAAGCGTCTATCGATGTTTTAATATCGATCTTACGTATGATTTGTATGGATTCAGGGGAAACTCTCTCGAGGGATAGGCTACAAGTACATAGAAGACACGGGAATTTTTATACAAGTTTGGGTCTTCTCCTGGAGAATAACAACTGTACGTCCCATGTCACTATTATTCAAAAAGGATGATTACAACAGAGTAATGCAAAAAGGACTTGCAGTCTCTCCTCAATCTCCTGGATCCCTCTCCCCTCTCTGACATCATTCCTTATATAGTTAATGAAACGTCGGCAGTTTCCTGTACCACAAGACACCTTGTCGTTTTGGGAGATAACCGTCTGGCAGAAGTAATTATCAAAGAGATGTGGTTAGTCATTCGCCGTGTGACGGTCGTTGTTAGAGAGAGATCCTGTGTATGCTTATTGGGCATAAGCGCATGTTCTAACTGCTTTGTCAGACAGGCCCACTGCGTAGAAAATCATCGTAAACAAGCTAGTTGAAGATATATTGGTCACAGGAAGGTCTACGACCATGAGGTGATCGTAGAACCACTTATGACTATCTCATACTTGTAGGAGAACTTATGATTATGAGATGGCCGTAGAAGGATTGAGACCATGTAGTTGTAGGACAGCTTTAAGATTGTGGGATGGCCATAGTAGAGCTTACAACCATTTTGTGAATTTTCTCTTACTGATAAGAGATATATTTAGAGTATATAATGATATAATAATTTAAGGATTATTTTATCCTAATCACTTATCTCCCCAACTTCAAGTGAAAATAAATTACTTGAGTAAGAGAAGTCGTAAATGATAAATGATTAAAAGTAGTGCCTTTTCGATTCCATACTACCAGAAGTGCACTTGGTAAGAAAGGTAATTTCTCTTGAGTTGTGAAGACAGATGGACTCTAAGAATAATTCCAATCATCCCTTACATATATGTCCGCCGGAGCAGTTCCCGAAATTACCATTCGGTTCCCAAGCCGATTAACCTATGCACGGTTATAAAAGCTTGCCTGAGGTAACCTTTTGGCTTCATTACTTTCCCCTGTCGCTCTGATCTATTTCATGCTTTTCATCTCCAAGAAAGTCATCTTCTTCCTACGAACTTTTTCAAATCCAAACCACTCAACTGGGAAAATGACAAAGTCTTCATCCAACTGGGAGGTGTTGGAGATGGATAACACGAAGGTGAAGGCACTGGAGGTTGCTAAGAAGATTCCTCCATGGAAGTTTGTCGGATGTGATGGGAACGGGGTCCCGATCTTCCAACAGGTTCTGGATATGTTCGATTTGGTGGAGGCGCGACACAACTCGAATCGGCTTCCGAACAACACGTTTCAAACCCCGCAATCGCAGCACCACGTCTCCTCAGGTTATCAACCGTGCGCTGCCCGGTTGACCTCGCCAAGAAGGCTAATCCTTGCCTGCGAATCGAAGAACACAAGCAAAAACAAGGAAGAATACAAGGGATTTGCAGATGTATTGATTTAGCACTCGAAAGTTGGGGTCTCACAAACCGATGAACGGCAAAACTGTTCAAGATAGAATCAATCTAAGCAAAACCCCAAACCCTAATGGTGGGGGTGGCAGCTGGATATAGAGGGGTGAGGGGCGTGCAAAACCCCTGGACGCGCCCTAATGGGCTCCAACACGATACAAAGCCGAACGGCCCAAAAGACGGTGGCGTAGCACCCTGACAGATTCTGAAAGCCCACTTGTTTCGACGATTCCCGTTGACTCAGAAGGAATTGGACCTGGGACCAGAGCCATTGCAAAGGTCGTCTTCTCAGCTTTCCATACATATGTGGAACGTCCAAAACGGAGTCTGGATGCGATCTGGGCATCCGTTTTAGTGCGGCCTGGTCCTGGACTCCGAATTGGATTCAAAGTCAGCTTGAGTTGGGCCTCCAACATGATTCGACCGCCCTTGCTGGACTTGTGCGCCTTGTAGCCGTTCTCCAAGTACTTCCAGGTCCTCTCCATGGTTCCTAATCATAATTAAACCATTAGGTAGCAATCGATTCTCAAATGAACAAAAGGAAGTACTTAGGAACGAGCTCACCTGTAAATTCAATTGTCGGGCGCGAGCTCTAGTGATTGGTCCTTGAATGTCAAGTAGAGGAGTGTTGTGTGTATCCGAAGAAGTGATGTCCTCATCAGGATGGATCGAAGCAATTGGGCAAAATTGGGCAATAGGAGAAATTGGATACCTCTCTATTTTCTAGGCTCACTGCAAGTGTGTCCTTCAACTCCCAGCTCATCCCTTCCTCACAGTGGTACTTGAATACTTCAGGATTGAATTGATGAATTTAGTTCCCAATTCGATCACAATGCTCAGGATTTTCATGTACCTCTATGAAGCATATCTGGGTATCCCTCTAGATCTCGAACTCTTCTATTATTATTATGAGATGATCTAATAGGTCAAAATCATCAGGAGCTATAGATTGAAGCTCCACGATGGCAAGATGAAAATATACATCCCAATGTACACTCGGTCATCATCGCCGGGTTGGAAGAAGAGATGGTTCTATTGGAAGATCACTAGCGAAGATAACATTTCCTTCAGGGGAAGACCGCAGAGAACTCATCCTGGAACTTAGCTCCCAAGGATATCGACCAGATAGCCCCCTACACTGAGCCATCAAGGAGCTGAGGGGCAAGGTGCTCACTGGCTGGCACGTGGTGAAGGACTACATCACCAGTCGCATTAGCCCTCTGAAGAAATAAGTACATCCTATGTGGATGTACTCGGAAGTAGCTGATGCTACAAGGGACTACAAGGATGGTAAGGAACCATCGTACTCATAGTCGTAGATTTGAGTTTCGAGTACTATATATCGATCTTTTGTTTGTTTGAACAGATCTTGATTTGGATGAGATTAACTCTCAGGTCAAGAACATTTGCGAGAAAGCTCCACCACTGGATGTGGTGGCCCCCCGTATTCTGGTAAACGTGTCCACTGAGGAGAAGGAAGAATGCCTAAAGGTAATTGAACAATCGACTTCTTCTTTAGGTCTACGTAGTCATAGAAAATGACTACATAGTGTTCTATTTTCCCTTATAGATCATAGGTGTGATCGACTGTCAGGATGACTTGGGGGTCGAACTGATGATGATCGGAGAGGAGGTGGAGAAGGCTCAAACTCCTACACCCAAAAGACGTCGACTGTTAGGACGACTAGGGGGTCGAACTGATGGTCATCGGAGAGAAGGAGGTGGAGAAGGCACAAACTCTTGCACCCAAAAGATGTTGGCTGACCAAAGCTAATGACAAGAAGGAGAAAGGGAGCACGAGTGAGTGTGCCCTTCATCGTTCTTCCTCCTACCCCAATTGCCCCGACTGGCCTTGTGCAATAATTTCATGCAGAAACATCTACCGCAAGTGAAATAGGGTTGGTTGAATTTGAGCAACCTACTCCTAACATCAAGGTACCCTTCATCCTCGATATCAAAACTTACTCAGTTGGCGCTTCCTAAGGCTCTACTAAACAACTCAAAAAAGAAAACTAGAATAGTTTTGTGTTTTTTGTGAAGGAAACTGCTGCTGCAGCAGAACCTATGATCGAGAGGGAGACTGCCCCCTAGGTGGTCAAAATCGATTCTGACCACCAGGAGGGACAAGAAGGACAAGGAGCAGTGGCTTATGCTCAAGACCTTCAACTAGACATGGTCGAAGATGTCGTCATTCCTCCACGACCAAACGTGGTCGAAGAGAAGCAAACGAAGAAACTTTCGGGGAAGATTTCTTCTAAGTTCAAGATTAAGGGTGCGACAACAAGTTACATAAATAGAAACATAAACATGGTATTTTACCTTTTATGTCTCCTTGAATGCCAACTCACTCTTATGCTATCCAGCTCGACATCCCCATCAGCCAAAGTTACTCCTGCGAAGAAGCCCCTTGCGGCTTTACCCATAGTCAAAAAAAAGGGTGGAGATGGTGGTCGAAGAAACGACCACCGCAGCACCAGAGGCAGGGTAGAGTTGCAGTACTTACAACCACAGAAGTGGTCATGGAGATTGAAATTCAAGCAACTAAAGGCAGGGTAGAGATACCTTGTCATGAGGTTGGTGGACCTTCCGAGTGCCGCGCCAAGGAGATCATCGAAGATGCCCCTTCTCGACCTCAAGAAGGTACCCTCTGGGAAACAGAAGAACTACCTAACTTCTTGATATTATTTAATCCTCCATTTGCAGTGAGATTCTCCTTCGACTAACCTCATGCCCCACACCCCAAAGACCTTCCCGGCAAGGGAAACATCTTCGATGATGATCATCTTAAAAAGGTGTGGTGGAACAAGGTCGATGAGCTTGATCAGCTCAAAGACTCTACGGGTGTGCTCACCAACTTCCTCCGAAGGGATATGAATCTTAAGTATCAAGTACTTAGACACCCGTACGTGGTCTTTTCTGATTTCTCACTACCTTTCCATACTCAGAACGTTGGAGAACATGGCAACTGTGGCTGAGTACCACAGGCAGATCATGTTCCATCGACAAGAGTTGTAACGAACATACCTGTATGATTGAAAATTAAAGAGTTGTAATGAACATACTTGTATGATTGAAAATTTGGCTTTCTTTTCCTGCAATCTATCTTGTTGAGTAGTTAGTACTCATAAGATAAAAAAAGAACGAATTTACGACTAAGAATAAGTTTATATTAATAACTCTATCCTAGCCCCTGACTATTTACTTAGTTTATGAGAAAAACAAAGCAAATAGTACAGAGTGAAGTATGCAGAGAGTAGAGAAACTCATCATACCATCGTTGTCGAATTCGATTGTCACATTCTGGTAGCAAAGTGAGGAATAAGTCGATGCTAAGAAGTTCCTTCTAGTGGGTAGGACCACATGCAGAGAGGAAAGGTTTCGACTAGGTGATGTTCCTTCGCTTTGACCAAGTTGCTTAAATCGAAGATATAAACGATGACAAGATAAATACTCAGAATTCCTTCTCTCATACGTACTCGACGTCTCCGTAGACAATGCAATTGTGTTGTGTTGATAGCAAGAGTTAGAAACGACGTGACACTAGGAAGCTCCTTCTAGAGGGAGACAAGTGGAGAGGAGAGACTTTAACTAGTGGTGTTCCCTTCTTAGAACAATAAAAACAAATTGGATATACTAGAAGTGGTCAAATAAATATAAAAGAAGCTCTACTAAATATATGACAAAAAATATTTACACAAACTGAAAGCCTTATTGAAAAGAGTAGAAATGTTACACATAGAATTTACATAATTGATCGATGTTCCAAGAGTTCGAGAGAATCTGGTCGTTCTTCATAGCAAGTCACACAAAGCCTGGACGTGTGACTTCGACCACAGTGTAAGCACCTTCCCACTTGGGGGAAAGCTGATTCCGATTAGACTAGGATTGGATTTTCCTCAATACCAAGTCACCTACAGTTAGTCTACGAGGTTGGACCTTACGATCGTAGTATTTACGCATGGCTTGCTGATAGACTGCTGATCAGATTAAGGCTTGATTCCTCTTCTCTTCGAGCAGGTTGATGTCATCCACTTGAAGTACCTCTTGGTTGGAGTCATTAAAGTACTCGACCCTTGTCGACCGAAGCTTTAGTTCAGGAGGAAGTACGGTTTTAGCCCCAAAAACTAGGAAAAAAGTCTCTCTTATCGCTCAACTTGGAGTCGTATGAATTGACCATAATACTGAAGATAATTCCTGTACCTAAGCCCCCAAGCACTTTACAAGTTGATCAAAGACTTGGGTATTGATTCCTTGCATTATCTGGTCATTTGCGTGCTTGACTGCCCCATACTCTGAGGATGAGCGACTAGGGCATAGCAATGTTTGTACCCAACTCGTTGTAAGATTCTTAAAATTTTGCACTCAAAAATTGCTTACTATTGTTTATAATTATCCGACTCAGGACTCCAAATCGACTAATCACACTTCTCATCATGAACCTCTTTGCAGCTTTCGTTGTTATTCCAGTTACAGGTTTGGCCTCAATCCATTTCGTGAATGTATCAATAGCCACAAAAAGGAACTCGAAGACCCCGGTGCCCTTGGGAACTGTCGGACCTAGATTCGAAATCCAGAATCCTCTGTGATTCCACCGCACTATTCCTTGGATCAGTAGATAGTGCTCATAGTACATTGCTGTATCAACTCATACATCGCAAGACATTCATTAAACCATAATATTATACATCAGAGTTTGAAATACACCATGTCGGGTGACAGTTTACATAAGGGCCGACATGGCCAAATTTTTTTACAAACCAAAAGGATAGCAGCGAAAAAGCGAACAAAAGCGGGACCAATAGCCACAAGCAAGCGACTGAGGGATAATTGTGTGCAGACTATATTGCCTAACCCTAGGTAATATAGGTGCACACCCTTCCAGCAAGTCTACTTGCTTAGGACTAGACATTTTAAAACCTGCACTAATTGCCATCGTCTGCTCCATTGCTTCGTGTGTCATCGTAGGCGTGGTGGTCTTGACATCCTGCTTCTGGATATGATGATGCAAGGGTGACCACACAATCCGTCGTGCTCCGCGAGCCAATACACAGTATGCAATTAATTAACATGCATGGCTTTCCAAGGAAGGGCTCAAGTTGTTTTGTTTGCCTAAAATTGCTTTTTAAATATAATACATAAGAAATTCCCTAAGACCTAGCCATTTGGATCAAAATCATAGCGTACGACAAAGTGCTGTAATGATAGTAGTGGCACAGATTTCATCCACCTTTACATGTCACCTGCGCCATATATTAACTTTCCAGCGTTATAGCCGCTTACATTATCGCTAGGACGACACTCAGGGCAACACAAATCCAGGGCTGTCCATCGCCCTCCATTTTTCTTTCCAAGTCCCTCCCACCAAAATTTTATTTTTGAAATAGAACTATATCCAGGTTAGGGTCCTATGTCCACCCTTGACCGTAGACATGGCTATTCGAATAGTTTTGACTCTACAGAGTATATACACTTTCACCACAAGAGACAATCCGCTCGTTACCCCATATGATTCCTTAGTCATATAGTTGAGTAGATCATCATAGTAACCTTTCAAACCATCTGGCTTCTTGTTCTCATCTCACCCTATAGGCTGCTCCCACTTACGGTGGGTCCCATACATTGTGCGAGATGTTAACCACTAATACTAGCGTCTCCAGGCTCCACTCCCCATAGCGCTAGTATGACAGGAAAACAAGTCACCCTCCACTCGGTGTCCCTTTAGCCACAACAGGCCATGGCATTACCTCACTCCTTTTCCCTACCTATGAGATGAGTCCGAGGTTTGATAGATTTACTCAACTAAGTTGCACTTTGCAGACTTGTAGCTGTACTATTTTACAATGGGAGATCCTCACCAGATTCGGTCCTCAGTGTTATCTGGGCGGTTCTACCACAATCCACACTCTCGTGCATTTACCGCACCACACCCCCGAACCATCCACCCAGATATGTAAGCAAGTTGGGGTGTTTGGGCATAAAACAATGATTCTTACGAAAATACACGACCATTTCCATTTACACCTTCCCAAATTTGCTCTCTATAATTGCATATGAGGGTCGGGGTATTTTATCAACCCCGGATATCTAAGCAGGGTTAAGCTACACACATACACGTAATTTACTTTTGAAATATTATCCTTATAATTTTTCCTAGGGGGCTAAACAAGGTTCACTGTTTAATGTGCCAGGAAGGTATAATAGTAGCACTTGCATAAAGGGCAGCTAACTACAGTATAAAAACTGACATAAGATTTCACATAAAATAACATCATGCAGGTTAATAATTTAAATGTACATAACTTGCTAAAAAGGGGATTCAAAATGATCAACTATTGACTCGCCTAGGTCACAGTTGCCTTGGTCCTGCTGGTTCTGGATTGCGTCTACCTCGGACTCCTCCCCTTGAGCTTTGTACACTAATTTTTCGATAAACGAGAATTTAAATACATAAGTACAACCAAATAAACTCTCACAAAAATTCAAACAAGCTCAAAAATTCATGATTTTGATTCCATTGGGCAGAGGATTAATTTAGACGAATTTAGCAATTTTTTCACTTTATTTGGAGTTAAAATGAATTAGATATGATTATTTGAAGTTCTCAGCCTTAATTAATTCAAAATAAAAATCAAAAATCATTAAATAATCCCAAGGAGAGAGAATGTGTGTGACTGACAGGTGGGGTCCACTGATTTTATTATTTTTCTTTTCCTCTCTCTGACAAATGGGACCCATTGGCTATATTAATTTCTTAACTTTCTGGTCACTAACATGTGGGGCCCATAGTGGGGTCATTAGTTTTCTCGGTTTCACTGACAGGTAGAGCCACGAGGATTAATATTTTGTATGACGCTGACAGGTGGGACCTAACAATGGTTTAATTAAAACGGGGCCCACTTGTCTGTGACTATTTAACACTAACGGTTATCATTAATGTAATTAATCTCGCCACTAATCAATCGGCACGGATGAATAGTGTCATCCCCTTCCTCCCGACAACGGCGAAGCTCGTCGCTGGCGATGAGGGCGGCAGCCAGACGTTAACATAAGTAAAATGGGTTCTTTGTGCCCGTGCCCACCTCTGTGCAAGGTCTCGCCAGCCATTGGCTGGAGTCATGGTCAGCGGAGAGCTCAGGCGGCGGCGGCAGAACAGGACAGTGGTGGTTACGGTGATAGACGGCATTTGAATTCAATTGGCTGCTAGGGGAGTACTGTGGCTGAGGTGATCTGTTGGTGAGAGATGGCGGTGATCTGAGGAGAGCTTACAGCGAGGGGGCGGCTCAGGCAGTGAGAGATCAGGCCGATGGTTGGGATGGCTTCGCCGAGCTTCGTGGAGGCTTCTAGCGGGCGGAATTGTCCTGAAGTGTCTCCAATCAACGGGGAGCCTTTCGGCCGGAGTTGAGGGAGAAAAGGTCGCCAGCGAGCTACGAGGCACGGAGAGTCGATTGCAAGCAGTGGAAGGAAGAGGGGGAAGTAGGGAGTCAATCAGGGGCCTTGGCGATCTTTTATAGCCAGCGGGGTGAGTTGTCCGCACGGGGTGGGTGCAGCAGTGTAGAGACCCGAATATGCAAATCCGGACTCTCTCTGTATACTGTACTAGTCCCAGGATCACGCTAGTGCACACAGTCAAACATAGATGTCATCACAACCATATACACGTTAAAATAAAGGAAAAGCTCAAATATCAATAAATTTCAAAAGGTACGACCTTATGGCCAAGCTTACAATAGACTAGCCCGAAGGGCTTAACAAAAACTAGCAACGAAAATCCAAAATAAAGCGTAGTGGCCAATCGACAAGCCCACATGCTATCGAGTGGAGAACGAAGCCTAATTCGTGAAGTCGTTAAATTACTCTCCTTCTGGAACCTCATGCTAGTGATACTCCTCTTCCTCAACTGAGCAACATTGGGCATAAAGCCATGAGTACATTGGTACTCAGCAAGTCGTTTGTAACAAATGAATGCAATATAGTATGCAAGGTTTACCAAAGGATGGCTGAAAGGTTAATTTGCATAAAATGACATTTAAAGGTAAATACAGTAAATAGATTGAAAGCGAAATTTAAGTAAAATAATAATAAATAAATAATCAAAGGAATTGACATAACCACTTACAAACCTCCCATCCACAAGCTAAACCAACCGCTTAAGGACCTCCCATCCATAAGCTAAACTAACAGTGAATTAACCATCCACTGTCCAACCACAATCCATAAGTTTTCAAAAATAACTATACCTCGTGTGAAATCACCGAGCATTGTCCATGACCGAGGACGCGGCTATTCGAATAGTTTTACACTCTGCAGAGATTGCACAACTGTACCCACACGATGTAATTAGCCTCAGCTTAAGGTAATCACAACAAAGCCTTTACAAAGTTCAGTTCCAACCCAATCCCGCCCGCTAGGGTTTCGCATCACACTCCCCCTTGCGCCTCATGGAAATTTGCAACCATGTTCATCACAATGACGAGATTGAAATTAAAACATCCCAAATTTGTCAGCCAGGTCCGTCCCATACCAGACATGTGGTTTGCACGGTAAAGCTCAGATCAATGGTGCACAAAGTTAAATCCTTAATTGTACCCGGGCGAGACTACCACATCCCCCGAAGTGAACCTGCACTTCCCCCTTTACTACACGATCACGCGTCCGAGTGAAAACCAAGTTTGTATAACTACACCAATGACACACCAATGTTATGGCACAAATTTTAATAAATGTGGCACCAACCACGGTTCTATATCTCATTAAGTCATATTAATAATTCACATGTGATGATGAACTCAATCGTAAATTAAGCAAGACTAAGCGTACTATCGTACAACCCATGTGACAAATAACATAGCATCACTAGTATATTTCTCAACCTATGGTGATAATGGTATCATGGCATTCAAAATTATCAAGGAGGGATGAATTCAACTGAGGCAATAACTACCAGGTACAAGGTTTTGTAAAAAAGTAGCAATGCAATGTAATTTAAAACAAAATAATAAAATAATAGATTGCAAACTGGGTTCAACATGATCAAAGGACACAACTTGCCTTGGTTATGCTCAGCGAGGTACTCTTAGTCTTCGGGCGTAGATCCTGCTCCTCCGGAATCCGAATCTGACGAGAGAGAAAACGACCGAAACAAGAAAAACACATAAAATGATATGTAAATGAACTCCAAAAACTATGAAACTAGAACGAAAAGTTAGAGCTCGATTTTAGATGAATTTAGAAAAAAGAACGGGGTCAATCGGAGCTAGAACGGAGGAGAACGGGCTCTCAAAAAATAAACCCTAAAGGAAAATCTAGAAATTCGAAAAAGACATTGTGCTGTGAACCCGACGTACGGTAGGACGGGTCTATCCTGGACGCGGTGCAAGAAACAATAGGCGCGGGTGAGGCGATGCTGATGCGGCCGATTAGGGCTGACGTGGTAGCTGGCGGTGCTGACACGTAGCTAAGGTTGACGTGGCCGCTGACGTGGCACCTGGGGGCCAGTTTTTTGCTGACGTGGCATGGCCACGTGGTAGGCAGGGCTGACGTGTCTGCCATGTCATCTAGGGCTGACGTGGCTCGGTCGGGTGCGCGGTGGCACGGCTTGATCCGACGGCTAAGGTGCGGCCACGTGGGCGCATCCGAGCCGTTGATCCAGATCTGAGGCGACGGTGCGGATCGAGGCGATGTAGGAGCGGGAAGCGGCCGATAGCCGACGTGTGGCTTGGCGAGTTGCGCGAAGCGTCGCGGCTTGGCGCGACGCGTTCGAGCAGCGCGCAGCGCGGCGCCGACGCGGCGGCGGTCCGCGGCCAAGGGCGGCGTCGCGCGCGGCGGCGAGGCGACGCGGACAACGCGGAGAAGGGAGGCGGCGGTGGGCTCACCGGCGGAGAGGCGGAGGACGGCGGGGTCTCCGGCGGTGGCGAGGACGCGCGGGGCAGTGGTGCGGACTCCGGTGACGGCGACACGAGGCGAGAGAGGCGATGGCGAGGGAGGTGCACGCGAACCAAGACAGCGGCGGCGTTAAATACACTCGAAGCGAGGCCACCGATCCAGACACGGCGCAGACGCGGATGCGGACCGGTTTGGGACACGCGTACGGCTGGGATGGCGTGCGAGAGATCGGGCGGTCACGGTTGAGGGCGAGCGGCGACGGGTTAGGGTTAGGGTTATGCGGGCGCGGCACGGGTGGATGGCACGGATGCTGCCGTGTGGCCGGTTGGACGGCGGGGATGCGAGGGCGGCGTTAGGGCACACGCGGGTGAGGGCGTGGGGCGACGGCAGCGGCGGGATGGCTGCCACGTCGCGTGGGGCGAGGATCGGACAGTCAAGGGCGCGAGCGGGGGTGAGCGGGAGAGGGGCGCGAGGGCGAGCGCGCAAGGCCCGGTGGATAACTGCAGCGTGGGCAGCGCAGGAGATGTGCGGCGGGGATGCGGGAGGTGGGAATGGGGTGGGCCGGGCCGGGGTGGCGGTGCGGGCCGGAAGAGCTAGGCGCGCGCGGGAGAGGCTGGGCGGCCGACGCGTGGAAAGGAGAAGGATCAGGCAGTCGGGGAATTTTCCCAAATTCTTTTTCTCTCCAGAAATTCAAATAAATTTCCCACACCTCTAGAAAATTGCAAATAAATCCCAAAAATTCACCAAAAATACCAGAAAATTCCTTGTAACACAAGGAACTTAAATAAAATATTTTTAGCTTATGTTAAAGTTTATTTTAACCATATTAAATTCTTTTAAGTTCTAAAAATTCAATTTAAGCTTGATTAAAATTCAAAAAAATTCCAAAATTTTATTTTTAAATTCAGGGTTTTAAAAGTCTCTGAAAATCAGGATGTTACAGGCAGCCATGGTAGTGACGGAGGAGGCGGCATGGCTATAGTGCAGGCGATCATGAGGTCACGACGTGAAAGAACTGGCGATAGGAGAGGGCGTAGTGACGGGCGAAGGCACGGGCATGAGGGCTTTGGCGGCGTGAAGCCCGTTGTGGCTGGCGCGGCAGTGTGGGCGCGGCCGTGCGCGGAGGGGATGGGAGTGGGTGGAGGACTACGGCGATACTGGAGATGGTGTGGGTGGAGGACTACGGCGGTAGTGGAGATGGTGTGGGTGAGAGCACACGCCAACGACTGGCGGCCCGAAGGGAGCTCGGTGGTAGGGGCTGCGGCAGCAGGTTTCCAGGGGAGAGGGGAGAAGGGCCAGTGTGGGCGCGCGCGAGAGCGAGAGCAAAGGGAGGAGAAGGGAGAAGGGGGGCGTTGGCCGTGGGTTGGGCCAGGCCGGCCAATGCCTCCCTCCTTTCTTTTTTTATTTTCATTTTTGTTTCAATTTCTATTTGTATGCATTAAATTTCAAGATATCATTTTTAGTATTTTTTTTACTTTTCTCTTTTTTAATATATTTTCTATATTTTGCATACCCCTATTTTACCTTTTATGGTTAAATATTTTGTTGGGAACTTTGGCAAATTCTTGGATCATCTTTTCAAATGCATGATTTAATTTAAAATTTTTCTTCCATTAATCGTATTCTTTATTTTTGTGTTTCTTCTTTTTATTTTATACTTTATGACTGTATTATTCATTACTTTTCTGGAACCTTAATCAAAAAGCATAGAAATTCATGAAATCAAATTAACCAAAAGTGCAAAATTCAGAACATGCCCAATTATATATTTACTTTCCAAGTTCAAATTTTTAGGGCATCACAAGAACGGTCCTAAGATGTCAAACCCCTAGGTCACAAAAGGTATAGCTAAGGCACCACAAGCCCAAATCTCTACAAGTATATCTCTAGCTCAAATAAATATGACAATCACTATGATCACAATATGCTAAAAATATAAGTGTGGAAAGTAGAGGCAAAAAAATAACCAAGGGACAAGGGAAGTTTTTCCCATTGTATTGAAGACCAAACGGGAAGCGACTTGGGAACTGGAGTCTCACATGTGTGAGAAATACCCAGAGTTGTTCGCTTTATGTATTTGTGTGGTTTATTTTTAGTTCAGTTCCGTTTTTCATGTAGAACCAAGGGGAGTTAGAATTCAGAGTCGAATTATGTTAAGGGGGTAGAATGTATACCCTGAAATTAATTCTTAAGGGTTGGTGTGTAATCTGTACTAATATAAAAGGAGAGTTTGTCTATTCACCGCATTCCCCTTCTTTCACCCTATTGCAACGTACTCCTGTATTTTCTCTTGACATACACTAACATATGGGCCTGTGTCGTCAGCCAGCTCCCTCCTCGAACTGCTCATAGCCTCACACCCCAACTGCTCATCTTCCCTTCCCCATGCAGCCACACCCTTGAGACCTCAACCGCTAGCCACTCTCACTATTCTCACGCCTTGATCAACGCCACCCCCTCTCCTCACTCCGATCAACCTCTTGCAATCCTCTCCCTCTTCCACGCTCTACACCAATGACATGCCAATTTTGTAGGACAGATGTACGATGAGTAGCGGTGCTGTTAACCGATGCCCACGACAAGCAGAAGGGTCGTCACCAAGCGGCGGCTGATGATGCGGATATGCACGTGTCCTGTACTTTTCCGTTAAATATCTTATTCAACTGGAAAGAATTATTGAGCCGTATGAAATATGGCCAGGTGAACTCATTTCAAACTATACTTAATGTTGTTATTCATAAGGATGAAATACTACATCATGTTATTACTTGGTGTATTCTTAGGTTTGTCAGTGGCAAAACAATAAAGATGCAAAAGGAAGCGGATAACCACATTATGTGCCAAAGACATAAAGGAACAAAGCCCACGCGGATGGAGCCAACAAGAACGAAGCACATGTGGCTGGTTGGAACCCATGTGGAAGGGGGAAAGAAAGCCCATGTGGCGGGAGAGTATAAGGACGGAGCCCAAGAACTTAGAGCACAAGTTTTAGACACTATTTTGAAGGCCAACTCAGACTTCCCACGTGCTCAATCCAAATCCAACTCGGATTCAACTCAGAATTCAATTCGGACTCGGTTCGGGACAGCCTGTCAGGCAGTTACTAAAAAGGTCATAACTTTCACAAACGGAGTCCGATTCAGGCGTTCTTGTACTTGTTGGAAAGATATTTTTAAGGGCTACGCAATGGATCTGGCCCCAACATCAAATTCATCACGGATCAAAAGTTATGACCGAAACAATATGACGGCTGTAAAATCTAGTTTCCTTTTTTAAGAGTTCGTATCTAAAACCATATAGGGTTGAGTTGTACTAGGTTTAGGGGACTTTATGCACGTCCCAAGAGGCTATATAAGCCCTGTATTGGTACCCTGGGACCAAGTTTTATGCATCAGATTGAAACATAGCTATTGCTTGTTCTTTCAACACGAGTTCATGCGAGGACTTTGAGAGAGAATTAGGCGATCCATTGTTCGTTCGCAACTCAAGGTCAAGCCGTCGTTCCATTGGGAATTGGGGACTTGGCGTTAGTCGCCGCTTGTGGTCACGCGACGACAACTATCGATGTGTTTTGGGCGTTTTCGAAGAGTTGAGGGTTCGTGCATGGGCACGAGTGTTCAAATTAGCGACATCGTCTACTTCACATCAACTATCCACGGTTCCTCATCGAGAAGATCGGGACCCATCCCGTATCATATGGTATCGATTCTAGGTTTACTCGGTGATAACTTCTTTACCCGTAGTTAGATTCGTTTTTTCTGTCCTATCTTCCATTAAACCGAAAATTGCAATACCAAAACCGTAGTTTAATCTGTTTAGTTCTTGTGCGTTTTGTTAAGTTTTCGTCCATTAGAGTTTTGTTTTCGTGCTGATCCGTGTGTTTCCTTCGCGTAGCTTGATCTTTGTGTCCACATAAACCCTACAAAATTGTTGATTGAATTCCTCAATTAGCAACAAAAAGAGTAAATTGCATTTACTTTTGAATCCTAAATTCCTTCTGTCCACATTGCTCTCAAGAGATCCATCCAAATTCTCTTTGGGGAGAGTTTGAGATAGTATTCACTTCCTTCAAAACCGAAAGTTTGCTGCGGTTTGGCTTGAAAGAAACAAATCACTACTTGTGCCAAACCCTAGTGACCGAAAAGAAAGAATTGCTCTGATTGAGCTTCACTTATATCTTTTCATCAATTGAGACTAGCTTTTGATATTCTTTGTTAGGGCTGTTCTTGAGTATTATTTACACTTGCTGAATTCTTGAATTTGTGCAAAGGAAGAAAACGATGGTTTGGCCAAAAAAAAAAGAAAAGAAAACAAAAGAAGAAAGCTGAAAGTTTCTGCGATTTGATCAAGAAACAGTGAAAATAGAAAGTGTTGGCCAAAACTCTGTAAAAAAACCCTAGTTCATATTTTCAGCTTGTGCACTTATTCTCATAGAGCAATCTTGTGCCCTTACATTCATAACTATTGCAATTGGCTAGCGTCTCTCCTTGTACTTAGTGCAAAAGCAGGCTAGTTATTCATCTCAATTTCAGATTGCCTCTTTCTAGCTCATTTCCTTTGTTTGCATTAAGTCCTATTTATCGTTGCGTGTGCGTTCATACTTTCGCTTTAACCAATTGGATCAGCACATAGGCAAATACTCTAGCTTGGATCATTACTTAGCTTTACAATACCTTGAATATCAGATTGTATAGGTTATACACATACCTGTCCAAGCTCCACCTACACTGTTTGTGTACTCCTTGCTCTTGGTTACGCTCATACATTACCGGGTTGAGGTCGTTCATTGTCCCAAGTGTCAATTTGACATCCTTGATTCACTTTGGAGCAGTAAGCTTACCTTGTTTTCGGGATGTAAGTTGCAAGCATAGAGAGAGCTTTTGTTTTACTAACCCAGATGTAACCTCGCTTCTTGTTTGAGAGTTGTTTCCATGTCAGGTCACGAGGAGGATCCACCTAATCCGGACGCGCCGATTACGTGGACCGAGTACACTCGATTGCGCGAAATGCCACAACAACTTCTTGATGGTAACACTAGCGTGCGCAATGAGCTCAGGAAAGTTCACACAGGACTGAACCACCTCGGGAAGGAGGTTCAACAATTGCATACGACCATGAATAATAACTTTTTGGAGCTGCGTGCCATGTTCGCACACCACATTCTACGTGGGGGAGCGCCTGCTAATGACACAAGTGTGCACGGTACTCCAAAACTACATATAGCTACCGAGATACACCACAACCCATATGAGGAAGAGAGCCACATAGCCAAATTGAGTGAGAGTGATAAAAAGAGTGAGTTGTGTGATTCCACCATATGTGAGGTTGAGAGCATCCAAATTGAGAGTGTTAGAGGGACACCAAAAGAAAAGCGAGAAGAAGAAGATAGACAAAGTGAGGATGAATCTGAAACTAACATTTTAATATCTACTTCTAGTGTTGTTTCTCATATTGTGCAGGTTGACATTAAGGATGAAGAATTGAACATTCAACAACCGACACCTTTGGAGGCAAATGAGGAGGAGATAACCACAAGGCGGGATGAAGTACTGCTGTCCCATGGGTGCATCCTTATAATTTTAAACCCCAACACCTACATCATCGAGGAGGACGATAAAGGTAACAATAGTGGTGCTGAATTTAATTATGCAAAGGTGAGTAATTGTGAGAACTCATATGATCAACCGAACACTCCATGTTCCGAAATTTCAATGCTTAATTTACATAATGTGGAATTGATTACTTACAAAGAAGTTCTTACTAGAATATCTCCTAATGATTCTTTATGCTATATCATGTTTAACACTCCTAGAGAGCTATCTAGTGTGATTGATAAGGTTGCTGAAATTTCATGTTCAAAATCACTAGTTAGTACCCATGCCTACACATATAAGTTTAATTTGATTGGCCATTATGGTATAGATGATCAATTTTATGTTCATAGAATTTGCATTACATGTGATAAGCTTATGACTTGAAATTACATATTATGGATAAACAATCTTTTGCACCATGTTATGATCATGATGAGATGAATTTCACCAATAGTACGTCTTGTTTAGAAAGATTTCACAAATCTAGTTGTTCGATTCTTGGTGTACAATCATGCAAAAATAATCGAGTAGCGCCTTGGTGAAGCATGGAAAACCCTCAACATTTTCTTTCCCATATCTACACATTTAAATCTGATTTTGCTCATTAAGGATCTGTCCATATCCTTGGAAAAGTCGAGACGACTTTCTTTTATGAGAGGAGAATGATGTGAAAAATAATAATGCAATGCATACATCTTTTAGTCATTGCTATATTCAACGGTTTGTGCAAAATAGTGAGAATGTCACAACAATTGACTCTTACATATACGGGCATATGTGTTATTCTTTTTATTTACTACACCTCTAAAAGTTTATGATGATATAAGCGGAAGAAATAATGACGAGCGAATATATATACCATGCATACACGTTGTATCCTTTGTTTAGCACAATTTCAGCTATCAAAAGCCGAGGACGGCTTTTCTTGAAGAAGGGGAGGATGATGCGGATATGCACGTGTCCTGTACTTTTCCGTTAAATATCTTATTCAACTGGAAAGAATTATTGAGCCGTATGAAATATGGCCAGGTGAACTCATTTCAAACTATACTTAATGTTGTTATTCATAAGGATGAAATACTACATCATGTTATTACTTGGTGTATTCTTAGGTTTGTCGTGGCAAAACAATAAAGATGCAAAAGGAAGCGGATAACCACATTATGTGCCAAAGACATAAAGGAACAAAGCCCACGCGGATGGAGCCAACAAGAACGAAGCACATGTGGCTGGTTGGAACCCATGTGGAAGGGGGAAAGAAAGCCCATGTGGCGGGAGAGTATAAGGACGGAGCCCAAGAACTTAGAGCACAAGTTTTAGACACTATTTTGAAGGCCAACTCAGACTTCCCACGTGCTCAATCCAAATCCAACTCGGATTCAACTCAGAATTCAATTCGGACTCGGTTCGGGACAGCCTGTCAGGCAGTTACTAAAAGGTCATAACTTTCACAAACGGAGTCCGATTCAGGCGTTCTTGTACTTGTTGGAAAGATATTTTTAAGGGCTACGCAATGGATCTGGCCCCAACATCAAATTCATCACGGATCAAAAGTTATGACCGAAACAATATGACGGCTGTAAAATCTAGTTTCCTTTTTTAAGAGTTCGTATCTAAAACCATATAGGGTTGAGTTGTACTAGGTTTGGGGGACTCTATGCACGTCCCAAGAGGCTATATAAGCCCTGTATTGGCACCCTTAGAGGGGGACCAAGTTTTATGCATCAGATTGAAACATAGCTATTGCTTGTTCTTTCAACACCAGAGTTCATGCGAGGACTTTGAGAGAGAATTAGGCGATCCATTGTTCATTCTGCAACTCAAGGTCAAGCCGTCGTTCCATTGGGAATTGGGGACTTGGCGTTCGTCGCTTGTGGTCACGCGACGACAACTATCCAGTGTGTTTTGGGCGTTTTCCGAAGAGTTGAGGGTTCGTGCATGGGCACGAGTGTTCAGCTAGCGACATCGTCTACTTCACATCAACTATCCACGGTTCCTCACTGAGAAGATCGGGACCCATCCCCGTATCAGCTGGGCTCAATGAGCTAGGAGGAAGACGGTGACACTAAGGAGGAGGAAGACAGAGGCACTGAGATTGAGGATGGCCATATATGGCACCGTCGGGGTGGAGGATGGCCAGATCCAGTGGTGCGTGGTCAGGGATCACTAGATCCACTGAACTTTGGCTTCTCCCTCAGGTCCAGTAGCAAAGGCCTCTCTCTCCAACTCTCCTCTATCAGCACCACCACCTTCCACTTCTCTTTTTATACTGGCATGGTTGGTCAGCTCCAACTATGGTTTCATGTTCTTGATCCGCAGCCGCCACCACTATCTCATTTTGAGGACGGCTTGATCTAATGGTGGTGGAGGTGAGGACGATTAGATCCAATGGTGGTGACCTCGGGGACGCCGGATCCAGACGTGGTGACCTCAAGGTCCGCTGGATCCACTGCCCTAGGGTAGGGAATGCCGGTGTCGAGGACGATGACTCTAAGATCAGGCAATCATAGGGTTGGGGACACCAGCGAAGAGCAGAATGAGCCCGGTGAAGTACCGGAGGTGGAGACGGAGGTGGAGACAAAGGCGAAAGTGTACCAATTGGATCTGAAGGTGGAAACCTCGGACACGGTGCATCTAGCGGTGGTGACCTCGAGGATGGTGGATCTGGTGGCAACGAGCCCGATGACGCATGGGGTGGAGCCGTCGGCCGATAGGAGGCACATGGAGTGGAGGTGACGCAGTGGTGGCATGTGGGCAGGGGGATGTGAGGGGAGATATGTAATGCCCTGAACGTCATTTCTTCATTCTTGGAAATATTTAGTGGATTCACGAAATTTTTTCTTTCCGTTGAATCGCGGAGGCAGGTGTGAGCTGTGAATTTATCTAGAATAGGAATAATAATAAGAAGAAGAAGAAGAAAAAGGTTGTGGGATCTCTAGAGAGAGAGAAGTGTCCCACCTTGTCCCAGGCTAGGCCCAGCCGCCCCCTTTTTTCTTCCCCCCCCCCAACCCTAACTGCCTCCTCCTACCCTTTTCCTCCCTGCAGCTGCCACCTCTGCCGCGGCAAGGATTTTGGCTACCATGGCAAAGATTTTGGCTGCTGCGGCAAGGATTTTGGCTGCTGCGATAAGGTTTTTGCTGCTGTGGCAAGGACAACCGGGGAAGAAGGAAGCAGAGGAAGAAGAAGAAGGCAGGAGGAAGGAGAAAAGGGGTTCTCGCGTGGACAACTTAGGTGGCTTCGCTTCTGTCCTTCGCCCATTCGGTAGAGACAAGTAAACATAGTGTTTGTTGCTACAGTTTAGCATGTTAATTTTACAATCTCCACTAAATTTGCTGAATATTTGGTTATTAATTCACCTTAAAGTTGAGATGTCTTATTGTGTTATATGCTTTAATATACACATTGCTGTCTATATGGTTATATTCCTAATAAATCAATTGTGGTCATATCATGCATGTCATTTGCATTGTGGATTTGTCGTCGCACCTAGCCACGATCGTACTAGTATAACATCGTACATTGCTGTAGTACGATGTATACCCCTACGTTGCCAAGTAAGAGTGTTGTGAATCATTTGCATACATATGCATTTGATGTGGATCATTTGTATACATATGTATTTCATGAGGATCATCCTTGTTCAGAGATGTTAAGTAGTATTGGCTCATGAGAGTCACTTGTGGCAGGGAGTGAATCCCTTGTGGTTATTGTGGTTGTGGTTGCAGATGTGGATATGAATGAGGTTAATGAGGGCTAAAAGCTAATGCCTTACCATTGTTGGTAGTGGTTGCGGTTGTGATTATGAATGAGGCTAATAAGGATTAATTGCTAATGCTTTACCGTTGTTGTTAGTGGTTGTGGTTATGATTATGAATGAGGCTAATGAGGATTAATTGTTAATACTTTACTGATGTTGGTAGTAGTTGTGGTTGTGGATATAAATGAGCCTATTAAGAATTAATTGATAATACTTTATCATTATACCATGAGACAATAATTGATGCTTAATCATCCATGGTTTAATTAACTTGTTAAACAATTTGCTTACTGAGATTTTATCTCACCCTTGTTTTTCCTTCCTCCAGGTGATCCTTAAGCATGTTTGGGAAGGGGTAGAGCAGCACGTCACCATACATAATTCTTTATAGGTTTGCTGTAATAAAATAGAGGATCTTTAATCATTTTTGCTCCTCATTATTGGGCAGTATAAGTTAATGATGCTAGGTGGCGGTTGATTTTTGATGAGTTTGAGCAATCTAAGGTAGGTTAATATATGATATTGTGGGATATTTTATGTTCTTAAAATGTTATTCTTCATATCTCCTACTATTTGTTTGTCGTCATGTTTCCGCGTAGTCTTTATCTTTTTAGAGAAGATGCTGCCAGATTTTCTTGTAATCCAGCTAGTCGTAGTGTAGTTTAGTAGTATCCCAGGATAGTATAGTTTTTGGGGTGTTAAAGACAAGGAGGCTATCTCCCAACAATGATGGTGCATGGATAGGGGAATGCGAGGGGAGACAAGGGAGGGAAGGAGGCAGCATCAGGTGGGAGTGGAAGGGCTAGACATATTTTTTTTATTTACATTTAGGGCAACCTCCTCAGTCAATCCTATCCACTAGATCTCAGTTAGACGCCCATGAAAAAAAAAGTGACGTGGCCAACCCCTTTGGTCCCTCAGCCCAGCCCCTTAGAGCCTCCACTACTCCTTCCTCTCATGCGCCGTCATGCTACTGCAGCATTAGGATAGTGAAGAAGAGAGGCGAAGTGGTACTCGGTAGTGAAGAAGTGGAGCACACCAGTGCGGACGATAAGTTGTTGGTGTACACCATCAAGCATGACGATAGAACGGAGGTGTACACCACCGAGGTCAATGATCGGGACATTGAGTACACCGGCATGGATGACGAACAAGGAGGCGAAGTATATCACTCGAATAAGATGTACACCGCAAGAGGTGAGAAAGAACCGTGAAACCGACGAGGTTAGGGAGGGGCATATTCGGAGTAGCAATCTCAGCAATGGCAGATTCAGTCGCACTAACCTCACTCTTGATGATAAGATATCTCCCTATTTTATTGTTCATTATATGATTTAGATTATATTGAATGATATGTATTTTCTTCTCTCTTTTTTTGGAACTCTATTGTAATGCATGGCACCTTACTGGTTAATGAAAAAGGACTATATGAAAAAGGAATATAGATTTTGAGGGAAGTTAGTTTCCTACATAGTCGTACGAAAAATTAGAGTTTGGAGTTGTTTTGATAAAGTTAAATAGGTAGCGTTGGGGAAAGGGAACCCTCAAGGCCTTCGTTTTTTTCCACCCGTCGCACTCGTTTTCCTCCAATCTCCTTACACCAATCCGCAAGTCGCCACGTTTCGCGCACGTCCTCATGTGAAGCCAGGCCGGCGGAAGGTTTTCTAGTCGCTGCTGCTGCATGGTTTGTGCGTGGTGCTTCACGTTGGAACAGTACTCCATGTGAATCCCAGAGACTAAAAGTGAAAGCAACTCCATACTTTGTATTGATTCGATCGGGATTGAACAGTGAGTAATTAGTGTTGGTAATGATTTGATTCCTCCCTGTTATTTTAAAGGTAGATTCCAGATTAGATAGAGATGACGTGGGCATTTCGTTCGGGGAAGTCAGGTAGTACGTCGGTTTAGTCTACAGTACTGTTGTATTATTTTGAAGGGTAGTGTAGAGACTTAATTTGATAATTTCATGAATTTTGATAGATTTTTGTAGAATTTTCATTCATGTCAATCGGATTAGTAGATTATGATATATGAATTTTATAAAGTTGCCATTTGGTATGTATTGTGTTTCGGCAGTATGTAGTAATTAGTAAATTAAAAATAGTAAATGATCTAATATAGGAATTTGGTCAGCATGAACATTGTAGATAATTTCTTAAGGTTTCTAGATAATATAATAACATAATTTTTAGATGAGTAGATTAAAAGTTGTGAATTTTGATAGGCGCTTGTCCAAAACTAGGTTACTGCTGGACGTAGTTGTAAGAAAACATTAATTTGACAAACTTAATACTAGAATTAAATTTTAGGAATAACTAGAAAATGATAGTAAATTTCTTCTATATTTTAAAAATATCATTGTTTAGTATATTTGCACGTATATATTAAAAGATATAAAATTATTAATTCTGCTATTCAGAAGATGATAGATCTGTCTTCTGAGTTAAAACGGGGATTTAGATGATTTAATCTGAAAATTTGGCTAACTAAGAAAACATAGGGAATTTTGTATAGATTTCAAAACTGTTATAGTTTGCTATTTTACGATGTGAAAATTGAGAGTTGTGATATTTTGAATATCCGAACAACAAGGGAACTGTTATAGTCAATTACTTGATGTCTTATACTGTTGTGGAATGTATTGAGATTTCGATATTTCCTGTAGGAGTAACTTCGGGTGTGATGTCACCTTCAAATCTTTTCGGTTGCGGCGATTGAGAAAAAGGCAAGTGCATGGTAGAATGGCATTCAAGTGTCTGAGCTTATTATTTGTTTATGTAGTTGCTTGCCATGATGATTCATATGATGATACTTGTTCTTAAATTGCTCATATATTTATAGTTACATAGATGATTACAACAATTGATTAATTTTGTTGATTAACTAATGAAAAGAGATAACCATTGCATTGCATGTGAGTAATAAAGTTACAAAGATCTACTTAGTAGGCACTCCATGGAAGTGAAGATAAAACATTGTATGAAAAAGAACAGGGCGAGAGTCCAAGTTGTGATCCTATATAAAAAGTACAGGGCGACCTTACATCAAAAAGGACAAGACAAGGGTGTGTTATTGACAGGTAAACACTTAACTATACTGGTATATGTAGAAGAGAAATTTGAGTCTTAAGTATTACATTCATGGAAAAGAGATATGTGTATGGAACTTGATGATAATAAGTATGTGATGATGAGATAATGGTGAATTAATATGATGCTTACCTTATTTATTATTCTAATTTATACTTGCTAAATCGTATACTCACCCTTATTTGTTGCTCGTAGGTGGTCGTTAAAGGTAATATGCATGGGAGGGGGTAGCAAATGAATATTTGCACCTTATAGCTCTTCACTTCACTTAGCAACATATCACTTTTGGTCATAAATAATTTAGTATCATTCATTGTAATAATTGAATGATTTGTGGTTTCTCTTAGTTTCTTATGGTTCGTATTATTGCTAGATAATGTTTTCCTTAGTTCAGATTTATTTATGATGCATTCGATAATTAATTGGTTTGTATTAAGCTCAATTTATGGTTTATCATGTTGCTGAAATTTATGTTTAATTTTATGTGGAATATTGATTCTTGATATCTAGTGGTCTTTAATACTTGCTTATTGGTTTTAACTGGTAGCAGTACTAGCTGTAGGTGACTTCTTGAGTTTTTGTTAAATCGGAGTATTACACTTATAGCTTGTTTTTTGGTTGAAATTGCACTATAATGGCTATTTGCTTTTCTTGAGTCATTCAATTAAAAGAAAATTTAAAAAAGAACAAAACCGTTATATCGGCACAGACAATATAAAGAAATAAGGGGAAAAAGCAAAACATCCAAAAAGACAAAAAAAAATAAGTCAAAATTAGAAACAGACGCATTCCAAGTGTTCTGGTTTAAATAAGCCGAAGTCAAAAAAAAAAAGAAGCCAGAAGCTAAAGCCGTTTGAAGCAAGACCTTTGTTTGAATCACATTAACTAAAACAAGTTTTACTAATGCAATATTTGGTTGAGACCTACAACAAAAGCATATTCAACAGCAAGTGAATGATACTTGGAGATATATTTGGGGCAATGCAACATACACCTCAAGAAAATGTTGTAACCATTAATTCAGTCAAATACAAACACCTGAAGTATAATTCTATACATGGAAAAGCAAATGTGTAATGAAGCTTAAAGTTTTTGCTTGACTGCTATTAATGGAGACTGAACACAAGAAACATTTTGAAGAGAAGGAATTATAACAGCAATGGTAACTTAAATTTTGTTCTATGTAACAGATGTGTAGAGGAGACTTCATATTATCTTTTCTTTGGCTGTACATTCAGTATACAATGTTGGCAAAGTATTAGGATCCACTGGAATTATTATTCTGAAGTGCCACGAATGGTTCAGCAAGCAAAACAAAACTCTGGGAGTACATTTTTCATGAAAATGTTCATTATTGCAGCCTGGTATATTTGAAAGTAGAGAAATGGCAAAAATTTTGAACAACGACATAGCCTTCACAGTTGAAAAAAAAGGCTTCAAGATGGAGCTAGCTTTGCATTTACACAGAATTAAGAATAGCTTTCATGAGGACATTTGTAATTGGTTAGAGAATATATAGGGCCTGTTCTTTGCGGCTGCGGCTGATGGCTTTTTGGCTATTTACGACAGAGATTGCGGAAAGATAGATACTCGCTTGCGATTTTTGATGATACAGATATTAGTTTTTTAACGTGTACTACAATTAACTTATAGACCCCATCTTAAAAAAATACTCCGTTTAAAAGTTAGTTACTGTAACAAAAACCAAAAGCCGCTTCTAGAAGCCGCAAAGAACAGGGCCATAATCTGAATCGCTTGCCTTGTACATATTATAACTTATTCTTTATTTAATATTAATATAGCACATAATGAGGCTCTCCTACTGATTTCCCTAAAAAAACCTAGGACAAAATGCAATTTTTTTTACGAAAACACAACCAAAGACAAGATTAAGCTAGTTCAACAGTGCAATCATTTATCGTTGAATAACGTCTCCTCTTTTGGCCTTAGAAAAAGAACAGGACATTTGGTCAAGGCACCCATAAAGTATTGGAATTAGTTCGCATGCTCATCCTGTATCTCAATCAATTTATGGAACAATCGTCAATTTCAGCAAAAAGGAGGCGGATTCATCAGACCATCGATCTCAGCTCATCAACAGAGATGTCAAGAATTTCATCAGACCAACGTTCTCAGCTCATGAACAGAGATGTCAAGAATGCCAACCCTGCAACCAAGATCATAATGTTCAGGAAGTAGTTCGACTGCAGAGGCTTGTCCGGGCTGCCTCCGAGGGCCTCGTACTCCGCCCTGATCTTCTGCTTCATCGTGTCTGACAGTTCTCTCTGCAAGTTCACAGACATTATGCTCCATAAATTTCTCGTGTTCACTACCTCACTTACTACTGATTACTTCATTTGCAGCCCCGTTCAAAAATATTAGTGCTGGGCGCCTGGGCATGGATTGTACTACAAGCTTCATAGAGTGAACAAGGGCGAACCTTTCCGTAAGAGTAATTGGCAGCAACGAAGGGCTCTGGCTGTGGTGCTGCACCGTTCTTATCATCCACTGGTGCTGGTGCTGGATCAACATCCTTCTTCTCATCGGTTGGTGCAGAGCCCTTGTCCTCATCCAATGAGAATCCCTGCAGGATAATCGCATACATTAGTTTCTACAAGAACTAGATTAATAGATCAGGTAAGGAAAGTAGACCCAACCGGCCATAAGAAAATTTGTTTCATCTCATTGGCCCAAGAGAGACTCGTCCAATGCACCTCAAGCTCCCAATATAGGACTATAGTTCTGGTCTTACATTCCATCCATGTTTCTTTCAAGTAACTGTGGAAGATCTACTCATTGTGGATACGGAATCAAACAGTTCTCTAAAAATGCAAATGGAGGAGTGATTCCATGCTTTCTACTCTTATAGATATGCACAAATCTTAAAGTACAACCAAAGGGTAAATAGTATCAATCCACCCTTAAAGGTGCTTTAATATTTGTGCAATTCACTATTTGGAAGAGTATGGAATCACCTCCCAAATGCAAATAAAAAAAGGAGACCAAGGGGAAAGACGTCTCTCTAATTTTACCTTCTAAGTTGGGTGAGGGAACATGCACATGTAGCTTACTTTTAGTCCCTCCCCCCCCCCCCCCCCAAGCCGCTCCAAGACGACTCAAGGGGTGACTCAACCGCCCCAGCAAACCACCCCCACTCACCGTCGCCGGAGAGCGGCGGGGCCTCCCGCAGTCGCTCAGCAAACTAGCGAGCCTCATGTGGGCCAGATCTCCCACCCCGTTGGTGGAACTGGCCAGGAATGGAGCGGCGGCCGGTGGCGGGTGGATTTGAGGAGGGGAGAGACGGAGGGTGTTGGATCTGCCCGTCTCCTCCCGCGCCCCACACGCCGACACTGCCGCCCGCAACCGCCCGACGAGCTAGTAGTCTTCGTGTGGGCCGAATCTCCCACCCCCTTGGCGGATCTGGCCAGGAACAGAGCAACGGCCGATGACGGGTGAATTTGAGGCGGAGAGAGACAGACGATGCCGGATTTGCAGGTCTCCCGTGTTGCACGTGACGACATAGCCACTCGGTCCTCTCGCGTAGTCATCGCTCATCCCCGTTCCACTGAGGGTTTGGCCACCTCGCCATTTTCCTGGCAGTCACCCTTGCCTTCACCTTACTTCTTCTTACTCGAGGCTGGAGATCAAGGCGGCAGCTGACGGGGACCACGGAGGCGGCTAGATCTGATGTGGCGACTGGCTGGTGCATGGACGGTCGGTGCTACTCTTGGTCATTTTCTGCCTGAGTGTTTTCTCACCTGATGTTGTATGTGTCCTCGCCTCTCTCCTCGAGGCTGGAGGTCACGGTGGCGGCTAACGGGGACGACGGAGGCGGCTAGATCTGGGGTGGCGGATGGCTGGTGCAAGGACGAGCAGGGCTGTGGCTAGCTGGCTAGAAGGCAGCAGAGCCGCTAGATGGCCACGGAGACGAACGGAGTTGCTAGCGTGAAGACCGGCAGGTGGGGTCTTGTGGCTTTTGTCTGGGGTTAAAACCTCAGATCCGGTTCTTGCCGGATCGGGTGACAGCGACGTCTTCGGTGTCGTTCCCTTCTTGGAGGCGTTACCTTGGACCACTTGACCCTACCCTCTTCGTTTCTTCCGCGCGTGTTGCTGTCGCGTTGGCCGGTTTCTCGTTCATTAGTGGTGGTCGTTCTCAACATCGTTTGTGGCTGGGCTGCCATGAGGCATGCTGCGGTGAAGTCGAACCAATTGGGTCATGGGTGCGATGGGTGGCAACAATAACTCGTGTTAGGTCGAGTGGTGGTGCTTTCAGTCGCGTTCGGTATCCCGATTGTTGTGTTTATCTTTTGTTTTTTTTTTTTGTGTTCGGTCCTTTCTTAGGCCTTTGTAATTTGTACCGCTCTTATTCTTAATGAATGAAACGTAATTCTCCTGTGTTTTCGAGAAAAGAAAGTTGGGTGAGGTCTCGAACCCGGGTCGGCTAAGTGGGACATCCCCCACTCTAGCCATTCCCCCAGGAAAGCTTTCCTCCAAAAAAATGAAAATAAGAGGAAACAAATCTGGCATGTTGAATGGAAGAAGTAAAGGACTTATCTGCCCTCCTACTTTGCTCGTTTAGGCAAATTGCAACTGTTTGCCAGGAAGACTAACATGAAAAGATGGTGGTTCTCACCTCAGGAGGATCAAACTTTGCACCAAGGTTGCTCAGTTTAGCATGAGCTTCAGCATAATCTTTGAAGAATGCCCCCTGGTCCTCTGCATATTTTTCCACATAAACCTGTGTGTGTCGCAGATTTTCAGAGAGTGGATTTAAGTATTATTTCATAGCATCCTCACAAGCCACAAATTGAGCACAACTAAGTTACCTTGAATGATGGGTCCTCAATTAATGCAGCATCTGTAGGCAATACTAGAAGATCCTGATCCCTTTGCTCTTTTATGTCCTGAAGCATTGTTAACAGCTCAAATCATCAGAGACTCAAATGAATAATTTAATTTGTAAAGCATGACAAAAAGGTGGCACACCTTGAAGTAACTGTTATCAAACTTCAACCATTCAACTGTCCATGATTGCCCTCCTGGTTCACCAGGCCCATCCTTCTGTAAAACACAATAACAGGAACACCTCAGTATCAGTCAGTTGAAATTAATCGGATCCACATTTGTCCAGGCAAGATCAAGGTTGCAAAGAAAGTATGGAGAAGTTTGGTGAGCAAAATTTCATTGTCCAACAAAGAAGTGTCAGGGGTTAGAGAATACTGAGAATGTTAGCTATCAAGTTTTTAGCATCTTGATTCTATTTGAGTCATTATGCACATATAAAGGAGACATAAAGAGAACTAAAGTTGTCAAGTCCTATGGAGTTAAAAGTTTTATTTCTATACAGCATAAGGACAAAGTATCAAAGGATTTGTAAAGCACAATGTGGTCTTTAATTCTTTATTGCAAAATGATAGCAAAGCTGTGCATCCTTTCTTTCCACCTCTAATATAGGATATGCAGATTGCCTGCATGTCTAAAAAAGTTGTGTACTCTCGACCCAAAATGAAGAATAATGGACATTCTATGGGACTGACCGTGCCCAAATCCTCCTATTACGGAATATAACTTATTCTCCTGCTTTAAACCTAACCAAAGAGGTCCAGAAAAACATACAGTATATTTTGTTTCTGGCTTTCCCCAGCCACTCCGGTCAGGCCGCGATCTTCCGAGTGTATGTGCTCCGGACAATGCAACAATTTCCTACACAAATACTCCAAAAGATCAACAACATAGCTCAAGAACAAACAGGCAGACAGGTAATTAAAGTTTTTGGAATCATCCCACACCTTGTCATCAAGGCCCATTCTATAGAATACCTCCCTAAGGTGCTCAGCAGGTATACGTGGGCCAGCATCTGCAGAACAAGCACATTTAGCAGCAGCCAATTTATTCGCCTTGATAAATACCTCTCACAAGCCATAACTTCAAACACTGATCAAAACACATTAGGAGGCATCGCTATAGAATAAAGAACTTATCAGAAACACTAACCAGGAAGCCTCCCCTCAGGTGGACATTGCTCAGGTGCTGTGACATCAACACGTCCATATTTCATTGGAATTTTCGGGCCTCCAGCTTCCTGGAAGGAGATTGACAAAATATATGAGTACACAGTAGACCCTACTAATCGTCTATCAAAATGGCCTAGTAGGATACTTGAGCAGAGAAAAGAATGAGACCTCAATTGCTGTAGCACTCGCCAACTGGAACAAATCTGCATAAGTGATACCTGGGTATTTGTCCTTGATTGGTTTAATAAGCTTTAAAGCGTTAACCAGACCTGTCAACAATCCAACCAAATCTGTTAGGTACTACTCTACACTTTGGAAGGTACAAGGATTAAGGAAATTAGACTGTCAAGATGAGAGAAAGTACCAGCATTGGCGCCATGATTCAACTCAACATCGAATCTTAAGCTTCCATCAGCTCCGCCTCTCTGTGGCCACTCCTCGATATTCTTGTCATACGTGCCAGAATCATGCCACCCCAGACGGACCTGAACATAGTAGAAAGCATTAGCATCTGGATACAACAACATGACCACAGGATCATGATGAACCTGCCTATGTACATAGTTGCACAATTATGACTATATTTTGGGATAGGTCATTAAAAATGCAGCACTTGGCTACATGACAAGTTGACAACCTTCCATTATATTCACTAAAATGCAAACTAAGATAAGTACAGTATCGTAGACTGGCACTGATTTGGAAGATGTCAAGATAAGAAATTGATCTAACTTGTGCCCTTTGACACAAAATGATGAAAACTAGTCACTAAATAGAACAAAAGCACCTAAATTGTGATTTGGGAAAATTGGATATCTCCTCCTGTCGGCGTTTTAATACCGATCTTATGTATGATTTGTTTGGATTCGAAGGAAACTCTCAAAGACCTGACTACGAGCACACAAAGAGAAGACACGGGAATTTTTATACAGGTTCGAGCCTTCTCCTGAGAAAATAACAACCCTACTTCCTACGTGGCTATTGCTCCAAAGAGTGATTACAACTGAGAATGTAATACGAAATGCCTTGCATTGTATCTTGCTCTAAGCGGATTCAATCCGGGCCACTTCTCCTCCGACATCAACCCTTATATAGTCAACGAAGCGACGACCATTGTCCTGCGCTAAGAGGCACCTCAACGTTTCGAGAGATCACCACATGACGGAAATTATTGTAGAGAGACGAGATGGCCCGTTCGTCATGCAACGGTTGTTGTCAGAGAGAAATCATGTGCGGTTAATGAGAATAAGCGCATGTTCTAACTGCTTTACCAGAGAAACCCACGATATGGTGGGTCACCGTAGATAAACAAGTCGGAAATAGGCTGGTCGTAGGAAGGTCCACGACCGCGGGATGGTCATAAAATAACTTATGACTAACTCATGCTCTAGAAGAACTTACGACCATAAAATGGTCGTAGAAGGATTTAAAACCAAGTAGTCGTAGAAAAGCTTACGACCACTCTATGGAATTTCTCCATCATCGATAAGGTGTATACTTAAATAATATAATGATATAATAATCTGATAATTACTCTATCCTCGTCACCTCCAGTAATAGATATTTAGCCATAGGAAATGTATGGTCGTTAGTAACCAAGCAAAACTTGTGGCAGCATCCATATGCATGCATTTGTTGCAGACTCATTCCACTTTTTTTTAAGAAGAGACTTGTTTAAGATAGCACGAGTACGAGCATCATACAATCTCGTCCCTTGACTCATTGCATTTTTTTAAGAAGAGACTTGTTTAAGATAGTACGAGCATCATCCAATCTCGTCCCTTGACTCATAGCAGTTTTTTTAGAAGACTTGTTTCATATCATCTGACAGAATCGGCATGTCCACTGCTTAGTTAAAATCACACTTGTATTTGTACTAGAGATCCTCTCCATCCCTCCATTTATTCATACCAAAATCTCACATGACTTGTCCATACTTCCGTGATCAATGATTTGTTTAGCATCAATTGTCTTGACCCTTTTGCTCCCTGATCATCAAAAGCCATGAGGGGAGAATTCTTTAATTTTCCTTGTGAGCAGCTTAAACAGTTTTTGTTCTAACCACAGCCCATCTCACATGATACGGCATATGCATTGTGCGCTAACCAGGCGGCAGCCCACAAGCAGGGCGATTCAATTCAAACCAGGAGCACATGGTGTCATGGTTAACTTGGTACATTGAGTACATCCTAAACTTTAACGAATTTAACGAATCACCCGCTAACTTAGGGAGTCCCAAAGTACAAGGCCTACTGTGTGTGAGCATGGGTATCAATATTCGCAGGAACGTGGCATCATAATTCACAATAGGAATCAAAATACCACCTAAATTAACTTAGCACAGAGAGAGAGTAGAGAATAGTACGTGCAAGCACAGGGCATCATATATATATATATATTCATACCAGGATGGGGTGGCAGTACTTGGTCTTGAGGAGCTCCTTGATGTCTTCCCTGGCGCTCTTGAGCTGCGCGGCGTCCGACGCCGCCATGCTCCGGACCACCCGCAGCCCCCTGCCGGCGCCCCCGGGACCGCTTCCCGCCGCCTTCTGCGCGCACACATCGCAATCCCACAACCAACACAGGCTTAGGTCAACAACAACCAAAGCAGCAAATCGACTAGATCAATCCAACGACGAGAGCAAAGGACGATAAAAGAAAAGGGGCGAACCGAACCAGAGAGAAGCCAGACGGCGACGGACGTTGGCGGAGCCCCGCGCGGGTGGTGGAGCAGGAGGGGAAGGCGGCGGTGGCCCGTCGGGTGGGCTGGGTGGGAGGGGAAGGCGAGGCGGGGAGGAGCGAAGCGGCGGCGAGGCGCTCCGCCATGGCGATGGCGCGCGGGGCGCGTGGTGGGTTTTGGAATTTGGAGGGAGGAGGATGGATGTCTAGCTGGCTAGCTGGTCCACGGATTAGAGGGGTCGTTTCTAGTAGTCTCCCTGAGTGACTCCTCCCTCGGCTCGGAGGCCAAGCGAGGCAGGTGGCCAGCGATAGGTGGTGAGTCTAATCTTGGAGAGCCAATGGAGGCGCGACGCGTGGCAGTTGACCCTGCAACGTGGCATATGAGAATTTTCTTTTTTATTTAATTTCGACTACAAAACTCTACTCCAAAAAACTTCGATTTCTAGGCTTCTTCATTTTAGTTTATTTATTTTTTGAATTCTTTTTATTTTTCTTTTTTTACTTTTTTATATTATGCGTGATGTTATAACAGTTTTTTTTCTATTTTTTAATTAAATAACTCAAAAAACTGTTTATATACTTTCATTAAAAACCATCCACTGCGGTGGGAAGCCGCGGCTTAAAAGCCGTTTGCAACAACAGATCTTACATTTTTCTGCTCCAATTACAATAAATTGAAGGATCAAAATGAAAACCCTACCGCTCTGTCCTTCTGTCCAAGTCGAACGAACCCTCCCGCCCCTCCCCTGCTCCCGCACGGGCGAGGCACGGCACGATCGAGCAAGGCGAGGAACCAACCAGGCGATCAAATCAAGAAATCTCCGCAGCACGCAGCGCGCTCTCCGAAATCCATCCGTACGTTTCCTGCCCTGGATCCATCTCCCTTCCTCCCTCTTCTTGATCCTACCATCCTCCATCAGCTCTTCTCTTAGCGCGCAAGCTGTTCGCCGGATTTATCTCCGCGAGCTTGCATTCTTGGCCTGTACAATCGCGAACTGCTTTCGCTCGTTCAGCCTGTTAGGTCAGCTGCCTCTGCCTCATGGCCTGCGCTACAGTCAATCGGGCCTGGCACCTTTGTTCTTCGTGTGCCCACAACTTGTTCGACGAATTGCTCGCTTAAGATTACCAATGGACGTACATACGAATTTTTAGATTATTTACTATCGGGGTCGCTATGAGCACTACATCAAACATATGAGGAATAAACGATCCTCTCCTCTGCTCTTGTTTCTGCTATCTTTTTATACCAAAAGGGTTGCTTTCATGTGGCTAAGTAAATTGAAAGCCGATCTGCCTACCTTTTTATATTGTTCATAGAGAAACCTGATGGTGTGTCCCGTGAAACAGTTCCACGATGAACATAGCTTGGGCTAAGAATGCCAAGGCGAAGAGGCGGCCAGTGGTAGCATCAGCCAAGCCAGGCCTGCCATTTGGTGTGGAGGGTGACAACGATGTGGCTGAAAAGGAGGAAAGAGGAGGAGCAAACACCAGCTGTCCTGGAACGAAGACACCTGATTCCGCCGAGTCGCTCCAGCACCTAGGGAACAAGCTAGCCGAGGTATCTCCATCTCTATGGGATAGAACCTCCCACAGTTTTATTCCATTCCTCTTAGTTTAAGGACTGATGTGTAGTTGTGGTTTTATGCGTTGTTCCTAGTTATAACTCCTTAGGGAAGGTCCGTGTGATAATTTCAAACCTCTGTCATGAAAATTAGAGACGGTGGTACTTACTTCTTAGTGCCCTTTTAGTCCTAACTAGTTACATGCCCGTGCGTTGTGACGGATAAAAAGAATCCTACTATTGTAACATGTCAAGCCACCGTGACCAGGCTCAGCCAACACCATGCCTCGGCTCTGCCACGGCGCCCAGCGAAGCTCCTCTGTTGCTCACGTCATTGTTAGGATATAAACAATCATACTACACTACCATATGGAGCCCTCATTGTTAGGATCCTCCTGCAATACACCATCACACCATCGAGTATTAGAAAGAATCTCAAAAGTATTTAGATTATCTTTGATAAGTAACTTAAACACATAATTCCAATACTTGTTAAAGAAAACTGCACTCCAATGGATAATGCATGAACGTGCCAAAAAATGTATACATTATTTGATACCACTATTATATGGTAATGCAAAGATTGACTTACCTTCAATTTGGAATGCTCATTCACAAAAGCATCTATGCATGCAAATTTAAGGCTGGTTTTTCCGAACTTACAGTAGGTTTTTCCGGTTCAAGGCCGTAGAGAATCAGGAATGGTTTTGCAAGGTTTTCTTCAGCAATGTCCACATATATAAACATTACCTGCAACACCCAGGAGAAAAGAGCTTTAGCCATTTAGGTGATGTGAATGTGATAATAGCCAGGATGCAAAATAAAGCTTTTATATTTAGGAAGTGGGAGCTCCAAACATAATCCTGCATCCACACGCATACCAACATTCCTTTCAGACACGAGTATTTAGACATCTCTCCATTATATCAAATTGACAAAGCAATGCATTAATTTGTGGCCATGAAAAATACTAGTAAAACTACAAAATGGACAGCAGAAAACTGATACTATTATACAATAATAGAGTTACAGGCAATAGGCTTATATCTTCATATTCTAGTTTTTTAAACCATATTTGCATGGCTGTTGTAACAGGCTAACAACACACCTACATGGATGATAAGTAGTTATACTATTCGAAAAAAGCCTGAATTGGGAAAGTTACTCTAATGAGAATAAAACAGGATTCAAGCAGCAAATAAATCAGCAAATATATGGAGCAGCTGTGTTGATAAGGGGGGTGAGTAGTCTCTCATGTGAATGGGGAGCCAAGTCTGGTTTAGTTCCCTGACCTCTTTGATCTATTTTGATCAAGTAACTTTAGAAGCAAGTCCAAATCAGGGCTTCCATTTCTTAGTGCACACTGTCTTCAAATTTGAGGAACCAAACTAATGCCTGATCGAAAAGTTTAAGGTCTAATATCCCAAAATTGATTACTTCAACTTCCATTCCCAACTTATAATATTCAAAGAAGTTCATCCCTGTCACAAACTACTATTGTGACAGCTCAAAATGCTCTTCCTAGATTCCTTTGTACCAAGTGTATGCTCCACTTAAATAAAATTAACATGAAGAAAATGAGAACTCGAAGAACGATAAGAAAGAAAATGAGAACTCGAAGAATGATAAGAACATACTATTGAGTTGCATGCACTAACTAATTCATCCAAAAGCTTAAGCTGATGAGGAAAAGTGGACAATTCACTTATACTTCAACACTCCTACTCACGTGTAGGCTCTCTCAGGCCTAAGACATGGAATAGAAGTGGGCTGCAATTATTTTTTTTAATTGCGCCAACCGAGTCTTGAACTTAAAACCTCTTGTCTCTGATACCATATTGAGTTGCATGCACCAATCAATTCACCTAAAAGTTTAAACTGATTAGGAAAAGTGGACAATTCACTTATACTTCAACACATACATAGCTAGAATATGTACCTCGTGCGAGGTGAGGGTCTGGGTGTTGTCCCTCTCATGACGGAAGATGATGTTGTGCAGGCAATCCATAGAGTCGCGCATGGCGACTACACCGTACACGTCCAGCGGCCATTGGAGGCCTCTCTTCATCTCGGCCACCTTCACCGAGAAGATCGCAGCGTGTCCATGGGCCACAGTGATGGTGTCTGGCAGGTCCGAGCCGTACGTGCGGTGCATAGGCTTGAGCTTTGCTCCATACATCGATGGGTGTTAAACAGTCTCCTAATTAAAGTGCAAGGTTGTCAGACCACGATGAGTATCACTTAATCTTACGCAATTTCAGTATCTCTTAATCTTACACAATTTCAAACTTAAATATCTTATAATGGCAATGGTGGCGGCTGGTGGTGCGTGACACCGGGGGGTCCAGGTGCTAGGTTGCGCCTGCATCGCCATTGCTGACGTTGCCTTCCTCGAATCAAGCCATTGTCGCCCAGACCCGGCCTCCGTCGTCATCCACCTGAGGAACCGCCTCCCTTCTCTCTCTGGATCCGACCACCGTGCACCACATCTCGCTCCAATCCAGGCACAGTGCACTCCATCTCATACTCATCAAACCACCACGGCCTCGCCTCACGCAGATCCGGCCGCCGCCGATGTCGCCTCACTCCTCCCTTGATTTGGGGAGAACGAGCTGGTCTGACGGTGGTACAAAAAGAGGAAGGAGAGGAGGGCTAAAGGGAGGCAGTGGTGGGCCGGCGGCGCTAGGGATGGGACCAGGCCGGTGCAGACGTGTGGAGGAGAGGGCAAGGCGGCGGTAGGGGCTGGGGTGGGTTCCTATCGCAAGGTAGGCAGGCCCAAGCGCTGGGTAGGAGAGGGGGAGGGCGGTAGAGGTGGAGTGGCAACAGAGGGAGGTGATGGGGGGTGGGGAGGAGGAGGTGACCGGCGGGCGGTGCGGAGGAGTGGGGAGGGGAATGAGGAGGAGGCGGTGCGGGATGGGGTGGGGAGGAGGCCATGCGGGGTAGGGAGGAAGTTGGTAGTTGGGGGAGGAAGGAGATCGCACATATACTGAGAGCGGAGGACGACGGACGGCCACGGAGAGCTAAGGGGGAAATAACATGTTGGGATACGGGTAGGCTAGCACCAGCGCACACGGCAGGGATCATAAGATGTGGTAACTAGGGTTTCGATGGGTATGTTTCGAGATATCTCCTTCAGCCTCCGCACCTCTCCTAATATAGGCTCCAATCAGATCTTTATCCGATATGAGTAGAGATCGAATCTCACTCAGAAATTATCATCCGAGTCCTTATCGTTCCAGCACATTAAGTGTGTGACCCTGTAGTTCATGTATATTTGTCCATGGGTCGAAAACTCCTTTCCGGTCCATAAATCAGTACCGGTCCCTAACAGGACATAACGATTTTCAAACATACATAAAGATCATATCGGACGAACCTATATAGTACTTATGTACCGAAGATAGCTCGATCTTTCACTCGAACCTGTAGTGGATTACTCAGTTGTGATTGACTCCTTAACCACATTTGGCATGACCATACACTTCTTTAATCCAACCACATCGAAGGGCCTAGACATATCTCTCCTATTATATAGGAGGGGCAAATCCCATCTTGATCGCTCATATTCCTCCGCATGTTTCATAATAAACCCGAAAACTACCTTTATGATTACCCAGTTACAGAGTATTGTTTGATAACCCCTAAGTAAACTATTATGCATGTAAAAAACAATGGCGATCACAGATCTAAAAATCTTGCATATACTATGCATGGTTATTAAGGCGTCGAGATATCGACGATATCTCGTCGTCATATCGCCGTGGCGGACTGGAGGTGTATGCCGTCCGGATGGCATGGGGGTGCGTCGTATCCTGTCCGCCATGGCGGCGATATGGCGGTAAGGCATCACCGTGGCGACGTTTTGGCGATAAGGCGTCAGTCGGAAGACGCCACATGGATGGGGGGGTTAAAGATGAAAAGCCGAGCTACTCGAGTCAAGAGATAGACCACATACCGTGACGTTTTGGGACTCCGCTGCGCTCGAAAAAGCAAGGAGGGACCGAGGGAGTCGCCGCCGCTGCCAGATCCACCGTCGCCGGATCCGCGGGATCCGTCGCCGCCGCCAATCCGCTGTCACATCCCGCTTCACTGGCTCCAGATCCGCCGTCGCCGGCCGTGCGCTCTCGCTTCATCGCCTCGCCGCCTCGCCGCCGCCGCCGCGCGCCGCTCTCGCTGGTGCGCTCTCGCGCTTCCCTCACCGACGCCTCCGCCCTCCGGTCTCTCCTCTCTCTCCTCTGGTGTGGTGATGTGGTCTGTCTGGACTCTAGAGTCTGGACTTAGGTGGTGTGGTGATGCCGTGATGTGGTGTGGTGGTGGTGTGGTGAACTGGTGATATATTAATATATAGTGCCGAGCTGCCGAGTGCCACTGCCGACACTGATACTACTATACTAGTTACTACTTACTAGTTACTACTACACTAACTACAGTACCAAATGCTAACAGTAGACGTTGCTACAGTACCAAATGCTAAGTTGCTAACAGTAGACTGTAGACGCTGCTAATATTGTCGATTTAATTTGCTACCAAACTAGGTTAAGATGTGTATATAGTATCGCCACACCACACATCATAAAGCGTCACCATGCCGCGCGCCATAAGCGATATTGTTGTGTGAAGGTGGTGAGGCGCCGCGCCTTACCGTACTGCCTTAATAACCATGACACTATGTATGAAACCAACTGACGATACTTAGAATATAATAATTCTCGTAATATCTCATAGTGGGTCAATCCAACATCATATTCTCTAATATATATCTACATTATTGATTTGATATCTTATATTTATTATTCGTGAAACATAATCATTAATCAATATATGTGCTAATCTGTAAATCATAATTGTCTCATATAATAATATAAGATTAGGAATAATTTAGAATAACATCAAAACATGAATAGAGAATTCTGCGAACAAGTCATATACTTGTTGATCAATATGAAAGATATTTATTCAATGAACAAAATAACATATTATTCAAAAGATAATAAACTCCATGATTACCTATAGAACATATCACTAACAGAACATACCACCATCAACTCCCTTTTTAAAATAGTAGAGAATAAAAAGGACACAATTTTCTCCCTTTCTTAGAAATATTTAGGAATATTGAGGAAAAATATAGCAGTGTACTGCTAGAAGTTGCAACTTGCAACAGAATCTCTTGAATGCACAGTCTGCAGCTTGCAGCGACAAAACATTAGATGTATCATGTATCACTATTTTTCACATCAGATTTCTCGTGCTAGATTTTGATTGTAGTTGGATATGCAGTGTTATTAACAGTTCAACGCACCAAACAAAGAAACAAAAAAATGATGTTGTTTTCCTCTTAAGGCACTGCATAAATTCTCCTTTTTGTTATTTTTTAGGAAGGGAAGTACCATGAAGCACTCAGTAAGTGGGAGGCTGCACTTAGCTTGATGCCAGATAATGCAATAATTCACGAACAGAAAGCTCAAGTTTTACTTGAATTGGGGAATGCGTGGCGTGCACTGACAGCAGCAACTAGTATGCTATATTTTTTCTCTACTTCCTCTGTCTTTTCTGGTGAATGCCTTAGTCAGAAGTGGGTCATTGTTTGTCTTCTGCTGTAGAAGTGCATATATCATCTGATATAATTACGGGGATTCATCTTAATTTGTAGTTGCACAATGCCTATTTTGGCTTTATGCGACAACCCAATGATCCTAGCAGCATTTGTGCTAAGTCACTAATTCAGTTGTTTTGTTCTTATTTTGTACTTCAAACAAATCAGTTACTGTCTGTTGGGTATGCTTGCAGGAGCAACAGAACTGGAACCATCATGGCCTGAGGTCAGTAGAGATTCATCAGCTCAATTGTAAAATCAGTTTCCATCTATTGCTGCCTTTGCTTTACCCGAGGCATAAAACCACTGTTACTTCCATTTAACCAGTTTCCCCATTGCGATCAACTGAATGAATGATATATTGATTTGCAGGCTTGGGTTACACTTGGTAGAGCACAGTTAAATTTTGGTGAACCAGATAAAGCCATTGAATCTTTTGACAAAGCATTAGCAATCAAGGTACCTATCCTTTTCGCTTTGCAGCCATGCTTGATGCAGAGCACCATGTGTGCATCATGGGCCATCATAATTTACTTTTCTCTTCCCGATTTGTTTGTTGGATTATATGCCCAGCCCGACCACGATGAAGCAAAAGCCGACCGTGAAACCGCAGCCCGTCTTGTAAAGAAACGAGGGCAGTTGCATTCGTCAGGTGGTCTGAGTGCTAACAAGAGACGGTTCACAGTTGGAGAGAACTCAGAGAAGAAAGACGTGGCAGGACTGTAGGCTGGTTAATCTGGTTTGTGTTACTTCTGATCCCAATTTAGGTGCAGAGGGAGAGTTGTAAAACAAGGGCGGATTTATTGGCTCACGCTTATTGATATATGTACGGCACTATAGTTTCACACTTATAAACGGTGCATGATACGGAGTCGTCCGATCTTCTCGACGTAAGATGGATACTCACGGAAATCTTAATAAATCGTAGCGATCCTCCAGTACCATTGCAAGGGACGAACACTCTTTAATTCGTCAAAACACACTTGTGTCAATTTCATCGACCACCAAGCGAAGATCTATCGTGCATTCAATTCCCAGCGGAAAGGCTGAACGATCTTGATTGAAAAACACTCCTAATTCTTTTTGGAATTTTGGCAATCACAAAGAACTCGAACAAGAACTTTTATAGATTGATTTTTCTCAAAGATAGTTTGTGTTACATAGTTAATAGAGTCTCTATTTATAGGGGCACACAGGCTTTTGCTTATGGAAGTTTTCAACACATGAAAAGTAATTACATCATATCAGATTCTATCTCTGTTTCTAAAACCGAAAGATTGTTTTGATAATTTTGATGCACACAGAAGGAATTTTTGGATGGGACCAGATCCGTTGGAAAGATGATCAGATAAGTTTTTCATGCTGTACTCACATATTCCAAATGTACTCTTGATATGAAATCTATGAGCATTTAAAGTCGATTCTGTTAGGCTGAGTCAGCGTCAGATTATTTTAATGATTCCCACGTGCACAGAAGGAATTCAGAGGTGGGGCCAGATCCATCTGAAAGTATATTTTAAAAGCTTTCCAACAAGTACTTATGGGCTCCGAGAGTCCTCCTAGATCAAAAGTTATGACCGTTTGAAGTAGACGTTGTAAAGCTGAATCCGAATTGATCTGGAGGCCGAATTGGATTCCAAAACGTGTCCCACTTAAACTCTTTGTTGAATTGGTCTAAAAGTAACGTGGTGACTTTGAAGAAGAGTTGGAGAAGGAGTTGACTTGATCTTGACATGTTAGTTGGCTTCCTTTTTGGTGGACCCCAACCGTAAACGCGTAACGTTGATGTAATCCCTCTTGTACAGTGAAGGTTGGTACGTATGTCTGTATGTACATCAGTGCGTTTTTTTAAAACATGATTTATAAGTCGATTGTAGTAAACATTATACTGACTTCAACTGCACCAGCTGAAATCATATATGATTATCTTTCTCTTCGTAACTTCTCTCGCAAACAGACAGAATTTAAAAAATATAAGCCACAACACAAAAGAACTAACTCATACAACTGCTTATGCCGAAGAGTCGTTGGGTGAGTTCTTTTAGGCAGAGATTTATGGCTTATGATTATAATTTTTGAATTCTGGCATATTTGTAAGAGGTAGTATGCGGAGAGAAATAGTCGTATACGATTTTAGTTAATACAGTTAAACTCTATACAGTTTGTACTATAATTTACCTGTAAATTTTGTCTTAAAAAACACATCATTAAATAATGAGTTACTAAAGAAATAAAAATTAAAATCTAAATATAAACCTAAAAGAACCGAGCAATTACCTCTACTGCAGCTGTTGTTTTAAGGGGACTCACTCTGCAGCTGTATAAAGTGTACAATTGAGCATTCTGATCTGCGGTATTTTGAGGCCAAATGGCAATTCACCATTACGGGGTCAAGCCGTCAAGGTACCGTCTCGAGATGCGTGCCCAGCGACCCGTGTGGTTGCCTGTGTATTTGCATGGAGGTGAGCGGCCACGGTCGCCCAAGCTGTCAGCGCATACTGCTAGACCGAAACTGCGAGATGTGTAGTACTTCATCAACGAGTACTCAATTGCGATACCATCTCCTCCAAGGGAATGCGCTCATACTGTGTTTTACAAAAACTAATTTTACAAATTTAACTGCAAAAAAAGTCAAGTTTTTTCCTCCTTCCATTTCCCCCACTCTTTATTTTTAGGATAAGTAGTGAAGCGTAGAAAAGCTGTGCTATTTGAAGTGCATCAAATACAATATACAATCTTCGCTTCGTGAACATGTTTCAACTATTTTTTTTAAAAAAAAGTGTAGTGTCACAGCAAAGGATTATTAAATATTACACCAAATGCACAAAAGTACAAAAGCACACGTATCAATGTCACTCCTATTTCACTACACAAATTCGATATAAAAATGTGAGGAAGGAAGCAATGGCTTGTTTGAAACATAGGATCTCGCTAAAAATTTGCAAGAATTTTGTGGGAAATAGTTTCCATCTTGAAACATAGGAATTTTCTTCACTCCAGACGGGTGCCTTAACGGGCACAGAGGATCCATTCCCAAACCCTAATGTTTCCATCTTGGGGCTCCCCTGCTGGTTCGAGCGCAACCTACCAAAAGTTTCCCACACACGGGAGAGCGGAGGCGCCGCCGCCATTGCCATCTCCCTCTCCTCTCCTCTCCTCTCCTCTGATCTTTCCTCTCTCTCCTCGCCTCTTGTGGATTTCTGTGCGAGTAGGTGAGCGGCGCGGAGTGATCCAGAGTGATGTGGCGGAAGGGGAACAAGCGCTTCGGCGGCGGCGCCGAGGGCCAGCCGCCGGCCAAGCGCCCGGCCGCCGGGGAGAGCGGCCCCTCCGATGACGCCGACGACGGCATCGTCGTTGCCCAGGTGCCGATTCCGTGCTCCCTACTAACCTACTGCTTCCTTAGTTACACAAACCCTCGCAGGGCAAAAACACTAACACGGTGGATTTGGGGATCTTTGTTAGATATCGAAGAACAGGAGGGTGGCAGTGAGGAGCTGGAAGGGCAAGGTCGCCGTCGACATCCGCGAGTTCTACGTCAAGGACGGCAAGAACCTCCCTTCCCGCAAAGGTGCTGCGCTTACTCTCTTCGTATTCTTTTTCCGTAAATCCTTATGGATGTCAAATATGTGTATGGTCTAAATAGCACGGGATAACAGCAACAGCCTGGCTGGCGGCCACGATTTGGTAAATCTTGCAGGCAGAAGCAAGGTCTAGCATAATTACCATTTGAGCAGATCGCCACTTGTCCCTGTGTCTCTTACAATTGTTGGTGGTCTGTTGAATGAATGCTTTACAAAGGAGCCAAATGGATCTGCAACTAACTAGAATCATAATGTACATTGGCTGTTGTTATAGAGTCAATTCTTAATGATAATTCCTTATGGATGTGTGATTCTTCATCACTAGAAAAAAATTGAGTGTGTGTACTTTTCAGTCAAGTGATGAAGCAGGGCTCCTTTAATCTAGTATTCTGATTTTCAGGAAGTGTGTTGTATTTGCAGATAAATATGTATGAACTGTCTTACACTTCTTTAAACCCAGAACATGGGTAAATATGTATGAACTGCCTTACACTTCCTTAAATCCAGAACATGGGTTTTGATTCTAATGAATATTCAATAGCATTAAAAATATATGAAATGGTGTGCTAAGCGTGTGGATGCATTCTGTTCGAATTTTGGACATCCACATAAGAGAAAACAATTCTTCATTTTCATTAAACTCCAGTACCGTCAGTAAAGACTACTCAAGACGATGGCATAGCTTCTCTACATAGTAATAATACTCTTCGTCACATAGGGGAAAACAATTGTTCACTTCCATTCAACTCCAGTACCATCAGTACCAATTTCTCAAGATGGTGGCACAGCTTCTCTGCTTAGTAATATTATTCTTTTTCCTTCTTTTCAGGTATATCGCTCCCAATGGACCAGGTCAGTTAAATTCCCAACTTTCTACCTGCTTGGATCCTATCACATACAGCAAACCTGTTACCCTGGAAAGATAGATCATGGTTATTTTAATGCTGCACTAAGGATATCAATTAGCCCTTACGAAAATTTTCTTGCCAAGCTTCGCCATCCTTTTTGGAGCATGAAGATATCCTGAACACATAAGAAGATAGTGCTATGCAAGTTTTTTGGCTAATAACTTACTAGTTCAAAGCTGAATAATTTTAATTTTAGGCTATGTTCATATTAGCTTCTAAAAGCTGTTTTTCTACAGTAGATCAGTAGATGACTTTTCTATAATACCTATCTTTCAAACAAATGGTCTTTTTAAAGTGGGGGTCTACTAGTCGATTGTAGTACACACTGTAGTAACTTCATTTATATCGGCTAAAATCGCACGCAAGATTTTCTCTCGGTACTACTCTCTACAAGCTGTTACTATTTATAAGTTAAAGTCAAAAGTCATCAGCAAAAGCCAACATGAACGGGCCTGCAATATCCATCTCTCATGCTATCTATTCCAGGAGCATCATCACAAGTATCTTAATCTGTTAAATCTGCATAGGCATATGCATATTGTTAAGTTCTAACCTCTTACCACACTTTACCACATATATATGGCATGATTGTCTTTATTAACTGTTGCTCGTAGCACATAAGTACGATTTGTACCATGCTAGCAACCATTGTGATCTTACTTTGGTATGCAGCAGCAAGTTATCGTTTCCTTCCTATAAACAGTTCACTTGTTTCCCTACATGTGCAGTGGAAAATATTGAGGGACAACATCAAAGCTATAGACGAGGCCATCAAGGAGAATGCATGATTGGGGCTGTCGAGGAGATGGTAGTTTTGCGCATTCTCTGCTGATGTATGCAAGTAGGCTATGGCTGTCGTTTGTCACACTCGACCTGGAATGTTGCACTTTTGGGACACTGTAATTACCGTTGTCGAGAAGGTGGCCTCATTGCAGAATGATGTAGTTAGTACTTTTCTGCCCTCTATGTACTCTGTTAGTGTGGTTATCCAGACAATGTGGCCTTGTGCTACATTCTAGCTCTAAAAATGGGTCTAAATTGTTTGGATGCTTTGTGGTTCATCGATTATCTGCCAAGGAAGCATATTAAAGGCAGTCGTTTAGTCACCTTGTCATTTTGATCCTGTGGATATTTATTGAGCGACAGGATGCAGTTAGCCCTTAGCATTTACCAGGCGTGCTCGAAAGGATTGCCCTGGTCCGGTTTACAGTATGGGCTGGGGCTAGGCACAATTTGGACTTTCTTTTATTGCGTTGACATTCTCAACCCCGACTCGGCCACAGACCCAGGGCGGCATTCGAGATATAGGCCTGAAGGCACGTCAAGGCCTGGAAGCCACCCCATTCGAGCGTCAATGTGCTCTCTTCGTTTCCTACTCGCCGCTTTTGGCCTCCTTTTGATTTTATATAGCTTATAACTTCTTTCAAACAAATAAATAAAATAGCTTCTTTACTGCTGTTTTAAAGTGGCTTATCGGAAATACATTTTTGAAACGACTTATCGGTATTCAGTTTATTCACACAAACGCTCGCGCTAGGTGTGATAACCCTTAAAATCAAATTAATTGAAAACACAATTTGTATATTAATAAGAACATTAACATTTAAATAAGAAAGATTAACTATTAAAATATTTTACACAGGAATAAAATGAGAATTTATTAAAATCAAAAGTCCGAGTTACAGAAAACCTAATTACAAGAATAAATGTCGCGTACATTCAACTTTACCATATACAATGTACAGAATGTCAAATCTCAGGATTTATAAAAGAATAAAGTACTACAATTCAATGTTACAAACTTCAATTTCATCTCATACAAGAATGAATCTATACAAGTATAATACAACAAATTTCATCTAATGAATCCACATCTTCAAAGCCAACCCAAAATTTGAATACCTGCAAAATCATGTTAACCAAAACCACAAACATAAATCTAAAATGAATTTAAATAATAAATTGTCGTTAGAACCCAGTTTTTAACAATTTTGCATAAGGGCAATTGCTCATTGAGATACCAGGAATGACTGAGGCCAATCGGCACCTCTTGCATATTGGTTTTTCATCATTCGATGGTAAAATTACCATTCTTACCATTTTACCTTTACCCTTCATGATAAGTCACTCCATTCAATGCCATGCACAGGCCACATTATAAGCCATTGGTCACCCTCAGGGCAAGCCAAAGACATGAGTAAAACCCACAAAAGCCAGTAGAAAAGAAGAGTTACACCTCACCACCATAAGCCTCCAGTGAACCTACAAAGTTCGCTGCCAAAGGACTGCCATAGCAATCGAAGGCTACCATTGCCCATCACAAGCACCACCATAGTAAGTCACCCTCATGCAGCCACTGCCCATAGCACTCACAAGCCATCACCAGCTAGCATACATCCAAGAGGCAACAATGCCCTTTTAAACCCCCATCCTCGTAGGAACCCTAACATAGTTGGAAGAGGAAGTCAAGCCAACACTGAAGGACCACCGAAGAGTACCACAGCTAGGGAGCACTTCCACAAGACAATCTTCCACATAACATAACCAAATCAAGAAAGCATAGCCTAGTGAGAGCAAGAATATCCCCCACATTCAAGCCAACAACACCAGTAAGGTAAAGTCATGAGCCTACCATCTCTTCTTTTGCTAACACTAGAGCTAGCCGATGAGCCACAGTGAGGCAATAGCCTCCGTGATGCGGATACATATGTTGATGTTGATGTGACCACGCTACAAACATATACGATCATAACTTCCAAGAATAAACAAAAGATGAATTCGTTTCTTCGGTTTCAATTTGTCTTAAATGATAATATGATGCTATCTAATGATGAGGACATCCCAGATACTTCCACATCTAGTATGCATGAGAATGTTCATGAAGCCGAACCTACGATACAAGGACCAATGACTCGAGCGCGAGTGCGTCAACTTAACTATTAGGTGAATGTGTTCCTAACTTTGCATACAAATGTTTCAAAGAATGGAATACTATTTAATCCTTGTGATGATTTAATTGTCCATAGGGACCATGGAGAAGGACCACGCGAGCCCAAGTATACAAGTGAAACTGTCAAGCGCAAACTAAATCCTGTTCACGTTCGACTCAGATTCGGCCCTCCTGACAGCATCTACTTCAAACGGTCATAACTTTTTATCTAGGAGGAATCTCGAGGTCCATGAGTACTTGTTGAAAAGCTTTTGAAATCTACTTTCATATGGATCTAGCTCCACCTCTAAATTCCTTCTGTGCACACCGCAATTACCAAAACAATTCAATGCTGACTCAGCCTAACAGGATCAACTTTAAATGCTCATAGATTTCACATCAAGAGTCCATTTAGAATGTGTGAGTACAGCATGAAAAGTTTATTTTGTCCTCTTTTCAACGGATCTAGCTCCATCTAAAAATTCCTTTTGTGCGCGATGGTATCATCAAAACAATCTTCGGTGTCAAAAATAGTGATAGAATCAGATCAGATTTGATTATTTTCCATATGTTGAAAACTTTTTATAAGCAAGGGTCTGCGTGCCCCTATAAATAGAGGCTCTAATGACTATGTAACACAGACTACCTTTGAGAAAAATCAATCAACTAAAGTTCGTTTGAGTTTATTGCTGTCGAAATTCCATAGGGGATTATGAGTGTTCTTCAATCAAGATCGTTCAGCCTTTCCGCTGGGAATTGGATGCACGATAGATCTTCGTTTGGTGGTAGGTGAAATCAACGCGAGCGTGTTTTGACGGATTAAAGAGTGTTCGTCCCTTGCACTAGCATTAGAGGATCATTACGATTCGTCAAGACTCCACGAGTATCCATCCTACGTCGAGAAAATCGGGCCACCCCGTATCACTCCGACCACCACACTAGAACAAGGGAGGAGTGCCATCATAGGATAGCCAAAGGATGAAACCACGAGCACCAGTACACAACACCTACGACGAATAGCCAACAGGAAAGACAGGAGTCAGCAGCTCACCACTGACATAACTCACCACTCGAGGGAGGAAGAGTCGACGTAGCCAAACGTTGCTGCCAGGGCTTCGGCTCTGCAATGGCATGCGGTGGTGAAAGGGCGTGCGGTAGTGACAACAGCTGGGCATATAGCGTCAGCGACCTGAACGACCTTGAAAAGGTATGGTACACCGAAGAGCCACGACAAGATACACAGTAGAAAAAAAAGGGGAAACAAATCCAATTGGAGAATACCAAATCCACTCACCTCATAACAGATCCAAGAAGTAGAACCCTCAAATCACAAGGGGGGACTGCTGGATTTGAATTGTCGGTGGAAGGGAGGCAGCGAGAACAACAAGAAAGCTGGAACAGAGCAGTGCCCAAGGAAGGGGGTAATGAGAGAGGGCGAGGTAGGTTGAGGCAGTGCGAGGGAGACTCGCTAGCAGTAACGCCATGGCTGGCAAGGCTGTGCTCGGTGAAGGAGCCGAGAGAGGAGAAGACAAACCGAGTGAACCAAATGACATGTGCGGTAGAATAGAAGAGGATAGGATAAGAAGGGAGGTAGAACGACATGCAATGGGCCGATGGCCCAAGAAACAGACCGATGGGCCAAGAAATGGACCGATGGGCTAGGAAAATAGGCCATGGGCTAAATAGAGAATAGAAGAAATTTTTTTAAAAGGATATATAAGGAAATAAATACCCTCATAAACATAATATCCGAAATCCTGACTAAAACAGGAATTATACAAATAAAAACAATAAAATATGATTATACAAATAATAAAAAACATGTAAAAAATAATAAGTTTATAAATATTTAACATGGATTGCTGCTTCATCTAAAATATAACTAAAAATTTAAAAATAAATTCCTGGCCTAAGATAATGCAGGGAAAGAATTGGTTCCAAGGGAAGAGATCATCCAGACCACCACTGAGACATCTACCTTACAGTAAGGCAAGTGAAGAAGGCTTTTTAAACATATTGTGGTACATAAATTATTTTGGTTACAATTATTTTCTATGACTATCTTGCATCAAAAGTAAATTTTAAAAGAAATGATCAGGAGAAAGGAAAACATCATAAGAAAAGGAAGAGAGCAAAACCATTGAAGGAGCAGTGGCCTGCAAAGGAAAATAGTAAGGAAGGGTAGAGGGTGCTTTGGTAAGATTTCAAAGGTAGGTGAGACCCTCTACATATGAATATAATATAAGGACTAGAAAACAATAATCATTTTAGAATGAGCTGTAAAACATTATCAACCATATTCCTCGTCCCAGGCGAGCAAAACATGTTACTCTCTTTTGTTACTAATATCTCTATAATGGGTAAGTAATAAACTAGAAGAGGAACTCAGCACCGGAACAAAACCCAGAAGTTCCAAGGCGTTATATTAGCATAGGTGGAGTGTTGAGTATTCAGACCCACTCAGCCAATTGCTATTTTAATAGTTGGATGGAGATATATTGATGAGAGTCGAGACGACATTTTGTATTTTGAATTTTGGATCGCATCAAAGAAAATGTGAAAGACCTAGTGTCCATAAGAATTCAGAATAGCTAATGGGTAAAGTGATACAAATCTGTACAGTACTTAATAAATCATGAATTTGTGTTAGTCTCTTGGATAAGAATCTACAAAAACCACTAGGGCTTTCTCTCCTCTAGAATGATTGTTAGGGCAAAATTTTATAAGTTAAAATCATGCAAACTCTTAAAATGATAATGATGGATTTTTGAATAATAGGTCAAGTAAGAATTCGATAAAATATGAGGACAAATGTGCATTGTTACTAAAAAATTATTGAGTATTTCATTAGTAGCAAGCTACTAAATCTACACCCTTCAGAGATATATTCAGCTGGGGCATACTTGGAATTTGCCGAGGGTGGGATTGATAATAAAGGCACCCAAGGGTATGAGGTTGAGGCTGACTCAGAGTACGACGAGGTGGAGGCTCTATACGGCAGCTAAGAGGACTAGACAACTTGTAGCTCATCGTATCGGGTTGGACAGGTACTATGATATACCACCCCACTATCTCACCCCATGGATAGTTACTAACGTTTGTTAATGGTAAAGTTGCTATCATATGTACATCAAGTTATCATTTGTAATTCATAAAGTTATTTATAGTTATCATCTGTTATGCATGAAGTTACTGCCGTGTGTAAGTAAAGTTATTGCTAACATGCATGCATTGAGAGGAGAGAGAAACATGCATGTCAATAGCAAATAACTTGTACGAAAAGTTACTGTCACGTATGAGTGAAGTCACTACTAAACACATGTAGAGTCACTGTTTGTTGTAACACTAAAATTAGTAATAACTCTATATGTATTTCACAATAACTTCACTTATGTACAATAGCAACTTTATATTAAATGAATTTCGTAGTGTCGAAACATATTCAACATAGATTTTATTTTGTTAAACTTGTAATTTTAAACACAATGGTGTAAACTGATCACAGATTGGACTTGAAAGAGTTATTGTATTTTTTAGCTTATAAATAAGATAAAAAATCATAAGTCAAGTGCATTTATTTTCTTCTCTCTCCTGCTGCATGCAAGTTAAGGTACTATCTCCTGAACATAAGGTTATCATTGATAATTCATCAAGTTACCATCTCTTGAACATAAAGTTATCATCGATTGACTTACAGATGTCAAAGTTATTATCTCATGTACATAAAGTTACCATCAAACATGAACCGCACCAGGATGCTCATGCGCGCAGGCAGCAACCCGCACACGCTGAATAGCGCAACCATATATATATATATATATATATATATATATATATATATATATGCTTTCTTCTGTTTAATATCATGTACGGTGGTGGACAATAAATATTGTAATAACTCTGGGCATATGTGTATCCAAAATTTAATCCCTGTGTAGCTTGTAATTAATAAAGTGTGTTAGTCTTTAATTATTATTCTATTGCAACACTCTGATAGGCTTATTATTCGTTAACGGGTCCTTCTACCAAATAAATGAGTAATAATTCGTTGACTAGTGCTATTACCCCTCGGTAATGACTAAGGGGTGGAAACGAGCTGAGCCGAGCTGGCTCGAGCCAAGCTCGTGTCGGCTCGGGTGAACAGTAGGCTCGGCTTGGCTCATTTCCGAAACGAGCTGGGAGACAGGCTCGGCTCGGCTCAAAATGCGGCTCGAGCCGGCTCGCGAGCTAGACAGCACACAGGCAGATAACAGCAGATAACACAGCCAGACAGCACACAGGCAGATAACAGCAGATAACACAACAGTTCACAGAATCATAGATAACATCAACAACAGATAACACAGCAGTTTACAGCAGCCAGCAGTTCAGTAGCAGCAGCAGTTCACAACAACAGTTTACAAGTCACAAAATCACAACAGGTCCTGCAAGAACTTCTGATGTTTTCAATTCTTCACATGACGTACAAAATGGGAAACTAAGGGATAAGCCACTGCACTGCCAAACACCTCCATGAAAAATGTCAGAAGTTAGAAACATAACTACCTTCCATATGATTGCAGATTTATCATTAGATGCTGAGGCTAAATACTTACCATTGTTTGAGAATTGAAGAAACTAAGTCAAATCATTCCTCTATACTAATTTGAATCTGTTCCAAATCATAATTTTGCATCAAATTAATGTGTTCCTTGTCCAACCTAAATATATATTGCAAGAATATTCAAGATAGTATTACCAGACACTAGCTGCTCTCTACGACGCTTTTAGGAAATGGAATGGTTTGAACATCATCCTCTTCATCTTCTGCCTGAAAAGATACATAATATTCAAGTTAACATAAGCAAAAACAAAATAGACAAATATTGCAGTACAGATGAACCTACCACAACTACAGGAGATCTCATGTCATTATATGCACCTCTAATCCAGTTGGAGGCACAAACCAAATATTCCTCTAATCCAGTTGGAGGCACAAACCAAATATTGAACCATAGACGAACGTAAAGAACTCCTATAGTCATCTAGTACTCTACCTCCAACACTGAAAGTTGATTCTAAAGATACACAGGAAGCTGGTACAGTCAAGAAATTCTTAGCCATGTTCGACACAACTGGAAATCTATGTGCATTCAAATTCCACCACGCGAGCAATTTGAAATCCTTATTATTTAAATTCTCGACTTCATCTAGGTAGATAAGTAACTATGACTTTGAAGGCATGGTAGAAGTGGAACGCAAGAATGACTGAAACTGAGATGAAACTGATGAAACCCGACGTCGACCGCCTTCTTCCCTCGAGCACGAGATTCCATGCTCTGTTCGCGGCCCATGCGCGTCGGTTGGAGGAGGGCGCATTCTGGATCGGGAAGGAAGGGGGTCGGGGAGGATGGGGATCGGGGAAGGACGACGGGCGGCGGTCGAGCGTGTGGGGAAGGACGGCGATCGGGGAGGATGGGGATCGGGGAGGGAGGTGGCGGCGCGGGGTGAGGCGGGGACCGGGACGGTGGGGGGAGGAGGCGGCGGAGCGGGGTGGGGGGACTAGCGGCGTGGGGTGGGGCGGCCGCGCGCTGGGTGGGGGACCGGCGCGCGGTGGGGGGCGGCGGGCGGAGTCTGCAGGGTGGGGGAGAGCGATTGGAGGCCAAGATCTGAGGCCGGATGCATTTCGAGTCCTCAAATCGCGATTGGAGACCGGATGCTCGAGTCCGGCTCGTTCGGCTCGCGAGTGGTTCGTGAGCGGGCTCGGGCTCGGCTCGTTTCTGTCACGAGCTGGACACTGGGCTCGGCTCGGCTTGAATCAGTACGAGCCCGAGCCGAGCCGGCTCGAGCTCGTTATGAGCCGAGCCAGCTCGCAAGTCTCAAGCCAAATTTCCACCCTTAGTAATGACACATGTCACTGTAATAGGATCAAAAACCATAAGACACAGCTGAAAAGAACACACATTGACTACGCGTGTATATTTGGTCAATCATTTTTTTCCTGAGTACCGTATAACAAAGATTTTTAATGATAACTAACTCTACTTAATTGTGGCAATGGTGTAGAGTTACACAGTACCAGGAGAGGTATGAGTGCATAACCAGTAAGAACAAAATGGTAACACATGCATGTGGCAAGTATTTAGAAAAAAAAATTAATCAAAAGTGCTAAGTATTTTGATACCGAGCACAGCAATTACTTAAATTTTAGGAACCACTGGTTCGGGTATAATCCATAATTCTGTTAGCCTGTGGAGTTCACCAAAGAAAAAAATCAGGTAGACATGTCACTTGTGGAGTACGGGAGTAGTACGAAGGGAAACTATTTTTTAGAAAAAAATTGTACTACTACACATTTTACGAGTTAACCTATGGACTCTCATGTGTTTTGCCGTGCTATTTCAGCTTCAGCTTCTGACTTCTTGTTTCTAGTTTATTTTTTTTTAATTTCACTTTTTTCTGGCTTTTTAGTTTCTTTATTTTTTTGTGTTCTTTTGTGTTGTTGGTAATAGGATAACTTTTTTCTATTTTAAATTTTTAAATTTTATTACACTAAAAAATTAATCGGTGTTATAGCACAAAATAAATTAGATATAGTAAAAAAAATCAAAAACAAAAAAAACACTGAGCGCTGTAGTTGGGGAAGTACAGCGGTACGCGCAGTGAATCTACTGAGGAAGTCTCGTTTGTGTACTCGGTCACTCTATCCTTTCAGAAGCTGCTACTGCTTTTCTTGATGTCACATCCAAAATGTTATCAGAAAAAACTTTTTCCACGGATATTTGGTTGACACGTCAGTCAACGAAGGGGCCACCCAGCTGGCCCACCCAATTTTGACTGGACTGACATATATACAGTAGTCTCGGGCATGTAAAGATGGGTATAAGTTTTTTTTTGTTTGAGAGGACTCACCGAAATTCCTTTAGAAGACGCGCGCACGACCATCAGAATTTTTATTGGTGAAGTACTACAAATATAACTCCATCGCTCTTACAGGCGCGCTCAGGCGTGGCGGTGGCTTTTTTCTGTGCGTTAGGTTTCTTTATTTCTGTAGTATTTTTGTCCTATTTTATTTTTATTTTTTGTTTTTGGTATTTTTTATGTTTTATTTTTTTCTTGTATTCCTTTGCATTGTTCGTGATAGACTAATATGTTGTTTTTATTTTTACATTTTTTAATTTAATTATGCCCAATAAGTCAACTCAGTTACAGTAAAAAATCAGACAACTACAGTAAAAATTCAGCCAAAAGCTATAAACCATCGCTATTCCGAACGCCCCCTAAAGATAGGAATACATATTTGAAAATATATACACATGAGTAGAGCTTGATAACATCAGAAAATGGATTACCTAGGCTGAATTCTTTTGAACTCATGGTTTAATTTTTTACAGTAACTAACTTTTAAACAGAATCTCTTTTCAACATGGATCTATAAATTAATTATAGTAAACGCTATTATGACTCTATCTATATTAGCTAAAATCGCACGCGAGTATCTCATCTCTATATTCTCTGTCCCAAATAGCCAGAATTTAAATTTTAAGTTATAAACTATAGTTTAAAAGAACACATCCCTTGATTAGGGGGGCGTTCGGAATAGCGATGGCTTTTGATTTTTGCTGAAATTTTACTGTAGCTGAATGGTATATTAGGCATAATTAAATTTAAAAAATATATAAAAATAAAAACAGCTCGCTAGTCTAGAGCGGATAATGTAAAGGAATACGAGAAAAAACGAAACGCAAAAAAAACAAAAAAATTCACTATGTGACAAAATTGCTACAGTGATTTCGTCGTTGCTACAGTAACTTCCATCGCTGAACAGTGAAAAATAAGAGAAGTTGAGCGGGGTCTAGAGTAGCAAGCTGAAAGCAGGGCCGATATCGATTGTACGATTTTCATATTATTTTCAAGAAAATATAATTTCTATAGAATTCGGCTCTGTAGATCCTTTTAGACCATAATAATCAACCCGGCGAAATACAGAGATTTGGTAACTTTACATGGACTTCGTAGGAAATCGAAAGAAAAAACATGTGCCCAGGCCTTTTGTTTCCCTGAGGACGAGGCGGTTACATTCAAACGTTATATTCCTGCATTCTAGTGTGTTTTGTAATCCCCTAAATTACATTTTTATTATATTCCTATAATTTTGCTATTACTACAGTCCAAACAGGCCTTTAGCTTTGATTCATTTGATTCCCCGATAAAGCTACCGTATTTCAAACTAAAAATAATAAGTACAGATCCAAATTAACATGAATTTTGTAAAAATATGAGAGGAAACGTTTCATCTTCTGCAGGAATTTGAAAGAAAAAAATATCGGCGTCCCAACAAGACCTTAAATGAAAAGTGCTATAGATTAACTATAATCTGAATCTTTTCCAAAAAGGAAACATTATTTGAACTTTAAAGGGAATCAAGGCGCTAGGAGTCCTTACGACTAGATTTACGAAAACAACAAATTACAACACCCAGTCCTCCGAGTTTTTCAAAGAAGAAGCACATGTCGGAGATGTTGGTGAAATTGCGTGCATACCATCGATGCTCGTCACAGCTCCACCACATCTTCATCCATCCACGGCAGTGGCACTTAAACAGTAATCTTGCATTCTTGGTAGATGGCCTCTTTCGCTCCATCCAGTGTGAACCTAGAGGCTAGGGTTTTGGGAGCGTGTTGACAGTAGTAACGAAATTCAATGAAGACAGTGTCACCTAAGCAAGAGTGAGGTGAAGATAACACATTGATTATGACCAATTGGACCAAGTCCAACAAGAGGGAGGAAGAGGAAGAAAGTGTCACCTAAGCCAGAGTGAGGTGAAGATACCATGATGCATAATCTTAACTGAAGTTCAACTAGACCAAGTCTAACAAAAGGAAGACTGTAGAACAAGAGGCTACAGCTGATCCATCTTTTATGTCCTATTATCAAATTAAGATATTATTGATCCATTTATCTTTCACAGTTGACAAATTACTTCTTATACCGCTCATCTACAACCACAGACTAAGCTTCATTATTAAGGTATTTTTCAACATCCTACCGTTATCTACACATATTTATATATGAATTATAGTTGTTACTTCTTTTTTATGTCACATACTCTTATCAGTGTAATTGCAGCATAGTTTGATCACGAATTGTTTTGTTTTTGAGTAATACTATTTGCTTCACATTTACAAATTTGTTCTAGCTATATTTTATTCTGGATCTGCTACTGTGTGGATCTACACCTAAGGCCCCGCTCGTTTCAGCTTTTTTTCAGCTTCTGCTTCTAGTTTTAGCTTTTTTTTCACTATTCAGTAATTCATTTTTTCTAATTTTTTTAGATTTTTTGGGCTTTTTTGTATTTTTATTTTTCCCCGTATTCTTTTGTATTATCCGTGATGGGCTAACATATTTTTTTATTTTTACATTTTTTTAAATTTAATTATGCCTAAAAAACTAAATTAGTTACAGTAAAAAAAGTCAGATACAGTGAAATTACAGTTAAAAATTAAAAACCATCGCTAAAACGAATACCAATGTCTATGAATAACACCTGACACCAAATCTCTCTCTAATCTGTATCAGCATTGCGATTTGCAACTGGTTGCCGCCAGGATGAGCATGAATGCACACCAGCGAAGAACAGTAATAATAAATCACGGCCAAAGTCACGCGACGCCGCCGCAGTCTTCTTCCGGTTTCCTCGCACCAGAACCGCGGGCCCCACGCCCGCCCGCGTAGACCTGGGCGACGCAAGGCAGACGGGTCAGGTGGGCACGCGTCGGTCTGCTCCCACCCACGCTATCGCCACGCGGCCCACGGCCTACGCCCGCGACCAGCCTCTTTTGCAACTGACTCCCCGGTCCCTTGCGAGCACAGTTCCCACTTGTCAGCGGAAGCGCGTGCCATCCGACGAGTGTGCGTAGCGCCGGAGATAAGGATGCCCGCCCCCTTTTGCAGCTTCACCCCTCAAACTACCCGATATACTAATCTGACGCCACCGCGTAGGAGCACTGTGTATTCTTTTCTTTTTGAGGGGCTTTGTGCTATGTACTCGTGGAGTTGGAGTTTGTGTAATCGTTTCGTCAATAATTTGTGCGCGAAAATTGATGCGACGCCTTTGTTTTTGCCCTTTCTCCTGACACGTCTCAGTTGGATGTTCACTCCTCCCGGCACCGTTGTAGTCCAAGATTAGGGAGAAGGATCGCGAACAACCTCTGGTTCCCCGTCTACAGGTTTTGCAACTTCCAAGGATGTTTCTTTAGTTGCGCTGAATTTTTTAGGCTTTGATTTATTTTCTTTGGCTGTGACTTATAATCTTTATATTATTTATAAGAGAGAATAGAGTAATAGAAACTCATATACAGTTTTGACCGATATAATAAAGTCGTTATACTATGTACTACAATTAACTAGTATATTTTATCTTAAAAAAATACACCGTTTAAAATTTGTTAATGTAAAAAAGTCAAAAAAAGTTTTTAGAGGCTAAAAAAGGAGGCCCGTTAACTTTTTTCATGTTACCTTTCTTGCACAAAAATTTTATACGAAGGGAATGCAATTTAGACCTATAAATCCTTGCATGTTACCATTCCATACATACGTGATATAAATATCACGTGTGTCACACAACTATCAATAAACACAGCTACAATGCCTATGCTATTCTCTTAGATCTAATACTGGATCCCATGAACAATGAGAAAAACAACTTGACCTAAAATCATTCCTTGCTACAATTCCATGTATTTGCATACGCTTGGTATGCGGTAGATTTTTTTAGACTGCGACTTATAGCTAAATTTTTTAAATTCTAGACTATTCGTAAGAGATATTATGTAGAGATTAACAGTCGCATATGATTTTGATCGATATAATTGAACTTGGTATAGTTTATACTATAATCTACATGTAGATTCCTCTCTAAAAAACACATATTTAAAAACTAGTTATTGTAGCATAAATTATGAATTAGCAACATCTTTTTAAAAAATTGCACATAACTTACCCATACCATACCACCCTTTTACTGGCAAATCCAAAAAAAAATACCCACGGATTCCCACACCTTCTCCAACTGTTCTTCTCCCCCTCCCCCCCCCTCTCTCTCTCTCAACACCTTGCAAACTTGAAGCAGTCAAAAAAACTCGGAAGAACAAAACACAGGGAGAGGAAACGCACGCCTCCTTTTCTATTCTCTCTTCTCCCGTTTATTTTCGCTTTATTTTTTCCTTTCATATTGTACTCCTTTTCGTCCCCCCGTCCGCCTCCGCCGTCGTATCCTCCTGACTCGGTGGCGACGACCGTTTCCTCGCCGCCGGCTCCGGCGCCTCCTCGCTCCCCTCCGCCGCGCGTCGCTGGAGGCCGCCGGACGCCGACGGCCGCGGCCACCGCCGGCCGCCAATCCGCAGGCATTCGCCGCCCTGCGCCCCTCCAAGGTTCGTTCTCTCCACGTTTCGTTTCGGTAGGGGTAGGACCGTGCCGTTGGTCCGCGGAATCCTTATCGGGTTCGCCTTTCTGTCTTACCTTCCAGCGCCTTGAAATTTAGGGTTTTTGCGGGCCGCGGCGTGATCGGCGGTGAAGGTGACGAGGGGAGGGGCGTACATTGGATGGTCTCTATCCGTACTTCTACCTGCTGACCACCTGCTGCAATGGAGGAGCCTGACGCGGACGTGCCCAGCCGGGAGGGTCATGCTGCCGCCGCGCGGTTGGAAGGAGAGGGCGGTGCTGGTGGCGGCGGTCTGGCTATGCCCGCGGCGCCTGAAGTGGGCGATGGGTTGGGTGATGATAAGATGGCCTGCGGTGCTCAGGAGAGACGCCTGTCCACAGAGGAAGATGAAGAGAAAGAGAAAGAAGGTGGTTTTGCTGTGCAATCGGTGGAGTCTGTTGAGCCTATTCCTGCCCCCTTTGAAGGAAGGGGTCAGACAGGCGAGGAGAAGGGTTCTAGTTTGGAGGAGAGGTCCATGGACGTGGATGAAGAGAAGAGAGGTAGTTTTCATGTGGAATCAGGGGAGTCTGCTGAATCTGGCAATTTGCGGACGTGTCATGTGGCCAGTGGCGGGTTGTCCAATAAGACGATATGTGTTACTTGTGGAGAAGCATTTTGTTCCAAGGATGCCGGATGCGTGTGTGGCATGCTGGACAAAGCGACAGAAGGGAGCCAATGTGAACGGGAGTGTTTGGCAGGTAACCAAGGTGATTGGGTTGGTGGGATGGAGGTAGAGACAAGCATAGAAGATTTACAGATGGTTTGCGAGGAAGCACACAGTGGTGATGATGGCTTGTCGAATTCAATGAAGCATGATAGCAAGCGATGGCCACGTGGGGTTGATGGTGTGGGATTTATGACATATGCTAATAATGATGAGCTAAAACAAGATGATTTGATGCGAAAAATTGAAGATGAGATCTCTAGGCCAGTGCATGAAGATTTAGTTCCTTCCGTTTCTGGGAGCATTGATGTTTCTTTAGATGGCAAGGCAGGTTGGGTTGGTGAAGTATCCGGTGAAATATCCTTCCCTTTTGGCGAAGGATCTCAATCCAAGGATGCTGGATGCATGTATGACACGGTGGACAAGGCGACAGAGGGGAGTCAATGTGAACGGGACAGTTTGGCGGGTGAGGGAGGTGTTTTGTGTGATGGATTGGAGGTAAAGACAAGCCTAGAGGATTTACAGATGTTTTGCAAGGAACCACATTGTGATAATGATGGCTTGTCAGATTCGGTAAAATTTGATATCCAGTGGCTGCCAGATGGCATGGATGTCATGCTTTTGAAGAACGATGCTAATCATGAGCTGGAAAAGGATGGTTTGTTGCCAAAAGTTGGAGAAGAGGTCTCTAGGCCTGTGCACGAAGATCCAGTTGCTTTAATTCCTGGGAGCTACATTGTTGTTTCTTTAAATAGCAAGGCTGGTGAGATTGGTGAAATATCTGAACATAGAACAGCCATGGAGAAAGTGGCTTGTGGCTCACAGGGAGGAGATATGCTTTCCTGTGAGAGTGGGTTTTGGAAAAAGGCTCCTGGAGACGAGAATCACCGTTCCAGAATGGAGGTGAAGACAAGTGAAGAGCTCTTACAGACATGTTGGATGGAAGCATGTTGTGAGAATGGGGGCTTGTCAGATTCGGGGAAGCATGACACCGGGAAATTGCCATGCGGTGCTGATGGACTGAAATTGATGACTGATGCTAATCATGAGCCGGAAAAGGATGTTTTTTTGCCAAATATTGATGCAGAGGTGTCCTGGCCATTGGATGAAGCTTCGGTGCCTTCCATCTATGAGAACCCCACTGATGTTCCTTTAGATGGCAAGGATGGTCTGGTTGGTAAGATACCTGAAAATAGAACATATCTGGAGAAATTGGCTTGTGATTCGCTGGGAGGGGAAATGCTTTCATGCGAGATCGGTTTTCAGACTGAGGCTTGTGGAGATGAGAATCAACATTCCACGATGGCAGTTTCAAAGGGGTTGACTTCTTCTGCTTGTAAAGAAGCAAACATGGAGAGTTTAAAAGCCTGTGATCCTTATGCTGAAATAGAGATTCCACTCCAACAGACTGACCAAAAATATGGGACCTCTGAAATACCTCCAGAGAGAGACCTGGTTAGTTCTTCCTATAACCAACCTTGCAAAGATGAGCCTTGTTGTAGTGGCAGGGAATTATCTGCTCTGTGCCTGGACCATCAGGATTCTGCTGGTGTCGAATCGGGTTATTCAGACCATTTGGCACAAGAGCTTAATGCGTGTAATTGTGCCATTGACAAACCTTGCTCTGTTGATTTGGAAAAGAATGGTAATGATGGAGAATTGCAAAACCAAAAGTCAGCACCATTAATTGTCTTCAGACGTAGGAATCCAAGAAGAGCTGCCTCATCAAGAAATCCTAATCTTGAGAAGCACGATCAAATAAACAAAGCAAGCAATAGCACACGCAAATCTAAGAAGGTCGAGAGTTCAAGCTCATTACTTCAAAGCACCATGATTAAGTTCCCAAACAAAACCACAAAGGGAAGAAGAGGCATCAACAGGCCACTGAAATCTTCTTCTTGGGGCAGTCTACAAAAGCTAATGGATTGTTTTGGTCAGAACTGTGGGCCTTCAACTTCTAATTCTCATCTGACTTGCCTGGACGAAGGAAGATCAGATAGAAGATCTGATGAGAGGAGGCAGTCAAGTATTCGAAAAAGTCAAAGTTCAAGATGTTCAAAAAATAAATGTGCTGCCTTTTCTGATATAGGATATGCATCAGATAAATTGAATGGGCAACCCACCTTTTCAGTTACAACTGATACCAATGCTTCCTTAGAAGGTCACTTAGGAAACATTCCAGAATTGGCTCCTCACGCATTGGTTAATGTTTCTGATGATGCTCCCAAAACTGCAGAGTGTACTGAAGATAATCGTACACTGAAATTAACATCTATCCAGACTGACAGGCAGCAGTTAGACAGGGGCTTGGAGGATGTTACTAAAGAACCAGACCTTGCATACATCCATGGAGAGTGTGCTATTTCAACTTCCGAACCTTCTCCGAATAATGCCGATGTTGGATTTTCGCCGGACTCTGTTTTGGAGGTAGCTTCTGTTACATGTGAAAACAACACTTCTGCAAGCCATGATGTTGTAGTGCGTGAAAACCTGTCTGATTCTGGTGCACTGACTGGAGGTGGTCTTCATGCATCTGCTTTATCTACCTCTGACTTTGGAAAAAATCTTGCTTCATCAGCAATGGATTTGGAGCAGAGGGCCACAACTGTGAGGGGGATTGAGAGCACAAGAAAGGAAGATATCAGTCCATCTCACGCCAAATTAGATAATGATATTGGTGAAGGAAAAGTGCAAGACTTGCAGAAGTCCAATACAGTGAGGAAAAGTAAAAATTTGGGAAAGCAGGGACGCCAAAAGAAAGATGGAATAAAGGGAAAGGGCATGAAAAATAGAAGTTCCACCGAAATTTCTTCAAGTGAAGCTTCAAAACTCAGGGCCTCCTCTACTGATTCATCTTCACTTGATCCGTCTGATTTACTGCTTTGTACAGGACCTCCAAAGTTTGGTTCTTGTTTTGAGGCTGCCACACAGGATCTTGGTATGCATGAACATGGCAGTACACAGGGTCCTTCTGTAACTGACAATGGGAAATCACTTAGGCGCAAGAAAAAGGATGATCATAGAAGGAAGAAGGGTAAGGTGCAGGATCCACATGTGAAGGGAAAAAGCAAGAAGAAAAATATAGCAGATGACTCTTTCCTTGATTGTGGGTCGTTTAGTTTACCTTCTCTGTTGGCTACTGACCGTGCAGCATCTCATATGAATGAACAGAGTATGTCTGCTTTTATTATTTGATCCTTTTTTCACTTTCATATATCAAGTAGCTTCAATAGATATTGACACTGTTATTTATATAGGTAATCTTAGTCCTGCTACTGAACTTGCATTCAAGAACTCTGCTGCCATATTTACTGAATTACCTAGAAATGTTGCTTGCAAAACGGATGGGGCATCTGTACCACCACCACTGCGTTCTGCATGGGTGTGTTGTGATGATTGCCAAAAATGGCGCTGCATACCAGCTGAACTGGCAGATATCATTGGAGAAGCAAATTGCAGATGGTATAGGTTTCCTTCCTGTTATCTTAGTTGATCATTTTTCATGGTTGCACCAGCCTTCTAATCTAATTGAGAAACCATACACTGGAATCTGGTACTGCATTGTTCCACTCTGTATTATATATTTTGGAAATCCTTTTTTGTTTAGACTGCTTCAAGCTTTTTGGATGCTAATCCAGAATCACCTACTTGAAATAGAAAGAATTTTGCTAAAATGGAAAAGGACTTTTGTACCTTATGGAAACAAGGGAAATACTTATCACACATTCACACTGCATTCATTCTCATGTGTTGTGTAAAGTTGACATGTTGATACTATCTTTATGCAATTTCTAGAGGAAAACTTATATTTCGTAGTTGTGTAAACTCTAATTATCTTGGCATTAGCTGGCCAGCTGCTAGCCAGTTACCCACAGGTAGAAAAATGCTCCTTGCATGTCAGATATGCCTATGTTCGTATTATTGTTCTCTGTGCAAACAGTGACGATGCTATGATTTTGTATCTGTGGGTTCTAATAGATAGCTACAAATATTTGTGGGGGTATATTCCTCTAAATAATTTGTGTGTTAAGCCTTTTTGCAAAAATGTTGTGGGGACTCAGCCTAACATGTGTCTCCGCCAGTCTGTAAATCTATATTTTAGACCTTCCACTTATTTCTTCTATTCTTGATTTATTCCGTTCAGTTGCCATTTTTTGGGGATGTGTTTGCATACTCATTTTAAATTTTTGTTCATATATTGAATGGTTTATGCTTCTGATTCATCCTTTCTTCTTTTTACTACGAAGGACTTGTAAGGACAATCGTGACAAGGCTTTTGCTGATTGTTCTATACCACAAGAGAAGACAAACGCTGAGATTAATGCTGAGCTTGAGCTTTCAGATGCTTCTGCTGATGAAGCTGACAATGATGGATCAAACTCAAAAGGTTTTGAATCTCTGCATATTTTTTCTTTTCTTCTTTATACTTTCTGGTCATATAATGCAAAAATGCTCCCTTATTTTGTGCCTCCATCTTATCTGATTTTATGACGCCCTTTTGCATCTTGCTGTTTTGTAGCTTCTAGAGCACCATCCTGGACTCATGTTAGGTCAAACTTGTTTCTACATCGTAACCGCAGGACGCAATCCATCGATGAGGTATGTGCTGATCCACCCACTTTTATTTTCTGAATTGATATCCTTTTCTGCTATTTTTTTGCTATATCAATCTAGTTTTTTTATTGTAGTGCCTTTTTATTCGTAAGGACAGTTAATAAAGTCCATATAGACTCATGTAGTTTATGTATTGGACCCAGAACCTTGCATTGTTATAAATCTTTGTGGGCATGAATGTGGTACACACTTGTTAGATTCATAATAATTTCCATTCTTCCTCCACTTCCACATATTTCCACTTCTCAGTTCGCACTTCCACTTGTGGGATGAGTAGCGAAAAGCTGTTGGCAATGTGCATGAAAAGATGAACATGCGTACCATAGTCACTTCAAAAATTTACAACAATCCTATGCTTTCACATAGTTCCATTTCTCACTTGTAGGATGATTAGTGGAAGGTAGAAACTGTTGGTAAAGTGCATAAAAAGTAAAAAAAATCTAAAAAAAATCACCCTAGTCACTCCTAATCTTTTTTTCCTTTGTTTTCCCTAACATTTGGTACATTTTTTTAGTTTCTGCTCCTGTCCCCTTCTCAATAAATACATTTTCTCTCCTACTATTATTCTTCTACTTCATTGTAGATTTAACTGTCTTGAACCATTATACATAATATATTGATTATTTGTTCTTGGTTTCTTATGGCTTGAATACTAGTTGAATTTGAAAAGAATGACCTATTTTTTTTCATCTTATGTTTTGTTATTCAATACTATCAGAGCATGGTATGCAACTGTAAGCCTCCTCAAGACAGCCGAATGGGTTGTAGAGATGGCTGCTTGAACAGGATGCTCAACATTGAATGCGTGAAACGTACATGTCCATGCGGGGAGCACTGTTCCAATCAACAGGTCATTGCTTTTTTTCTTAATTTTAAATTTTAATGCATGTTTTTCTGTACTACATTGGGTTTGACCTTATAAAATCTGTGGAACAGTTTCAAAGGCGCAGCTATGCAAAACTTAATTGGTTCCATTCTGGAAAGAAAGGTTATGGATTGCAGTTGCAAGAAGACGTATCTGAAGGACGGTTCCTTATTGAATATGTTGGAGAGGTACCAGTTCAGACTGCCTATTATTCTTTCTTTCCTCCTTTCTGCTTTTGGTGGTGGTTCCACGGGACAGGTTGGAGGTGGGTGTTGTGGTGTACTGGTGGCACTTTCCCGTGGGAGTTGGTGTTTGGTGTTGCTGATACCATGTTTGTGCTGATCCCACGGATGCGGTTTTTTCCTATTCACATGCAAATTTGATTCTAGTGAAAACTCAAAAGGAATAAAAGGAAGAATAATTCAAACTAATCAATCCTTTCATGGTGCCATTCCATCCATGTATGTGTGTTGTACATGATTATCATCTATTTTAGCACAACTGTAATTCTATTAGCATCTTATTGGTTTTCAAACATACAAATAAATACCACACCACACTTTATAATCCAAATCTACAACCGATTGGGATACAAATCCTCTCTACTTTTCTGTTCCATTAAATATCCAAAAATATGTTCATGTATGCAATCTACTCTGCCCTCATTTCTCTTCTACAATATTGTAAATGATACCAGTCAATGATAATGTCCAATACGTTTGTTGACTTGTTTACTTCATTGTTGTTACAGGCCCTTGATATAACGGCTTATGAATCCCGCCAAAGATATTATGCTTCTAAAGGCCAGAAGCATTTCTATTTCATGGCGCTAAATGGTGGTGAGGTATGCCATCTGATTTTCTATCATGATATTTTGTCAATCATGTCTTTTTTCTATTGCATTAGATGTTACTTCCTCCATTTCTTGTTGCAATCCTCTCACCTTTCTCTTGTTCTATAATATGTCTTAGATGAGAAATTATCAAATTATTTCCCTGTATATCCTTCCCTCTACCTTTAGTAGATGATCTCATACACATAAACCTGTGTGACACTCACTTTTCTTAAGTCATTCGTCTTGATGCTAGCACACTTAGATAAATCCGTCGATGCCACTTTTAACCGCTTGCTTTGAATGCTTCCAGGTAATAGATGCTTGCACTAAGGGAAACTTGGGCCGGTTCATCAATCATAGCTGCAGTCCGAATTGTCGTACAGAGAAGGTGGAACTTTGCTTTATTTGGTTTTTATATTTGTATTGTTGCCCATGTTCCTTGCCCTTGTCGGTTAAAATATCATGATAATCTCCAATATTACTTCATCTGTTACATGCACAAATGAAAATACTGATGATGCTTGAAATAGTGATCAAGAGTTTTACTGCCGTTGTGAGTTTACTGAATTATTTCCCCTTTTTGTTTTCTTGGAAATAGTGGATGGTCAACGGAGAAGTCTGCATTGGAATATTTGCTATGAGGAACATCAAGAAGGTAAGGCTAGAAATATCAATAAACTTAACTGTTTGCTTCTTATGGACATAGTGCAGCTCCCAGAAGAAATAGAGGATTTTCTTTGTTTATAATTTAACTTGCACCAATGAAATGTCTTCCTGTATTCACCTATATCTATATGTTGCATGTAATGGATATTTATTTTCTCACAGGGTGAAGAATTGACATTTGATTACAACTATGTTCGTGTATCTGGTGCTGCTCCTCAAAAATGCTTTTGTGGTACTGCCAAATGCCGAGGTTATATTGGTGGAGACATATCAGGGGCTGATATCATTGCTCAAGATGATGTAGAAGCAGAGTATTTTGAACCCATGGCTGTTGACAAGGATGCTGAGGAAGTGCTAGGTGCAAATGGGTCTTGTTCTCATGGCACAGATGCAGATATTGTTGAGCATGAAACTTCCATTCAAAGAGAAGATTCAAATGATTGCCCATCTGCAATTCCAGAGTTAGAACCTCACCAACAAACTTCAGGAGCCTTATTTGACATTAGTAAGGCAGAAAATTCCTTGGAAGCGTTGAGCCCGCAGGATGCTGAAGACGTCATCCGTACACCTGTCCATGTGTCCCGGACAATTGAGAGTTCTTTGCAGCAGTTTTCAGTATATGGCACTCAGTCACCAGAATTTTTGCAAAAAACTTCAAACACAATGGATGGATCAAAGGCTCCAACTGTAATGAATGGATCAACGCCTAGTTCTGATTTGGGGAGCAACCTGGTACCTGGTTTCCATGCTAAGAAAAACAATGTAAAACAACATAGGAATGTGAAACCATCATCATCTCCTATTGATAATGGGCACATTTTGGGAGGTAATACTGTGCTGCCAAATGTATCTCTCTTGCTGCCTAAGATAAATATGATAAGTGTTAATGATCTCTCCTTGGTATGTGTAGTCGAAGGAAGACTGAACAACCTGCTGGATGGAGATGGAGGTATCAGCAAGCGAAAAGTATGTACCATCTTTATCCCTTTTGTTGTATAAACTCTTAAATACTAGACTTAGACCGAGCATTTTACTGTGACTTTTTGTGCAGTGACTTTTAATTAGGATACATTGCCATGTGCTAGATAGAAAACAACACAAATAAATATTATTTTATGAAAGATTGGAAGGTCTAGGAGATTAGGAGAACTTTAGATTAGTGGTGCTCTGCTCACATTTCTGGAGTAGAAATGCTCAAGAACATAGTGTATAAAAGATAGATTAGTTGTGCTCACATTTCTTCAGTACAAAAGCTCAAGAATATAGTGTATGAAACAACTTTTGATTGATTGAATTTCTAGTATTATCGGACCTATTTAGGTTTGAAATGCTTTTTGATTGCCTGTACATGGCGTGGCTTGAACTGCAAAGGTTCTGTTATTTGCATGTGTTGCATGTTGCATCAATCATACCCCAACAGAGCAAAGATTCGTTTCCATTTTCCATTTTACCCTTGCTTATATGTTCTAACTGGTGTCAACAACATTTTTTTCCAAACAGGATGCAACAAATGGATACTTGAAGCTTCTCCTTGTGACTGCAGCGGAAGGTGACAGTGCTGGGGGCACATCTAAAAGGTTTGATTACCTGTTGACATGTCAAGCAAGTTTTCCTTTGTCCACTCTAAATGTGCTATTGTTTTACCTCTTTCAGTGTAAGGGATCTTTCGTTGATTCTTGATGCACTTCTAAAAACAAAATCACATTCCGTCCTGTTGGATGTCATCAGCAAGAATGGTATATTTCCTTGCCTTTCTGCAACTTTCAAGATGAAAGATAATCTCTTATAATTACTGACTAGTACATTATTTTGTTCTATTCTATGATAGGATTGCAAATGCTTCATAATATATTGAAGCAGAATAGAAGCAACTTCCATCGGATACCAATAATACGGAAGCTTCTGAAGGTTTGCACTTCACCGGTTTGATGTTATCAATTACTACATTCACCTGTTGTTTGGTTTCCAATTGATATATTCATGTGAAATTGTAATCAGTGTAATGTCACTATCACCTGTTGTTATTTCCTGTGTAAAAGAAAAGGAGAATCACATTTCTATCACAGGATTATAGAAACAGAGCCATATATTTTCTCCTTATGAATGTTGGCATCTACCTTTAGGTATTGGAATTTCTAGGTTCGAAGGGAATTCTGACATCCGAACATATAAATGGTGGTCCACGATGTGCTGGAATGGAAAGGTTAGATTATTCAAACTGTCTTTTCTTCCACTTTATTAAATACTAATTGAAGAAATTCGTAATAGTCCATTTGCCCCCCCTCTTCATTTTTGTTCTCCATTATACATTTTTCTATATTTGCTTTGTGTAACTACTTTATTTAAGCCTACATAATTTTTGTTTTAAAAAGAAATTCTTTCTTTTAGTTATTTCTGCTGTATGTTTGATAATTGAGCTTTCGAGTTTCCTAAAGTATCTTGTTGTATGGCCTCTTATGCAACAGGCTGTCACTTGTCGAATTGTTTGTTTTTAGCCTTGTAATTGCTTATATCCTAAGTCCTGTTAGACCTATTTTCTAATCCTGCCTCGAGTGAATAATATGCAAGTGAAGCCTTTTTGGAGGTGCTGATCTTGAGTTTAGAACTATGACGTAGGTCTTGATTTACAGCTATGTGCAGTTCCAGCACTGTGTTACCCTGGACCCTGTTACTAAGCCTTAGCTAGTGCAATAACATGCTATGGAAAAATCTCCAGTGCTCTAGAAAATAGCTTCTATTGTTGTTCCTTTTGAAACTTCAGTTACACAATTTTCATTACTTTTTTTTCTGGAATTTGCATTGCAGCTTCAGGGACTCGATGTTGAGCTTGACAAGGCATAGCGACACACAGGTAATGGATATACCAGTGGTCATGCATGCTTTTCAACTTATACCGTGGATAATGCTTGGACTAATGTATGAAAAGACAGACAATCTTTCGATTTAAATTTACAAATGAATTGAACAAAATGATTAATGCGGGAGGAAAGTTCTGCTGTTAAGAAAAGCATAGATGAGGTGTCATCAGTGCATGCTTTTCAACTTCTATTTTGGATATATCATTGTATATTGCTTCCTTGTTAAGTTGTAAATGCATAGTTTATCCATGGACTAATATATAGATTTTGCAAATAACAAATTTATTAATGCAAGAACTGTCACTGTAGAAGAGAAGTGCACATGAACATCACCATATTTACAACATGGATAGTTGTATTATTTAAACCTTCACTTATCATAAAACCGTTCCAGGTCCCCAAACCCCCATTCCCTGTCCTGACTACACCAGAGACCAGCTAAGTTATGTACCATTTATTATTATTATTATTATTTGCAAAAAAATCATACAATAAGTGAGTTACAGTTTTCCCCCCATTCGAAAATAATGTTGTGAGCCTTTCATGAAATACCATGGTGAAACCCAACTGCTCTAAGGTTTACCTGTTTTGGCCCTCACAGGAAAATCTCAGAACTGCTGGCTACTTGTCAGTTAACAGTATTTATTATATTTTCTCTTACCAAGCTCCGTTGACCTTTGTTATAAGTTTTCCAATAAGAATTTGATATGTGATTACTCTCTGCATGCATAGGCTAGGTAGTTCATGAACGGCTATGACTCACTCTGTCAAGCCTAATCTAGTTTCTCCAATATGTCAAGTGACCTGTTTAATTTCTGTGATGATTTTAACAGGTTCATCAGATTGCTCGGAACTTCCGTGATAGATGGATCCCTCGTAATATAGCAAGAAGCGAGCCAACAGAGTACCCACGTGCATCCACATCCGCACAGGATATCCAAGGAATTTCTGCAGCTCGTGGACCTGTTTCAACTTCAAACTGTTCTACAGATTGGAATTTCACTAGAAGAAAACGCAAGAGCCGCTGGGATTATCAACCAGATGACCACTATAAAATGGTTGGATTAAAAATTCAGAAAGTTTGTTCTGGTCATAGCGAATTAGATCTTCAGACTGGCTTGATGAGAAATAAATTGCAGGGGAATTGGGGAACAAACAGCTATCATAATGATGTTCCTTTCATGGGAAGTTCAACAGAGGGTGCAGATGATGAAGCGCCTCCTGGGTTTGAGTCTCAACAGGAATGTCAGCCTGCACAAGCTTCTTTAGACTGGGGGATTGCTCTGGGATTCTCCCTGGAGAGGTATCAACCTAACTTGAGTATTTCATATGGGATTCCGGTTGCTCTTGTTCAGCAATTCGGAACCCCAGAAGTTGAAGGAGGCCAGTGTTGCCAAAAATGGAAAGTCGCGCCTGGTGTGCCTTTTAATCCTTTTCCACCGCTGCCACCCTATCCACGAGGGAGTCCTTGTCCTTCCACTTCGTCAACTCAGATGTCTCAGCATGATGGAACACTCGCCATGAAACACAATAGTTCAGGATATTGTGGAAGGACTGCGGACAGAGGCGGAAGAGTGCATAGGAATTGGCGGACTGGGCAAAGAACGAGATGGCCATACAATTATCAAGGAAGGAGATTTCCAAGTAACCATCACAGATTTGAAAGATGCCAGCCTACAATGCCTCAGGAGTATGGTGATTCAGGATTTAGGGGGCAAAGAATGACCCCCTAGTCGTGGTTTTGGAACCTCAAGTAGTGGTATACATGGTAATTCTTGTTCGTCAGAAGTGTAACAGAAGTTGTGTGAGCCTTTATTTCTGTTTAACAGGAGATGTTGTTACTGTCATTTCATTAGAAGTAGAACATGTGCTGCAAGTAGGTCATTGCCATTGCAGTTTTGACTAATTAATTTGCTCATTGGCATTCTCTGCCCAATGTGTAATCTCAATAGGAATAATTGATTTGATTCAAATCGTTTTACAGGCTAAATGGCTAATTGATTCATTGACAATCTTCTCCATGCTTATGTTCTGCGCGGCATTTTCCTTTTGTTTTGCTGCCTGCTGCAGCTTTTGTTTGCAGCAAAGCGATCTCTGGTTTGATATTATCTTGAGCCTTTAAGATGTTCAGGCTTTAGCATTCTGTTCCTGTATGTGCATCCGTCATGCCGACAAGATTCCTAGTTTGGCTGTATTATGAGTCCATATCATTGTAGTTTTCTTTACTTTATATCATATTCACTTCAGTAGAAAGCAATTTCTTTCTTGAATCATGTGTATGAAAGGTAAATGAACTTTTGTATTTAGTCCATTTTTGAAACGGCCAGCTCCTAACTTTTAGGCCTCCTGTTACTTGTACATTCTAGCCCTTGTGCTGTCTCTGTGTAGCTCAAGGTTGATTCCTGCCCCTTCCATACTGTGTGTGCACGCGCACGGGCAGGCACGAAATTGTAGCAACTACAAGGCATGTCAGGTGAAGTCTTGAATCTAAATTACATGGCATGTTCTCTAAAGATTTCTATCATTTTTTTGTATTCAAGTTCTGGTGTTCTGCAGTATGCATGTCAACGGCAAGATTTTCTGGACACTGACGATGATCTGTTCGAATTTACTAATGCTTGCTGTTATTTATCTATGCTTTATTTATTTATTTTTGCTATAATGATTGGGAAAGAAGACGTACATACTGATACTATATGGTCGTGCAAATGTTTATCCTTCTCTGCCGTCGCAAGTACTAATGGCTGGTGAATGTCTCATGCCTGTTGCACTAGCATATTTGGATGTCAAGTAACAATCAGAAAAATTGTATATATTGGCCCCTGCGTTTTCACTCGTTACCAGTGAGAAAAATAAATGATTTGTCTGCATCAAGGTTGTTGAACGGAGTGTTGTTGAAGCTACATGTATATATTTGTTCTCTGACGACACCGGTATGGTCGCTATGCAATGAACACTTCGTCTACATTTGAGTGTCTGATCCGAGCATTGGTATCCTCAATTAGAGATTAGAAGACTTGAGACAGACTAATCCTACTCTTGCTTTTACATGGAACAGAGGCTGGGCTACTGCAGAGCGATATGCCGCAATTGAGGCTCGGCATGCTGATTGTTATTAGAGAAGCAGGTTTTGTTCTGTGAATGCTTCTACATTCGATTCCTCACTGACCATTACAACTGCTAGCTGGTTGCTGGTACCGTAGCAGCAGAGTTGATTTGTGCTGATCAAACCAGGGAAAACAAAATTGGTTTTAAATTTTTACTGGGGTCCGGTAGAACCAATTTTAGAAAATTTTGGTAGTTTTCAGGCCAAAAATTTCAAATAATCAACTGAAATTGGTAATAAATTAGAGTAAATCGGTTATAAATTGGAGTAATTTGGACAAACTCGGTGCAAAACGAAATATTTAAAACCGGTTTTTAGTTTAACCGGAGGGGTCCGATAGAACCAATTTTCGGTGATTTTCGACCGATTTCATACCCATGGATCAAACTCTCCAGCTCTCGCTACGCAGTGATGGTGATCTGCGGTGTGCTGTGCCAGGTTCATACGACGACCGTTGTTTCCTTTCTCTGTTGTTGCATCTTAATTGCCACTTTTTCAGGTCATCAATCTATACCTGAGCCAATCAATCTTCCCTACCGCTAAGAACTTACTTCTTTGCTGAAATTTTACAGGAGTGGGAAAGACGGGACTCGCAGATGCCTTCACTCTACATTGAACCTCTGTAGCTTGGATTTGGTTCACATGTATCCAAACTAAGCAATTAGACTTGTACCAAGTAGCCCTGTAGCGCAGTTACTTCTACTGGTACTAGACATACTGTCATAGTTATCGAAACCGGACCGATCATTGAACCGCTTAAGCTTCTGGTTCACGGTTTACTGGTCCAACCGGTAATTAACCGATCAAACCGCCGGTTCAAGGTAGCTTAAATATAACCTTAGCTTTTATACATCACAACATGCAGCTTGCCCACTTGGCTAGCGGGGCAAACATGATTGACCAGTTGCGAGGTCCTGGGTTCGAATCCCGCCTTGCACGCTATTATTCCCATGTTTTTCGCCGCTTAGTGCACACACCTGTTTTTCCCTCCGGTCCAACCGGCACCAGTTTTATCCGGCTTATATCAAAACCGGCCGGTTTAACAGGGAATTTTTCGGTTTAGAGCGGTTCACTTGCACAACCGGTCTTTAAGTAAAACCAAACCAGATTAGTCTTCGGTTCCAGTTTTTTCCGGTTAAACCGCCGGTCCGATCCGGTATTCATATCTATGCATACTGTTGAAGTATAAGTGAATTGCTCACTTTTCCTCATCAGCTTAACCTTTTAGGTGAACTGGTTGGTGCATGTAACTCAATATGGTATCAGAACCAAGAAGTCTTGAGTTTGAGACCCGGTTGGAGCAATTAAATAAAAATAATTGCAGCCCACTTCCATTCCACGTCTTAGACGTGAGAGAGTCTACATGTAAAGGGGAGTATTGAAGTATAAGTGAATTGCCCACTTTTCCTTATCAGCTTAAACTTTTAGATGAACTGGTTGGTGCGTGCAACTCAATACATACAACCATTCGCGCGGCATTGATTAGTTGATACCCATTTTTAGTTCCCATGTGTGTGTGTGTGTGTGTATATCCGGTTAAACCGCCGGTCCGGTCCGGTTTTCATATCTATGCATACTGTTGAAGTATAAGTGAATTGCTCACTTTTCCTCATCAGCTTAACCTTTTAGGTGAACTGGCTGGTGCATGCAACTCAATATGGTATCAGAACCAAGAGGTCTTGAGTTCGAGATCCGGTTGGAGCAATTAAATAAAAATAATTGCAGCCCACTTCCATTCCACGTCTTAGACGTGAGAGAGTCTACACGTGAAGGAGAGTATTAAAGTATAAGTGAATTGCCCATATTTCCTTATCAGCTTAAACTTTTAGATGAACTGGCTGGTGCGTGCAACTCAATACATACAACCATTCGCGCGGCATTGATTAGTTGATACCCATTTTTAGTTCCCATGTGTGTGTGTGTGTGTGTATGAAGCCTTTTTTCTACACCCAGGTGTAATTACACCCTATGACATATCTCATACCGTAGGGAGTATCTCGTGTAGCGGAGGGTGTGTACGTGCAGTATACGAGTATTTAAGACCATTTAGGTGGTATGAACAAATTTTCAGAGGTAGTATGTAGATTTTTTTTAACATAGTCCTTTTTATGTGCGTATGTAAAGGTACTTACAAAATACGCTAAAAACTATGAACTCTCTTACAATTTTTTCATGTGGTTCACATTGGAGTATCTTATAATTAGTATACGAGTATATCCAAGGTGATAAAAGAGTATTTCAAGTTCGTTTAGGTGGTATATTAGATATGGGTGTAATTACACCCAGGTGTAGAAAGTACTTTTACGCCCGGGTGTAATTATACTTACCTTTAATATACCATCTAAGTGAATTTGAAATACTCCTTTATCATCTTGGATATATTCGTATACTAATTATAAGATACTCTAATATGAACCACATGAAAAATTGCAAGGGAGTCCATAGTTTTTAAGCGTATTTTGTAAATACCTTTATATACACACATAAAAAAGAGTATGTCAAAAAATATACATACTACATCTGAAAAATTATTCATACCACCTAGATAGTCTTAAATACTCGTATACTACACGTACATACCATCTGTTATGCGAGATATTCCCTACATTATGAGATACGATATAAAGTGTAATTACACCTGGGTGTAGAAAATAGGCTTCCTATATAGAATATATATGTATGTATATTTGGTGGGCCATACCTAGCTTCCATTTGGGTTCGGCAACCTGACCTATTCATGCCATGATGCTATTTCTCTTTCTTTCTGAGATGGCTCAAAATTCAAAATGAATTTGAGTTTGCTTGAATTTCTGCCTAATTTGAAAACCTTTCCTAATTCAGCAATTCTTGGCCATTTTTCGCTTTCCCTTCTCAACCTTCCTCCATCCATGGCCTTTGGCGCCTTATTCTGAACTCGCCACCTCCCCAGTTCCTCCTAGCTACTCGGCTACTCCCCGTTCGCCGCTGCCATCGTGAAGGTGCGCCCGCTGTTGCTATCTTTGTCAACTGCCATATCGTGCCTTTGCAAAGCTCTGATAGCTCTGCCACACACATTTAATGCCCGCCTTGTCACTCTGGCCATGCACCACAGCCGCCTTGCCCCTCCTCGCTGCCGCCGCAAGACTTTGCCTCCCGACCAATGTGCATGCCTGCACAATTTGATCGTCGTAGCTCACCATTCAAGGAGTGTTAAGGCCAAGGTGCCACCGTGTAGGATCGAGGAGGCCGACTAGAGGGGGGTGAATAGGCGGTCTTAAAAATTATCTTACAATAAAAAACAATATCTATTTGGCTAAAATCAAGTATATAATGCGAAAGCTTAATTCAAATTGGTTTAGCACAAATAACACCTAAAACAAATAAGTTCACCTAAGTACACCAACAATCTATGTCTATATCAAGATTTGCTATACTAGAGAGACAAGTAATCAAATAGAATTATATGAATGTAAATTGCTTGAAGGTAAATTGAGCACAAGTAAACAAACCACAATTGACATGATTACTTTTTACCGTGGTGTTCGGAGACTTGCCGGTTTCCCCTAATCCACGTTGAGGTAAGCCCAAACGAATTGGACCGGCTCCACGAATTAAGCCAAGCACCTCAATTCCACTAGTGGTAGCTCTTCCCCGCTCCGGGCAGGTGAGCTTCAACCTTCACAACATGCCGGGTCTTCTCACAAACTTCTTTGAGAAGATCACCGGACACGACGCCTCCAACGCCGTCTAGGAGTCGGTAAACTCCAAGAGTAACAAGCCAAGCTCCTCGCTTGACTCTCACCACGTGCAATGAATGCACAAGCTTAAATGGATGCAAAATCCACCTCTAGATGCAACACATGCAACTAGAGACCTCTCTCTTTACTCACAAGGTGCAACACATGCACAATAGAGTGGAGAGGCTTACACTAGCTCAAGGGAGTGAAATAAGGTGCCAAAGAATGCTCTCCAACCGGCCACAAGTGGGTATTTATGCCCCACACACAAAAACTAGTCAGTGGAGCCAAACTCCTGAAAAAATCAGGGAAATCGGAACTACCGCCGTTATAAGTGCGGTATTACCGCACTCCACTTTAATGGCTAGAAAAATAGCCGTTACTCAGCATTTACGGTACTACCGTAGTGCGGTATTACCGTAGTTATCTACGGTATTACAGCACCTCTATTTCAGCACAGACAACACTCGAAAAAATGGTCATAACTTTTGACTTCAATGTCAGAATTGAGTGATCTTGGACTCTATGGAAAGCTTATTTAGAGGGATACACAACCCATCTATTTACATGATCTCAAACACATTAGATAATGCAAAAATTATAAGAGATCCAAGGAGTTATTATTACGGTCTAAATCCAAGAAAATAATTTTAGACCACACCAAGGAATATTGTATGACCTACAACAATTTGCAAAATAAATTTGCAAACTTAGATCATACCACAAGGACAAGGTACATGGACTTCAACCATTTGCAAAGTATAGTCATATGTTACAACGATTAGATGCATGAGTCTCAACTTTTTGCAAAATACATTCGCAAATAATAGCATCATGCCATGGAGAGCTATGGTAAGCGAGATTGAGCTATCAACACATAATGAAATTCAAGCTACTAGATAAGACCTCTACTAATAGTACGGTAAACCTATACTAGCAATCCGGTCTTCTAACCAAACACCAAGACTGGTAAAAAACTAGAAACACATCCTTAGCTCTAGCTAGTCATACCTTTGCCTTGAGCATTCCCTTGAAGTTTGATGATGCATATCTTCACTTCAAGTCTGGGTCATTGTCTTTTCTTGACTTGATGATCAACTTGTTGGAAATATGCCCTAGAGGCAATCATAGAGATGATGATATTTCGTTGTATCCATGATTTAATAAATGTTCCTTGAATATTATCTTTGTATTGATTAACAAGTATGTGACTTGTTTGTGAAATTCTTTACTTGTATGGTTATTCTAAAGTTGTCCCTAGTCGGAGTTCATGTAAGGACACACGTGAATGATGGATTAGCACAAGTATCGGTTGATGACCATGTTTCATAGGTCATAGACATGGAGATGTCAAACCAATAATGTGGACACATGTTTAAGACATGGGGTTGGACCGACCCAACATGAGACATAGCTATTATACTTATGATTCTCTCTACACAATATGTACGCCTTGTCCTCAGACCTGAGATTGTCGCATGTAATTGCGATGTGAATCGACCTACTTAGGGGCTATCAAACGCTACTCCGTAACTGGGTAGTTATAAAGGTAGCTTTCGGGTTTGTCATGAAGCATGCTGCAAGGCATGGTCAGTCGAGATGGGATTTGCCCTCTCTACGAGAGAGATATCTCGCCCTCGAGTGATCGGATCCAGAAATGCATGGCCATGCGACTTAAGGTTAAGAGTTAACCTAGTAAGGGATTTCGAATCACAGGATTGAGAAAGAGTGATCAGCTTGGAGCTCGACCGAATATCGTGAGACAAAAGGATTGGCATGTACATAACGTTGTGATGGTTCGTCCGATATGATCTTTATGTGCGTTTAGGAGTTGGTACGTCTTGCTAGAGGCCGCTACCAACTATTGACCGAGTAGGTGTACTCGCGTCATGTCTAAACATACGTGAACCTATAGGGTCACACACTTAAGGGCTGAAGCCTAATTCGGATTGGATCCGAGTTGGACTGGACATTGAGTTCTAATGGGCCTCTATTCGTAAAAGCCCATTGTAAGGACGTCTATAAAAGGAGGGCAGGGGCGCACAGGGTTAGGGATGAGTTTTTCGTGACATCCTCAAACCCTGGCCGCCACCCCTCCCACGCCCTTGTCGCTCGCGCGGATCTAGTAATCCGGCGTGCGTCGCTTCCTCCCGTACGTGTGGATACCTTTGGCGGCGCTGCATCTGTAGCGTTTGGACGAACCGCAAACGAGGAAGTAGTACGACTACTCTGCCCCGACGTGCTGCATCATCTTCCGCACCTGCGCGTCTAGTGGTAAGACCGTGATCTATAACTGCAGTGATCTTGGTTTACGGGTAGAAATTTTTAATATGCGCTAGTGTAGCCTACCCGTAGTCCTTCACAACTCATAATTATCTCCTTTTCGAAACCTTGATATGCATCAACACATGATGCATCCTCTTTTGATGGTCTTCAATTCATGAAGCTATTTTTTTTATCTCGAACCTTTACTTGATGATTTTCAATATTTGAAGCTATCCAAAGTCTTCATCATCTTGGAACATAACCTATTCATCCAACTCATGAAAAATATTAGTCCCACAATATGATTATCATTAATTACCAAAACATCCCATTAACTCATAATGGTGTATCTGGATTCGTCAATCCTCCATTTGGTAATTGATGATAACCACCACAATTGCAAATAATTAAAAATAAAACTTTAAACTCAAAGTGCGGTACTACCGCCGTTATAAGTCCGGTAATTCCGCTCTCCGGTAGTACCGCTTAGGATGCCGGTACTACCGAGCATCGGTAGTTCCGTTGATCGGTGCGGTACTACTGCACTACAGTAGTTCCGTCGTGAAAAATCAGGTACTACCGATTTCGGTGAGTCCAAGTCCCATCAAGGGTGCTCTCTGGAAAAAACGTACCACACAAAAATCAGTATTACCGCACTGCGGTAATACCGCTGTTTGCACGCCGATATTACCGCAATGCGATAATACCACCCATGGGTGCGGTGCTACCGATTTTTCTGAGAAAGTATAGTGAGTTTTCAAATTTGTTTTCAAATGCATGTAAATCTTTGTCTCGAACCATATTGATCTTCTTATCAATCTTTGCATGCATATCCATATAGTCAATCAACATCCGGGACTAAACCATTCAAACACTTGATAATCGTATTAGTCCCATACACAAATCATTGAGTATAACGCAATATGAATTAATGTGAGTATATATGAACTGCACAAGTTTTATATACTCAAGGGATATGTTTCAAAGTAGAAATCCCAATATACAGTGAAAAACAAATATAGATCAATACTGATGAAACCAGAAAATATAGAGTAACTCCCCCCTAAATGTGTGCATACAAGAATATATACTAGAAACATGTACACATATTTATCTTAGACTTTTGGTGGAGTTTAATCTATATTTTGGATCCAAGGAATGCACTAAGATGTAAATGAATGTAAGTGTCGAATGCATACCTCTTTGATTTCACTTTTTCATCCAAATGAGACTAAATCATATCATTACTAATAATCATATTAGTGTCACAATAGTATTTATCATTATCACCAAAAACAACATAATGGAGCTTGAACTTACACACCGCTGTTTGATGACCTCGCCACTATAGCTGCCGACCTCCGTTGGATTCTCCTACACGCTCTTCTTTGACCTCGCACTGCTTCCCAAGCAAAGCCTCTACTGCTCCCACCGCCTCTCAAGGGCTAGAAAAGCTGTGCCATGCCCTCTTCTAACTCACATTGGCAACCACTTCCCTCTCCTTCACCAATTTCGGCTAGATTCCCGCTGCCACCCTCTCTGATCGACGGTGAGCCCAAAACTCCTACTCGCCATATACCTCCACCATTTCTCAATTGCCTTCGCCATTAGCACCACCAGGACCCTAGAAACTTAACCCAAGTCTTGCCCTAGCCTTTCCATAGCCCTAGACCGTCGGCGACCAACTCCTTCGCCCGACCAAGCCACCTCATCATGGGCGGCCTTCCATGAAGCCCTAGCCTCTTTCCTTCGTCGTTTAGCCCTTGGAGCGCTCTGGTGCCATGGAAGAGCACCGCGAAGCTTTCCTCACCGCCGACCATCCAAAGTGAATTCCGGCCATTGCCAAGCCCCAAAATGGGACCCCCTCACTCCCTATAACCCCTCTGTGCCCTTAGATTCCCTTGGTAGCCATCGCTAATGCTGTAATTGGTCACCATCGTCATGCCCTGTTCAGCCGACACTGTAGCGTCGGGAGGATGAAGACGACTGTGTCGAGCAGGCATTGAGCGGAATAGTAGTGGCCCAAAACATCAAACCTGTTACTGTTCACCGAAACTCATTAAACATACATATACCCATTATGACCGTTTTGAACCCATTTAAACCATTCCCAGCTCCGTTTCGCCAACCCAGACCCTGACAAAGCCCAAACCTATTTTCTTTATATCTTTTCTGGTTATTTTATATTTTATTCTTAGCTTGTATTTTACAAAGTAGAAACTTATTTGTATTCATTTTCCACGTTAGTATCTGAATTCAATAAGTTGGTTAACAGAAGAGCTACAACAGTAATTAAAATAGTTGGCATCAGATCCGAAGTCTACAGAGAAGTGATCGATGAGAAGGAGGCAAGTTGTTATAATTGATCATGTTGAACCTAGTTTTTAAATGCCATACTTTGCTTTCCAATACAAATGCATGCTTACCATTGATGTTTATGTATATTGCCAGGCTACACCATACAGTTGATCGTTTATAATTCCCTTGTTTGATAGTACCTCTCCTTTGTCACCATAGGATGATCATAATAGTACTAATGCCAGATTATGGTTGCACTTAGATATGCTTTAGAGGTAAGAGTAAGTACAAACAAACATTTCTAATTGAAACTTGAAACATGATAATGGTAGTTGTAACATGGGTTACCACTGAAAATATGAAATATTTTATAAAATGACCCCTCGGTTCGCGCTGCCCTTGGTTTGCGTGCCCGACCATGACCCCTCGCGCTCCTCACGCTGCCTCGTGCCTAAGTGCTGTGCCACGTGTCGGCATCCGAACCGTCCGATCGCCCTCAGCCACCGTTCGATCAGATCTGCGTCGACCGATGGATCCGACGGTCGAGATCTATCCATGTGGCTTGTCCACCGCCGTCGGATCATCGTGACATCACCCCACACCTGCGCTGGTCGACGGTTCGCCATCTCCGTGGACTGAGTCTGCTGTGCACTGTGCCGCTGCCAACCGGGTCCCACCTATCAGCTCCCAAGCCTCTATCAACTCCCAAGCCTCCCAAGCGCTATGCAATGTGGGAGTTGGAAATGTTTGTTTGTACTTACTCTTACCTTTAAAGCATATCTAAGTGCAACCATAATCTGGCATTATTACTATTATGATCATCCTATGGTGACAACGGAGAGGTACTATCAAACAAGGGAATTACAAACTATCAACTGTATGGTGTAGCCTGGCTATATACATAAACATCAATGGTAAGCATGCATTTGTATTGGAAAGCAAAGTATGGCATTTAAAAACTAGGTTTAACATGATCAATTATAACAACTTGCCTCCTCCAAGGTCATCAATCACTTTTTTGTAGACTTCGGATTTGACGCTAACTATTTTAATTACTGCTATAGCTCTTCTGTTAACCAACTTATTGAATTCAGATACTAACGTGGAAAAACGAATACAAATAAGTTTCTGCTTTGTAAAATACAAGCTGAGAATAAAATATAAAATAACCAGAAAAAATATAGAGAAAATAGGTTTGGGCTTTGTTGGGGTCTGGGTTGGCGAAACGAAGCTGGGAATGGTTTAAATGGGTTCAAAACGGTCATAATGGGTATATGTATGTTTAATGAGTTTCGGTGAACAGTAGCAGGTTTGATGTTTTGGGCCACTCATCGTTCGCCTAATGCCCGCTTCGCACGATCGTCTTCATCCTCCCGACGCTACAAAGGCTTGGTTTGAACAGGCATGACAACGGTGACCAATTACAGCATTGGCGATGGTTGCCAAGGGAATCTAAGGGCACGGAGGGGTTATAGGGAGTGAGGGGGTCCCATTTTGGGGCTTGGCGATGGCCATAATTCACTTTGGATGGCCGACGGTGAGGAAAGCTTCGCGGTGCTCTTCCATGGCACCAGAGTGCTCCAAGGGCTAAACGGCGAATATTGAATCAATTACCTATTTGATAGGCTGAATTTGTTAGCTAAGAAGCTAAAAGCTAGGACATTTGGACTGCCAGTCACTGGTCACTGCTGCAGAGGAGGAAAGGAAATTGTGCGGGAAACAGGGGAATGTACGATTTCTCAACGTTAGGTGTTGGCTACTTTTTGCGTTGGTGAACATGTGAAACAACCACTTGGACGTGATTTGTGAGGACCCACTCTTGTCTCTTGGTCGCTGCCGTGGGTGTGGCCCATGAATCTGTGCGATCATCTCCTAGCGTTGGAGAGTTGGGTGCTTGGCGCTGTGCAGCTGGGCGCTTGGGCTGCTAGGGGTGCACGGGCGAAGGTCCATGGAAGAAGTTTTGGCCCATATGTTGACATGGGCTACTTGATTATAAGTTATGTGACACTAATTTTAGATACATAGAAACACATTGTGTAAACTTTGCCTCTAAGTAAAACATTAAAATTGCCCTGGAGGTCTGTGCCCCCCATAGCCCTAAGTGCATCTGCCCCTGGCGGCGTCGGTGGTGATGACCCAGGGTAAGTGCATCTGCCCCTGGCGGCGTCGGTGGTGATGACCCAGGGCAAAAGCGGCTGCAACTTTTGGTTCTTCAGGAACAAAAACAGGGTATTACGTGCAGCAATCTTACGCCATCAGTTTCATATTACAAGTCATCCTACCTCTTGGCGTACGTTGTAAAATTACCAATTTAACCATGTTTAATTAACATGTCTTGGTACAATGGTAGTCTCTCCGGTCATAAAAGAACCATGTCTTATAATATGTGCAATTAAACTTTATTAATTTTGAACAAAGATATTGTTCAAAACGTATTGTTTTGATGTATGAAAATAATGCGAGTAAATTTGTCATAAAAATACTTTCTTAATAATGCACTTTTACAACTTTCTTGAATTTGTAATAAGAGAATTTAGTGGTCAAAAGAGCATCATGTTGATTTAAAAAAAATAAAAAACTTCACTTTTTTATGATAAAAGTTAAAAACGTCATTTTTTGTGACTGGTAAGAGTATATCAAACGGCATTTTCAGGCAGTATGTTGCTGTAATTAACTGAGAGTACGGTAAACTCTCCTCGGAAAAGAACGGATGGGGAAGATTGATTTGTAACATGGGCACGGCGTGAATGCTAGAAACGGCTTAATAATCTGAATCTCACAGCGATAGCTAATTAAGATCGACCACTAGTCCGTCGCATGCTTGAGAAACGGAAAAAAAAGGGTCAGTCCCTGTCAATGAACTAGCCCCGTATGTTTCAGTTTTTTTTAGTTTTTAACTTCTAATTTCAGCTTTTTTTTCAATATTCAGTAAATCGTTTTTTTGATTTTTTTGATTTTTTAGGCTTTTTTATATTTTTCTTTTTTTTCCGTATTCTTTTGTATTATTTGTGATGGGCTAACATATTTTTTTTTATTTTTACATTTTTTAAATTTAATTATATCTAAAAAACCAAATTAGCTACAGTAAAAAAAATAACTACAGTAAAATTTCAAGTAAAAATCAAAAACCATTCTTAAGACGAACGGCCTGACGATCTCGATCGGTCGATGCAGGAAGGGACATGACATGAACAGCCAACCACCTCATAACAACATTGGTACGAATACCAGAACACTACTAGTACACACTGCACGCTCCGTATACGCAAACAATAAATCCATTGTCCTAGCGGTTTGATATGACTGGACATGACTAAGAGAATACACAATGGTTACAGGTAGATCTGCAACCTTTGCCATCTTAGATTTGTGTTTTTACAAGGAGAGAGAGAAGGGGAGAAAACAAAGGAGATTGTTGACTGCTCTGTAGATGGTTTTGGCACACGAATTAAGGCATAAACAGACGGCTTTGATGTCCGTTGTATGGATATTGTCTACTCCCCCACACGGTTTGTGGTATTGGGTGTTAGGGCGATCGTCACCATGTCCACAAAGGTTAGGGCGATCGAGACAATAACCATCAGGACGACGAATGCGATGGCGAAGATGACCACTACGGCCCGACAAAGAGAGCGACGTTGGCTGGATCTAACTGCCTCCCGCCACCAGCAATCACTAGATCCAATCGGATCTAGACGTAGCTGGCAGAATTTGGTTGACCGGTGGTTGAGGGGCTGATAAGGAGTCGAAGGCCGATGATGGATGGAGGGGCGACGCGTGAGGAGATGGTAGGCTGCGGTGTGAGTTTGAAGGAGAAGGCATGGCAGCACAAACTTGAGGAGTTGGTAGGGTAGTGCAAGCTTGAGGAGATGGCAGCACTGAACATATTTAGGCCTCTAAAAATAGTTTTAGTAATTAATGACAATATGTAGATATGGGACTAATGTGTTTACTGAGTATTACATTGGTTTAGTCCCTAATTGTGACACCCCATTTTCAAAGCCTAGTGAAAATGTGAATTGTCAAGCTTATGTTAATTTATAAGGCTTTATTCCCAGTTTGGTTGTTCTTAGTGTTTTCCAAAAAGAAAATTTCAAAGAATGCAAAAGTAAATTAAAACAAAAACCTTGTTTTATCTTCACTCAAGCATTTCAAAGTAGCCTTTTAAAAATCTAGAATTTAAAATGTTACTTCAAAAAAATTTGGAAGAAGGTTTGTGTTAATCTTTAAAAGAGGAAAGGGAAGGGAGTCTGGTACGGGTGAATTGAAGCCCCCAATCTTTTCGGCCGCCCATCTCCTTTTCCCCCTCAATCTCAGCCATCCATCCTCCCCTCCTCTCTCCCCTTCCTTTCCCTGGCTGCTACGCTCCTCTCCTTCCTGGATGACCGAGCCCCTCCCCTCCTGCCCAGGCCGTGCCGCCGCTGGCCCCCCTCCGCCCCTAATCGACGCCGGGAGCGGCTGTGACGCCGACACCCTCGCCTTCAGCACCCCCCTCGCCTTCAGCGCCCGACAGCGCTGGACTTTGGGCACGCCACCCCGCCCTCTCCTTTTCAGCGCCGTCCGGTAGCTCTTGCCGCTTGCCGTTCCCCCACCCGAGCTGCGCCGCCGTAGCCGCCGTAGTCCTTCGCGGGCCCTGCCAGTCCCGTCGGCCGTAGCTCCACCATGCCTTCTGTGCCGCGCGGCACTGTGGCCGCACGGCGGTGACGCCTCCGCTCGCACGGCGCCATGCCGCCTTGCCCCCCTTCCTCGGCGCCTTACTCCTCCCTGGCCCCCATAAAAGGCGTCGGAGCTTCATTGTCGTTCACCCCCACCGAAGCTTGCAGCCACCTCCTCTGCCGTAGGTGCCCCACCCGGCTTCCTCCGCCGCCAGCCCAAGCTGGTGGACGGCAGGGCCCTCTAGACCCACCTGCGAGCTCGCCTTTATCCTCCCCCCTCCGGGCCAATCTAATTGCTTCCTCTCTTCCCGCAGGACGCCGGCGACGCCCCTCTTCACCAACCCCGGCGTCGGGCTCCACCCGGGAAGCCGCAGCACCACCGATCGATTAGCCGCGCAGGGAGCCTCCTGGGAACCCCGCGAGCACCGTCCCCACCTCACCGGGCTCCGCCTCCCTCCCCAGCAAGCCGCCGCCGTCTCCTTCTTTGTAGCCGAGCACGCCTCCGCCGCCGGCCCGCCTTGCTCCACCTCGGCCACGATTAGCCCCTCAGGTGAGCTCCAGGTGGCCCATGGAAGCTTCTCCGGCGAGGAATTGTACCCGAGCGTCCCGAGCCGCCGGCGCCCTTGCTCCCCTGGCTCGGCCGCTGCCCAGCTCACCGCCCCTCGCCGTCGGGCCTGCTCTGGCCGATCCCCTCCTCCCCGTGGAGCACGCCGGCCCCCGCAGCCCCACCTGGTCGGCGCAGGCATGCCGCCATGGCCCCTCCGCCGCCGGTTGGCCCCTCCTCCCTTGCGGCCGGAATGAGCAGAGAAGAGGATGCGCTGGGGATTGGTTTTCCTCCTGGGCCGGGCTGACCGATGGATGCATATAAGCAAAGGCCATCACTTCCTCTCGGGCTCCATCTGTCGGTAGCCCACCCTATTCCCCTTTTTATTTTCTGAAATTCCAGAACTTTAAGACTTTGAAAAGCTATAACTACATAACCATAACTCCAAATTTAATGAAACCAGTTTCTAAATTTTTATAAAATCAGGATCTATGCAATGGTTCTATTTTGGTTCAGTTTAGAGCTCATTTGAATTTGTTTATTTGTTTTGGTATTTATCTTGCGATCATTTCTTGTGTTGTTTTTCCGGTTCTCTCGTCCGAGTAGAGTTCGAGGACGCGAACGAGCCCCAGATCGAAGCAGCACCAGACCCCCAAGCTTTTGATCTAGGCGAGTCAACACTTTGACCATGTTGAATTCCTATGTTTTAAATGAATTATGTTGTTTTAAAGTATTCAAATTGCATGCGTTATTTTATGTACAATAGTTTACCGGTTTTCCTTAGTTAATGAACCACCTTGCTTTATTAGCGCTATGTAGCTACACCACTCCTTGAAATCATCGATACCCCTACCATTGTCGCCTTAGGTAATACTAATAAAAGAAATTTCACGAGAAGCTACATTATTAATTGCCAAGCAAGTCCGGTAAGTTCTCAGGACATTAGCATGCCCTGATCATACCTTCTCAATAAATAAATTACTTTGGGCAATCATGGGAGGTACATGATTGATAGTTTGTGTAAAGGCTTATCTTATGCTTCTCAAAACCCTAAAACTTGCTCCCCTGTCCGGGCGGATGGTAAGAGTGGCTGGTGGAGGTAACAGTCGGGTTGTGGAAGCCCGTCTGGACAATTTAAGGACTTAATCATGTGTCAGCCTCTCCATGTAAAATAGTACAAACCACAAGCCGGCAAAGTGTAGGTATGACTAAATAATTTACACTCGCCAGAAAAGAGGAGCACTTCGGGGGAACCCATGATTTTCATCGCTGGACGCAAAACCGTCTTGGATGGATCATGTCGCCGGATAGAGGCGGGCGCAAGAGGGGGTCTAGCTGGGGCCCAAAGGGGTTTTCCTGTAGACGAAACCTTAGCGAGTGTTATTCTTTACTAGATGCATTGTAAAGGTCATGTGATAATCCGGTTAATCTGCATGTCTAAGGAAATGTGCGGAAAATAACAATTGGGTTATCTCTTGTGGATAAAGATGTGCAAAGTCTGCAGAGTCTAAAACTATTCGAATAGCCGTGCTCACGGTCAAGAGCAGACATGGAAACTTCCTCGAGTTAGTTCTATTTACAAAATCTCTTGGGGTGGGAACGAAAAACTAAGTGGAGGGAAGTACTCCACTTTGTTGGATTTTTCCTGGAGGGATGTACTGTAGTGTTAGTAGTTAGGGTGGATGTAGCCCAGTAGCCAAAAACTAGTATTAGTGGATGGAACCATGAAATCGGTGGATGGAACCATCTACAATATACTTATTGCACATTTTCGAACACTTTTGCATTATCACAAATCTGCTATGTCATAGGATTTTAATTATGTACTTGTCAAACATCGCTTTGGGCAACTAAAATAAACCCCAGCCAAGATCTTGTCAAGCAATGCATTTTATACTATTGCATTCTGTGTGTTGGCTCGCGAAGCACATTGATTTGTGCTCACCCTCGCTCTTAAACCCCCTATTCAGAAGCTGCGAACCAAGAGCACTACGCCTACTGCGTGGACCAGGATGCCGAAGGGAATGATGACAGTGGATATTAGTATAGGCATCGGTGGCTTTGCCTCTCGTTTCAGTCCGGATTGACCAGACTAGCTTTGGCGGGTGCCTCCGTTATTAATCAGGTCCCTGGTTAATAGCGATGGTACCCAAGTAGTCCCAGTCACTTGCCTGTGGCGAGTTGTGCCCTACGCTTATGTACGTTTCCGCTTCCGCTCTTTATGTACTGTAAGACATTTGGCTTCGACGGCCCATCAGAACCTCGGCCCGACGTGGTCTATTTTAAACTCTGGTATTGTAATGTATGGTTTTGTCTGTATGAAATGATGCAGCATTGTATCTGTGAGCACTATCTACTGATCCAGGGAATAGTGCAGTATTTTCATAGAGGATTCCAGGTTAGTAAACTTGGGGTCCGACACTAATTGAGCATGTCAAACACGAAGTATATACTAAAGGTCAAAATAAAGATCAAGATGGTTCAAGACAAAGGTACTAGTAGTATAGGATTCCTTTTAATTTTTGCCGGTCTTGAGAGAAAGGTTGGAAGACCAAATTATAGATTAATTACGTATTATTAAGAGGGATAATAGAAAGTAACTTGAAAGCACATTTTTGTGCCATTTGGATCAATTTAGGATTTGCATGCACTTAAAATTAAATTTAAAAGCCAACTGTGCACTGTCAGAAAAATCGAAAGCACCAGAGTGTGTCTTGCGGAACTACCGGTTTTTGAAAGTACCAACGTGGACACAACGGTACTACTGGAACTCGGAAGCACCGACACTTTGAGCGGTATGTATTTTCTAGAGAGCACCTTCTTGAACACTTAGCCCCTTCGATATCGGTAGTACATGAAAATGAATAGCGAATTAACCGCAAAGCGGTATGATCGCACTCCAAATCGGAACTACCAGAACTTGAAAGCTCTGAAAATTCGAGCAGTACGTTTTTTCCAGAAAGGACCAATTTTTGGCCCCAAAGCAAATGGTAGTACCGCGCCAGAAATCGGAGCTACCGAAAATCAAAACTACCGTGATTTCTACAACGATAGTACTGCGCTAACTTTCAAATGGCTAGGTTTGGCATTCTGACATAGCCGTTACACGTTGCTACAGTATAATGTGGTAGTTCCGCAAATTACACAACGGTACTACCGATTTACCTGATTTTTCAGAATTATTTTGTGCAATGGCTATATTTAGTTGATGGGAGCATTAATACCCCCACCTGCTCAAATACAAAGAGAAAAATCATTATTGAACATCTTTGAGCTTTGAGCATCCTCTCTACACCTCAATTCACATCGTGTGTTCATTTTAGGTAGTTGAGCTATATCAAGTGTATTTCATCTCTAGATTGATCATTTAGCACTTGATCACCGTCAAACGAAGCTGTGATCTGTTACTTTTGGTGCTTATCGACACCTAGACAGTTGTAAGTTCAAGCTCCATTAAGTTAGTTTTGGTGATAACGACAAATACAATTATGAGACTCCATTAAGTTGGTTTTGGTGATAATGATAAATACAATTATGAGACTAATTTGTTTATTAATTATAATATTATTCTAGTCTCATTTGGATGTAATGAATGACAAATGCTATTGTGAGACTAATATGTTTGAATGATTATAATATGGCTTAGTCTTATTTGATGAAAAGGTGAAATCATAGAGGTATGCATTCAATACTTACATTTATTTATATCTTAGTACATTCCTTGGATCCAAAATATAAATTAAACTCTACCAAAAGTCTAAGATGAATACGTGCATATATTTTTATTATAAATTCTTGTATGCACATATTTAAGGGGAGTTCACTCTATATTTTGTGGTTTTATTACTATTGATCTATATTTCTTTTTCCACATATATTGGGATCTCTATTTTGAAACATATCTTTTGAGTATATAAAACTTTTGTAGTTCATATATACTCACATTGACTCATATTGCTTTATACTCAATTATTTGTGTATGGGACTAACATGATTGTCAAGTGTTTAAAAGGTTTAGTCCCAGATTTTGCTTGACGACTTAGAGATGGATGCTAAAATTGGCAAGAAGATCGACATGGCTCGAGATAAAGGTTATGCATGCAATTGAATTTAAATTCTAAAGCCAACTGTGCATTGATAGGAAAATCGGTTGTACCGTTGTATATCTAGCGGTACTATTGCAATGCGGTATGACCGGAATGGTAGTGCGGAACTACCGAAACCAGGAAGTACCGACGTGTTAACTGCAGAACTACCGAAAGTCGGTAGTACCGGCATTCTGAGCGGTACGTATTTTTCAGAGAGCACCCCTTGAAATACTTAGTCTATCTGAAAACGGTAGTACTGAAGTTTGATTGGCGGAACTACCGAACTTATAATGGTGGTAGTATCGCACTTTGAGTTCAATAATTTTATATTCAATTATTTGCAATTATGGTGGTTATCATCAATTACCAAAGGAAATATTGAAGAATCTAGACACACTATTATGACTTAATAGTATATTTTGGTAATTAATGATAATCATATTATGGAACTAACATTTTTCATGAGTTGGATGAATATGTTATGTTCCAAGATAACGAAAACTTTGGATGGCTTCATATGTTGAAGATCATCAAGTAAATATTCGGGATGAAAAATAGCTTCATGAGTTGGAGGCTATCAAAAAGAGAATGTATCATGTGTTGATGCATATCAAGATCTCGAAAAGGAGATGATCATGAGTTGATCATCAAGTCAAGAGAAGACAATGACCTAGACTTGAAGTGAAGATATGTATCATCAAGCTTCAATGGGATGTTCAAGGCAAAGGTATGTCTAGTTAGGGCTAAGGATGTGTTACTAGTCTTTTACCGGTCTTGGTGTTTGGTTGGAACACCGGATTGTTAGTATAGATTTGCCGTACTATTAAGAGGGGTCTTGTCTAGTAGCCTGAGTCTTTTTATATGTTGATAGCTCAATCTTCTTTACTCTAGCTCTCCATGGCATGATACTATTATTTGCAAATATGTTTCGCAAATAGTTGAGGCTCATGCTTCTAATCCTTGCAATTTGCGACTATACTTTACAAATGTGTTTTGCAAATGGTTGAAGTCTATGTTCCTTTTCCTTGTTATATGATCTAAATTTGCAAATGTATTTTGTAAATTATTGGAGGTCATACATTATCCCTTCGCATGGTTTAAGAATGTTTTCTTGGACTTAGATCGTGATAATGACTCCTTGGATCTCTTATAATTTCTACTTTGATTTAATATGTTTGAGATCGTACAAATAGATGGGTTGTGTACCCCTCTGAATAAGCTTTCCATAGAGTCCAAGATCACTCAATTTCGACATCAGAGTCAAAAGTTACGACCGTTTTTTCGAGTATCGTATGTGCTAAAAACGGTAATACCGCGATTTCAACTGCGGTAGTACCGCAAATTACACAGCGGTAGTACCATAATTTACACAACAGTAGTACCACAAATGCTGAATAATGGCTATTTTTCTAGCCATTAAAGTGGAAAATGGTAGTACCGCATTTTGTATAGCGGTAGTTCCGATTTCCCTGATTTTTTCAAGGGTTTGGCGCCAACGGCTAGTTTTTATGTGTGAGGTATAAATACCCACTTGTGATCGGTTGAAGAGCAATCTTTGGTACCTCATTTCACTCTCCTGAGTTAGTGTAAGCTTCTCCACTCTATTGTGCATGTGTTGTACCTTGTGATCAAGGAGAGAGGTCTCTAGTTGCATGTGTTGCATCTGGAGGTGGATTTTGTATCCACTTGAGCTTGTGCATTCATTGCACGTGGTGAGAGTCAAGCGAGATATTTGACTTATTACTCTTGGAGTTTGCCGACTCCTAGACGGCGTTGGAGGCGATGTGTCTGGTGATCTTGTCAAAGAAGCTTGTGAGAAGGCCCAACGTGTTGTGAAGGTTGGAGTTCACCTATCTGGAGCGGGGAAGAGCTACCACCATTGGAATTGAGGTGTTTGGCTTAATTTGTGGAGCCAGTTTAATTCGTTTGGGCTTATTTCAACGTGGATTAGGGGAGACCGGCACGTCTCCGAACACCACGGTAAAACATCACGTGTCATTTGTGGTTTGTTTTCTTGTGCTCAACTTACATTTAAGCAATTTACATTCATAGAATTAAATTGATTGCTTATCACCCTAGGATTGCAAACCTTTGACATAGCATTAGATTGTCGGTGCACTTAGACAAACTTAGTTGATTTAGGTTTATTTATGCTAAACCGAATTGATTTATATTTCCGTATTATATACTTGGTTTAGGCAAAGGGAAATTATTTTTTAATTGAAAGAGAATTTTTAAGACCGCCTATTCACTCCTTCTCTAGTTGACCTTTTTGATCCTACAAGTGGTATCAGAGCTTAGTCTCTCATTTATTAGGCTTTACCGCCTAGATAGCTAAAGGATGACGACTAGTAATATAGTGTACCTAGGTGACATATTTCTATTTGATGGCCCTAATTATGATAATTGGAAAAATCTGCATGATATGCTATTTTAAGGCTACAAGCCCAAAAATATGACGGATTGTAGTTGTGGGACTTTCTCCTCCATTGGATCCTCTTGCTCCAACAATTGAGGATGAGAAATGCTCATATCTCGACGCTTAGGTAACTAACGCTTTATTTAGTGCTTTGAGTATAGAGATGTTCAACAAAATATGCAATCTTGAGAGCGCTCATGATATGTGGACACATCTTCAAGATAATTATGAAATGTTCACCTCAACCGATGGTGATTGCGTACAAGAGTGGATTTCAGGAGATGAGTGGTCAACCTCTAGCTCCGATGATGAAGAATCCACTATTCCCTCCGCATCAACTCGATGCTTCATGGCAAAAGGTAACAAGAAGGTAAATAATGATAATGACCATGATGAACCTTCTTATGATAAGTTGATGGATATGCTAGAAGAGCTTAATGAGTTTCTTAGGAAGGAGAAAACTAAATATAAGATTTTAAAGAATGAGCACGTCTCTCTTCAAAATGATTATAACAATCTAAAATAAGAACATAAAATACTCCTTCTCAAGGAATATTCTATGTCTAAGGTGGATATAGGCATTGCTTGCAATTTACTAGATGATATGCCATGTGTAGCTCTTAATCCTTGCATATCATCTAAAGTTAGCATATCCACCTCTTGTGATGATTTAATTGATATATCTTGTTGCTCAAAAATAGATACTTCCAATTCCTCTATACTTGTTGAGACTAACCTTGTAGAGGAAAATAATAAGTTCAAGGCCCAAATCATCAAGTTGAGCTATGACTTAGAGAAGTGCTATAAAGGGAAAGCCTTTTTTGATGATATCTTGAGCAAGCAACGAAACTTGAATGATAAAAGATGTATTGGTTTCATCTCCAAGAAGGATAATAGCGAGACAAGGTATAATGCAAGACACACAAAGAATGTCAAGTGTCTTGATTGCAATGAGAAGGGTCATTTTGCCTCTAAATACCCCAACAAGATAGATGACAAGAAAAGGTCATCAATGAAGAGGCAAACTGGTAATGAGTAAGATAAAAAGATAAGAAAGGGTAGCAAATGCCAAACTTGCTACAATTTTCGAGAAAAGAGACATCTTAGTAAGGATTGTCCCAAAGGTATCACACCTAAGCCTATTATGATGAGGCGACGGGGTCCCGATATTCCGATAGGATGATAACTTCGATTTGGAGAAGAACGACTTTAACGATACGGCTACTAACCGGTCACGACCAGAACGCCAAGCAATCACTAAACCACACTCCGAGTTGTTATCAACCGTGCCAAGAACGCGGTTGACCTGACCACGAAGGTCTATTCGTGCATGCAACCGAAGAACACGTAAGAACAAGATAACAAGCAATCTCAAATTGCAAATAAGATTAAAATACTCAATATGGTGGGATTCCAAATAAGGATCTTAACATGTGGTCGTCTGACACAACTGAAGATATAAGTTGCAACGAACGCAAACTAAAAATAAACGAAATCCAAGAAAACTAGATGGATGCGGCATCCTTAAATAGGGAAGTGGAAGCCTCACAAAACTAAGAAACAATTGGGTGGTACAATTTTACTATTCATGTGAACAGTGTTTTGGTCATAAATAGTGGGGGTAGCACCTTTCTCTTAGGCCCATGCATTACAAGGCCCGATTTGGTCCAATAGGTGGTGTCACAACTTCTTTTCATGAATACGGGTTGTACAGAAGGAATTTGCAGGAAAGGCTGGATCCGTTGGAAAGAGAACGAGAAAAGCTTTCCATCAAGTACTCATGGATCTCAAACAGACTCCATATGTGAAAGTTATGCTCATTTGAAGTTAGACCTGTCAGACTGAATCCGGTCTGATCTAGAGGCTGAATTGGATTCCAAAACATATCCCACTTGAACTCTTGGTTGAATTGGTCCCAAAGTGACGTGGTGACCATAAGGAACAGTTGGGGAAGACATTGACATGGTCTTGATATATTGGTTGGCTTCCCTTTTAGTAGACCCCAACTACGAATTCGTAGTGTTGATGCAATCCTACTTGGCGTAAATATGCATTTTCATCATTAGGTAGCATCATATAGTTCATATGATATAAAGGCACTTCTAAAAACAAGCTCACCTGATAATTTAAGTGATGCGTAGGAACTCTTGTAATTCGAACAACAAGCATTGCTAATATGGTTGTAACCACCGGGGCCATGTTCTTATCATATTATCTATAATGGTCATTATTTGCTTAGGAATGCTAAAGATGGTAGGGTGATTGCTAGATGTATTAGTTTACATAAAGTTATTGATAGTGCTATTTGGGTGTCCAAATCTATTGTGACTGACATTCATGGTCCCAACAAAGTTTTGGGTACCAAAATACGCTTAAACGCTTAATAGGTACTTGGAGATACATTGGAGGATTGGCTTATTCAGGAAGAGGTTGATTCCACCATATGCACAATGGGAGCCAAGCTTTAGGATGGTCATTCCATATCAAGAACTAATACCATCTCGGTAACAAGTATTTACATTTGATATATTTAGCCTATGCCTTGTGTAGGTTGTATTGCATTCATGAAAAAAATTAAAATTTTTCTGTGTAATTACTCTTATTCAAAACTTCATTATTACAATCTTGAGCAAAATGGGTCAGTGGCACATTACAGGGGAGTGTTAAACCATAATCATGTATATCACATCCAGGTGTGCCCAAATTAATTAAGTACTAGTATTGATTTTGAAAAATTATACCATTTAGCCAAAAGTCAAATTTTAAAATTATTAGTATATCTTTGAAAAACAAGCTGAAAAATATATACAAATGCATTTTAAAGGTTTTCCAAAGGTTTTGGCTGTAGAAAACTTATTTCAAGTAAAAATGAGTTTTTGACCCAAAACCAGTTCTATAGTATCTTGTTTTAACTTTAAACTCAAGAATTGGCTAAAATTAATTCTAAAATGAATTTAAAAATAAGTTCAATACCAAAAACCTAGCGTTGGCTATTTTAAACTTTATTGGTTTTCAAAAGTTTTTTAAAAAGCCAACCAATCAAAAGTTATTTGGATTTGAAACTTGTCCAAAATTGTAAATTGACCTAAGTGGTCACAATCTAGCACTTTAGTGAGTTTTGTCGTTTGAGCTAAAACTGTTGACATATATTGGCTCATAAGGTTATTTATAACTCATACATGAAACTGGATGTTTAAGATACCCTTTATTGCTCATGTTTGCAATTTTGAAGAGTTTATTGAAAATAAGCTTGTTTTTGAACAATAAAAGCTTAATTTGTTAAAATCTATGTTCAACAGAATTTTAATCTTGGCATATAGTTGAAAATGCTCCACAAGCGGTTTATATTTCTTTGTGAAAAACTTTGGAGTAAGGTACAATATTATAACCTTTATTCTCCTCTGAAATCCAACTCTTGACATGCTTCTAAAAAAATCAGAACTACCGACAGTCAATTTGCGGTACTTTCGCTTTGTAGTACTACTGACAGTCAAACTGCGGTACTACCGAATCTTCAAGAAGATGGCTGATTTGTCTAGAATTTGTTATTTCCAATTTCCTCAGCTATTCTCTTTGCTCCTCAAAGTCATGCTGATCTCTCTTATCATTGCTTGCTACCTTTATGTAATCTTTTGACCTCATATGCCATTTTAATCAAATTGTGATGGTTCCTTTATACAAATGGCATGATCTCCAAAGTGGTAGCCCTTTTGATCATTTTGACCTCGGCATAAACTTCACTCTTATCTTCTCCAGTGGTATCATCATTTTTCCTTTAAAGTGGTATCTAATCTTTTCTCTTGCCGAGCAAAATCTTTTAACCAAGCTCTTTCACATAATATCTTTTCATTGTGGTATCCACCTTTACAAGTGCTATCTCTGCTAAATGATCTCACCGCTTCTTACAAGTAATCTTTCAAGTGATATCTTCCTACAAGTGGTATCCTCTTCAAGACTTGTCAGATGATATTAAGAGGAAATCATTAAAGATCTCTCAAGATTATTTCAAATGGTTGACAAGTAATCTACAGATGGTACCTTAAGTATTCAAGAAGGATTTAAAAGTGGTATCTTATGTCATCACAAGTGGTATAAAAGTCAAAGAGGTATATGGTTTTCATAGAAAAGACAAGATAACCACAAAAATGATATAAGCACCTATTATAGACAAAATGTTTACAAGTAGTATCCTTGATTTTTGGTACTAGATGACATAAGGAGAGAAAGTATGAATGAGAATAGGAGATATGTATAAAGAGAAGAAAAATAAAATAGTGGAGAATCCTTTGTATATCAAAGGAAAAAGAAAGAAGTGCCAAGTATGAGGGGGAGTTTTTCTTTGTGAAAAACTTATCTAGTATTTTAGCTTACTAAAGCATAAGGGGTAAAATATTACTATTAGAAAATATATTTTACCTATTTGCCAAAATAATTTATGGATCTTGAGAGTGAATATGTTTCATTCTATTTGCTTGATTTGGTGTTCATAGAGTGAAAATATAATAATATGCAAGTTTAACTTTTTCAAAAGGCCTCTTTGGTCAAAAGTCAATATTCTTCTTTAAAATATTCAAATCTATGAAAAACTAAATGAAAGGACTTAAATATGTATTTCGAATGTTTCCCAATGCTTTTTGAGTAAAAATTTATTTTTTAGAAACAAAATAGCAAATTTGGCCTCAAATGGATCTTATACGATTTTATTTTTGAATAAAAAGACATATTTCCATAAATCAAAATCTATTGAGTTTTTGAAAGAGTTGTCAATACCAAACTCGTAGGGTTGGTCATTTCAAGCAATTATCTATTTCAAAGATTTTACAAAAGACCAACCATTGCAAAGTTATACTCATTTGAAACTCGTCGAAAATTTAGTCTTGACCTAAAATAGTCTATTCTTGCATATTGTGAGTTTTGCTATTTGAGCCAGATTTCTTTGTATATCTTGGCTTGAAATAGTATTTCTAACTCATACAAAGCTAAGAGAGTAAGAAACTCCATAAATTTCAAATTGTGTTGCATTTTGAGCCTTTGGTACAAAATCTATCCATTCTCATGCACACAAAGTAAACTTTTGAATGAAGACTCCTTTTTCAAAACATCTTGTTGGAAAAGTTTCTTAGGAGTTCAAAGTTTATTTCTGCAAAATTTCAATTCACACCTCAATTCACACCATGCATTCATTTTAGGTAGTTGAGCCACATCAAGTATATTTCATCTCTAGATTGATCATTTGACACTTGATCACCGTCAAACGAAGCTGTGATATGTTACTCTTGGTGCTTATCGGCACCTAGACGGTTGTAAGTTCAAGCTCCATTAAGTTGGTTTTGGTGATAATGACAAATACAATTATGAGACTCCATTAAGTTGATTTTGGTGATAATGACAAATACAATTATGAGACTAATTTATTTGTTAATTATAATATTATTTTAGTCTTATTTGGATGTAATGAATGACAAATGCTATTGTGAGACTAATATGTCTGAATGATGATAATATGGCTTAGTCTCATTTAATGAAAAGGTAAAACCAAAGAGGTATCTATTTAATACTTACATTTATTTATATCTTAGTGCATTTCTTTGATCTAAAATATAGATTAAACTCTACCAAAAGTCAAAGATGAAAATGTGCATATGTTTTCATTCTATATTCTCGTATGCACACATTTAGGAGGAGTTCACTCTATGTTTTGTGATTTTATTAGTATTGATCCTTGTTTTTTTTCTACATATATTGGGATCGCTACTTTGAAACATATCCTTTGAGTATATAAAACTTCTGTAGTTCATATATACTTACATTGACTTATATTGCTTTATACTCAATTATTTGTGTATGGGACTAACATGATTGTCAAGTGTTTGAAAGGTTTAATCTTGGATTTTGCATGACGACTTGGAGATGCATGCTAAAATTGGCAAGAAGATCGACATGGCTCGAGACAAAGGTTATGCATGCAATTAAATTTAAATTCTAAAACCAACTGTGCTTTGACAGAAAAATCGGTAGTACCGGTGTATATCTAGCAGTACTATCACAATGCGGTATGACCGAAATGGTAGTGCGGAACTACCGGAACTAGGATGTACCGATATGTTAATTGCAGAACTACCGGAACTTGGTAGTACCAGCATCCTGTGCGGTACGTATTTTCTAGAGAGCACTCTTTGAAACACTTAGTTTCTCTGAAAACGGTAGTACCGGAGTTTGAATGGCGTAACTGCCGCAGAGTGGTATGACCGCAACTTCTAAGCGGTACTACCGAAGAGCATAACTGCCAGACTTATAATGGCGGTAGTATCGCACTTTAAGTTTAATAGTTTTATATTCAATTATTTGCAATTGTGGTGGTTATCATCAATTACCAAAGGAAAAATTGAAGAATCTAGACACACCATTATGACTTAATGGTATATTTTAGTAATTAATGATAATCATATTACGGAACTAACATTTTTATATGTTCCAAGATAATGAAGACTTTGGATGATTTCATATGTTAAAGATCTTCAATTAAAGATTTAGGATAGAAAACGGTTTCATGAGTTGAAGGCTATCAAAAAGAGAACGCATCATGTGTTGATGCATATCCAAATCTCGAAAAGGAGCTGATCATGAGTTGATCATCAAGTCAAGAGAAGACAATGACCTAGAGTTGAAGTGAAGATGTGCATCATGAAGCTTTAAGGGGATGCTCAAGGCAAAGATATGACTAGGTAGGGCTAAGGATGTGTTCTTAGTCTTTTATCGGTCTTAGTGTTTGGTTGGAAGACCGGATTGCTAGTATAGATTTATCGTACTTTTAAGAGGGGTCTTGTCTAGTAGCTTGAGTCTCATCATATGTTGATAGCTCAATCTTGCTTACTTTAGCTCTCCATGGCATGATACTATTATTTGCAAATAGTTGAGGCTCATGTATCTAATCCTTGCAACATGCGACCATACTTTGCAAATGTACCTTTTTCTTGTTATATGTTCTAATTTTGCAAATGTGTTTTGTAAATTGTTAGAGGTCATACATTATTCCTTGGCATGATTTAAGATTATTTTCTTGGATTTAGACCGTGATAATGACTCCTTGGATCTCTTATAATTTCTGCTTTGATCTAATGTGTTTGAGATCATGCAAATAGATGGGTTGTGTAGCTCTCTAAATAAGCTTTCCATAGGGTCTAACATCATGTGTCATTTGTGATTTATTTTCTTGTACTCAACTTACATTGAATCAATTTACATTCACAGAATTAAATTGATTTCTTGTCACCCTAGGATTGCAAACCTTTGACATAGTCTTAGGTTGTTGGTGCACTTACGTGAACTTATTTGATTTAGGTTTTATTTGTGATAAACCGAATTGATTTAGGTTTAGCCAAAAAGAAATTGTTTTTTAATTGAAAGATAATTTTTAATACTGCCTATTCACCCCCCTCTAGTCAGTCTCCTCGATCCTACATCGGCTTGGTGGAAGATTGTGAGTTGATCTTTTCCAGAAGATTGTGAAGAGGCCTAGCACCAAATTTGTGAGTGATTTGGTGTCTACCAACTCCGGAGCGGAGAAAGGACAACCAATAGTGGATTGAGGAGTTAATACTTAATTCGCGCAACCGATCTAAGTCGCTTGGGTTTTCCTTAACGTGGATTAGGGAAAACCGGTAAAACATTGTGTGTTAAATCAATTATTTCTTTGTCTCTCTTTAGCACTTGTATTTCGTTATTTGAGATTGTGTAATACTTGTGATAGAGTTATTTGTAGCTACTAGTGCTCGTGGTGCCTTAGGTTTGCTAGAATTATATAGGTTTAATTTACTGTAAATCTTGTATTTCTTCAAGTTGTGTCAAATTAGCTTTACCTTGTAAGTTTTTTATTATCTCCTATTCACCACTCTCTAATCAGTCATTCTTGATCATACAAGTGGTGTTAGAGTTTGGTTTCTCATTTGTTAGAATTAACCGTCTAGAGAGAAATGATGGGTAGTGAGGTAATTGCTATAGGAAAGACACGTTTTTTGATGGCTCAAATTATTTTTATTAAAAAATTAGAATGTCTATCTATCTTAAAGCTATAGGTCTGAGCATTTGAAAAACTATAAATGAGGGTTATGTCATGCCTCTTGATCCACTACATCCCATGGAGCAAGAGGAGTGTAACGCTCATTTAGATATTTAAGTCATAAATACTTTATTTGGCGCTTTAAACGCGGATGAATTCAATAGAGTGAGCAATTTGAAAATTGCTCACGATATTTGGATTACCCTCTCCGAAATACATGAGGGAACATCCATAGTTAAAAAAACTGAATTGCATAGATTTCGGATCAAATATGAGATATTCACAATGTTGCCTCTTGTGAGTATAAATAAAAAGTATTTTCATCTAAACAACATTATGAATGATCTCGAGGGCCTTGGCATATCTCTAAGGGATGTCGATATTATAAGAAAGATGCTTAGGGCGCTGCCGGAGAAGTATGAGATGTTGGTGACACTCTTCCTCAACTTTCCCGAGTTGGCAAGAATAAAACCAACATAACTTTTGGGAAACCTCATCACAATTGAGTTGTACAAGAAGGATAAGGAGGAGCTCGTAGAGCAATTCTCCTCCAAGGGAAAGAAGATAACTGTTTTCAAAACCAAAGTAGTATCGAGTGATGAATCTGAAGATGATGAGGAGAACTCTGAGGAGGAGTTGGCTCCCCTTGTAAGGAAGATGTAAAAATTCATGAAGAGACGTCCATATTGCAACGCTAGCCATGAGAAGAGTAAGAAGGGGCGATCCTACGACAACAAGTGTTATAGCAACATTCATTGCTATGAGTGCAATGAAAAGGAGCACATTGCCTCTCTATACCCCACAAAGAAGAATGACAAGGGCAAGACATCCAAGAAGAAGGACTTTAACGGCAAGAAGAAACTTTTCAAAAAGCTTCAAAAAGAGGGCAAGAATGAAGCCCACATTGGAGAACAGAATTCTGATAAGGAGTACATGGACTCTGACTTCGATGAAGAGGAGTCCCCCAAGAAGAAGGGACTAGTTGGCATTGCTATTAAAGAAGCTATATTCCTCTTATCTCCAACATACCTTATGGTAAAAGGAGAGAAGGTAAAATCTTTGAATAATGATGAATCTTCTTATGATGAAATTATGGATATTCTAACTAAATTAAATGAATTAAAATTCAAGAGCCTAAGGAAAGAGCATATCTCCCTTAAATATTCTTATAAGGAGTTAAAAGAAACTCATGATTTGCTTATCAAAGAAAATTCAAGAAAAACTAGCACTAGCATTGAAATAGTATTTCTACTTTGTGTGATGATTTACTTGACATGCTATATTGTTCCAAAATTGATTCAAATCAAGTAAATGATATATTATGCAATGCTAAGTTCATTGTTGAGAACAATGAATTAAAAGAACAAGTAACATGGGTAAAGAAATTCTTGACAAATTATTGAGTGAATAAATGATACGGGGATGGGTCCCGATCTTCTCAGTGAGGAACCGTGGATAGTTGATGTGAAGTAGACGATGTCGCTAGCTGAACACTCGTGCCCATGCACGAACCCTCAACTCTTCGGAAAACGCCCAAAACACACCGGATAGTTGTCGTCGCTACGACCACAAGCTTAACGCCAAGTCCCCAATTCCCAATGGAACGACGGCTTGACCTTGAGTTGCAGAACGAACAATGGATCGCCTAATTCTCTCTCAAAGTCCTCGCATGAACTCTGGTGTGGAAAGAACAAGCAATAGCTATGTTTCAATCTGATGCATAAAACTTGGTCCCCCTCTAAGGATGCCAATACAGGGCTTATATAGCCTCTTGGGACGTGCATAGAGTCCCCCAAACCTAGTACAACTCAACCCTATATGGTTTTAGATACGAACTCTTAAAAAAGGAAACTAGATTTTACAGCCGTTACATTGTTTCGGTCATAACTTTTGATCCGTGACGAATTTCATGCTGGGGCTAGATCCATTGCGTAGACCTTGAAAATATCTTTCCAACAAGTACAAGAACGCCTGAATCGGACTCCGTTTGTGAAAGTTATGACCTTTTTAGTAACTGCCTGACAGGCTGTCCCGAACCGAGTCCAAATTGAATTCTGAGTTGAATCCGAGTTGGAATTGGATTGAGCACGTGGGAAGTCTGAGTTGGGCTTCAAAATAGTGTCCAAAACTTGTGCTCTAAGTTCTTGGGCTCCGTCCTTATACTCTCCCGCCACATGGGCTGTCTTTCCCCCTTCCACATGGGCTCCAAGCTGCCACATGTGCTTCGTTCTTGTTGACTCCATTCGCGTGGGCTTTGTTCCTTCATATCTTTGGCACATAATGTGGTTATCCGCTTCCTTTTGCATCTCTATTGTTTTACCATTGACAAATCTAAGAATACACCAAGTAATAACATGATGTAGTATTTCATCCTTATGAATAACAACATTAAGTATAGTTTGAAATGAGTTCACCTGGCCATATTTCATGCGGCTCAATAATTCTTTCCAGTTGAATAAGATATTTAACGGAAAAGTACAAGACACGTGCATATTCGCATCAATAAAGGTGTTCAGTCAATAAGAAAGATCTTTGGTATATATGCAATAAAGGTAAGAAATCGGCAAACAAATCTACAAAATTTGTAAGGCCAAATGGTAAATATTGCCAAAGCGCCGAAAAATAGGACATGTGCAACAAAATTATTGTATGGGTCAGACTAGCTCTATTGGATTGTTTGATTCTTGCTATATGCTTAATAAATCTAAGAATAATCGCATTATTTCAAAATTTATGGGAACTTTGATCATAAGCACTAAAAGGAATGCTATTTGGGTGCCCAAAGACTTAATCACTAATCTTCAAGAACCCTAACAAATTTGGGTACTAAAAGAACTTGACTTTCTTTTGTAGGTGAACTACAAAACCGGTAGAAGATATTGGATGCTTGATAGTAGGTGCACTTAACACATAACCGAAGACCGGAAGATGTTCTCCACATTTGAAAATGGAAGTAATGAGAAGATCATTTTTGGTGACAATAGCAAAGGAAAGGCACTAGAATTGGGTAAAATTGCTATTTCAAATTACCTTTCTATTTCAAATGACCTTTCTATTTCAAATGTATCTAGTGTAGAAACTTTAACTTACTATCTGTTGCTCAATTGTGTAATTTAGGATTAATATGGTCCTTCTCTAAAAATGATATTACCATTTCAAAAGAAAAGAAAAAAGAACTTATTTTCAAAAGATTTATATTTGGAAATCTTTATTTAGTAGATTTCTTCAATAGTGGTTCGGGTTTGGAAACTTATTTATTAATAAAAACTTTTTTGGGTTCGTTATGGTATGGAAGGTTTGGTCATGTTGTTATTATTCAACTTAAAAAGCTTTTTAAACATGATTTAGTTGTTGGTTTGAAAGATGTGAAATTTGAGAAAAATAAATTATGTAGCACTTGCCAGGTCGAGAACAAGTGGCAAACTCTCATCATTCTAAAAGTATCATGTCAACTTCTAAACCATTAGATCTCTTACACATAAATTTACTTGGGCCAACAACCTATAAGAGCATTGGGTATCTTCTTAACTGACAAAGGTGAAGTCTCCAGAATTTTCAAGAATTTTGCAAAAAGAGCCTAAAATAAGTTTGACTTCAAAATAAAGAAAATTAGAAGTGACAATGGTTCCTAGTTCAAAAATGCACAAATTAGAGATTTTTGTGATGAACATGGAATAAAGCATGAGCTTTCCACTACGTATACTCCGGAGTAAAATGGAGTTGTAGAATAGAAAAATTGAACATTAATTGAGATGGCTAGGACAATGCTTCATGAATATAATATTTTTGATATCTTTTGGGCGGAAGCTATTAATTCCGCTTATCATGCAATAAATAGTTTTTATTTATATCATCTTTTGAAAAAGACTTCCTGTGAACTTCTCATCGGAAGTAGGCCGAACATTTCATACTTTAGAGTATTTAGATGCAAATGATATATCTTAAGAAAAGGTGTTTGGCTCTCTAAATTTCAAAATCGATGTGATGAAAGTTTATTGCTTGGTTATTTTTCTAATTGTAAAGTATATAGAGTCTTCAACAAAAACTCTGATCTAGTTAAAGAATCTTGTGATGTTTAATTTGGTGAACCATTTGCTCCTGTAGCTAGACTTGAGTTAATTCTAATTTTACTTGCTTTTGCCTCAATGTTTGATATTTAAGCTTTATCAAATAGATGTAAAAAGTGCTTTCTTAAATGGTAAAATTACAGAACTTATACATGTTGAGCGACCTCCTGGATTTGAAGATCTTAAAAATCCAAATCATATGTATAAACTCTCCAATGCGCTATATGGCTTAAACAAACTCCTAAAGTATGTTATGAGCGTCTTCCGGATTTCTATTCTTAAAAGGATTCAAAATTAGGAATGTTGATACAATATTGTTTACTAAAATCATTGATGATGACTTCTTTGTATGCCAAATCTATATTGACGATATTATATTTGGTTCTTCTAATCAAGACTTTTGCAAAGAATTTGGTGACATGATGTCTAGGGAATTTGAGATGTCCATGATAGCAGAATTAAGCTATTTCCTTAAATTTCAAGTTAAGCAACTCAAGGATGGACATTTATGAGCCAAACAAAGTATGTAAGGGATTTATTCAAGAAATTTGGCATGGAGGATGCAAAATCCATCAAGACTCCCATGGCAAAGAATGGACATCTTAATCTCAATACAGGAGGTAAACCGGTATATTTAAAGCTTTATAGATCTATGTTTCGTAGTTTACTTTACCTTACCGCATCTAGACTTGATATTATATTTATTGTTTGCATGTGTGCAAGATTTCAAGTATCTCCAAAAGAGTGTCATTTGACGGTCGTAAAAAGAATTCTAAGATATTTAAAACATTCCTCTAACATAGACTTATGGTTTTTCAAAGGTGCAAATTTTGATTTAATTAGATATTCGAATTCCGACTATGCGGGTTGCAAAGTGGATAGAAAAAGCACCTTAGGTAGTTGTCAACTCCTAGAAAGGCCCTTAATGTGATGGTCTTTCAAGAAATAAAATTATGTTGCACTTTATATCACTGAAACCGAATATGTTTCCATGAGTAGTTGTTATGCTCAATTATGGATGTGGCAAATTTTGATGGATTATGTGATCAAATTTGATAAAATGACTCTTTTGTATGATAATGATAGTGCGGTAAAAATATCAAATAACCCAGTCCGACACTTAAGAACCAAATATATAGATATACGTCACCATTTCTTAAGAGATTATGTGAGCAAGGAAGATATTGAAATTAGCCACATCCGGATCGAAAGACCAATTAGCAGTCATTTTCACCAAATCTTTAGATGAAAGCCGTTTCTACAAGTTAAGGAATGAATTAAATATCTTAGACTACTTAAATATTGCTTAAACACTTGCCACATGTCTTAGGCTTCTCCTAGGTTTATTAATGGATAATGATCCTGAATGATTCTTAATTGAGTGCAAAACTAGGGATCATTTGCATATTTCCTTAGATCAAGTTCAATCCTGAGAAGTTCCAGAAAAATCAAAACTATCACTTTACATTCTACGGTACTACCGATGTTAAAATTACGGTACTTTTGATTTCTAGAACTACCGGAGTACTAACTTTGAAACTACCAGTAACTCTAGGGTCTGGCCCCTATGTCTCTTCTCTCTTTCTCTCTCCAGCCCTACCTCTCACATCCGTACGCAGTTTTCTTCCTCTCTTTCTCTCTCTCTCTCTCAAGAAACCACCCGAACTCCACCTTTTGATCTCCAAACCTTGTCAGGATTTCTTGGCTCTTTGGTGACCTCTCTCATCCTAAGGGTTCAACTTCTTCGATCCTCAAAGTAAAATGGATCAAAACTTTTATTTCATCTTGTTTGTAAGAACCCTAGGTCAAGGTTAGATTTGAGTTGAAAGGCAAATGATTTGGTGCTATTTTCTTGGGCGAATGATCATGTTTGGCGGTGTATGATGTCTACTCATCTATTTTATAGATTCAATCCAAGAAAAACACCATTCAAATTTACACATTGTCTGCCCTAAAAAATTTATCATTTTATGCTATTCTATAATGAACCATATAATGTTTTGTATTTTAAGTGTCATGTTATGTCTTGTTGAACTTAAATTTATAATTATTAGTTTGAAATTGAACTTCAAGTGCGACTTATGTTCTTTCACTATATATATTTACAATTGTCTATTCTCCCGGAGTTCATCATTCAAAGGAAGCTCTGCCAAAATTCTCTCTTAACATGTGTTTGTAATGCATCTTGTCATCTATATGCACACATTCAGGGGGAGCTTTCCTAAACTGACTTTAGAAGGCAATTAATTCCCTAGCCTCTTCTAAGTACTTTGTAAAAATTAATTATTTCACCAAAGTCACAAAAGAATATAAAATTTGTTCTCAAACTAGGGGTATATTCAAAACTAAAATTTTCTCAATTAATATAAGTGTTGTCATCAATACCAAAAGGGGGAGATTGAACACATCTAGACCTCTAAAAATAGTTTTAGTAATTAATGACAATATGTGAATATCACCTAGATTCAGTCCCTAATTAAGTATGTCAAACACGAAGTATATGCTAAAGGTCAAAATATGGATCAAGATAGTTCAAGACAAAGATACTAGTAGTATATGATTCCTTTTAATTTTTGCCGGTCTAGGGAAAAAGTTGAAAGATCGGATTATAGGTTAATTACCATACTATTAAGAGGGATCATAGAAAGTTACTTGAAGGCATATTCTTGTACCATTTGGATCAATTTAGGATCATGCATGCTGATACGGGGTCGCCCGATCTTCTCGACGTAGGATGGATACTCGCGGGAGTCTTGATGAATCGCAATGATCCTCTAGTGCCAATGCAAGGGACGAACACTCTTTAATCCGCCAAAACACACTCGCGTTGATTTCGCCGACCACCAAGCGAAGATCTATCGTGCACCCAATTCCCAGCAGAAAGGCTAAACGATCTTGATTGAAGAACACTCCTAATTCCCTCACGGAATTTCAGCAGCAACGATTAACTCGAACAAACTTTAGTATATTGATTATTCTCAAAAGTAGTCTGAGCCCTAAGGCTGCCAATACATGGCTTATATAGCCTCTTGGGACGTCCATAGAGTGCACAAACCTAGTATAACGCAACCCTATATGGTTTTAGATACGAACTCTCACAAAAAGGAAACTAGATTTTACAGCTATCATATTGTTTTGACCATAACTTTTGATCCGTGATGAATTTGATGCTGGGACTAGATCCATTGCGTAGCCCTTGAAATTATCTTTCTAAGGAGTACAGGAACACCCAAATCGGACTCCGTTTGTGAAAGTTATGACCTTTTTAGTAATCGCTTGTCAGGCTGTCTCGAACCGAATCCGAATTGGATTCTGAGTTGAATCCGAGTTTGAATCCAATTGGCCTTGTGGGAGGTACAAATTGGGCTTAAAAATCTTATCCAAAACTTATAGTTTAAGTCCTTGGGCTTCTCCCTTTTGCTCTCCCACTGCATTGGCTTTCTTCCTTCATGTCTTTGGCATCTAATATGGTTATCCTCTTCATTTTGCCTCTCTATTGCTTTGCCATTGACAAACCTAAGAATGCACCATTTGATAATATCAGATAGTATTCCATTTTTATGAATAATAACATTATTTTTAGTTTGGAATGAGTTCACCTGGCAGTGTTTCATGCGGCTCAATAATTCCTTCCAGTTGAATAATATATTTAACTGAAAAGTACAAGACACGTGCGTATCCGCATCACATGCACTTAAAATTAAATTTGAAAGCTAACTGTGCACTGTTAGAAAGATTGAAAGTACCGGAGTGTCTTGTGGAACTACCAATTTCTAGAAGTACCGACGTGTACACAGCAGTACTACCGAAACACGAAATCACTGGCACTTTGAGCGGTATGTTTTTTCCAGAGAACACCAACTTGAACACTTAGACTCTTTGATATTGGTAGTACCGAAAAATGAATGACGGAACTATCACAAAGCGTTATGACTGTACTCCAAATTGGAACTACCAAAACTCGGAAGCTCCGAAAATTCGAGCAGTATGTTTTTTTTTCCAGAAAAGATCAATTTTTGGTCCCAAGGCAAACGGTAGTACCATGCCAGAGATCGGAACTATAAAAAATCGAAACTACCATGATTTCTATGGCAGTAGTACCACGCCGACTTTCAAATGGCTAGTTTTGATGTTCTGACATAGCCATTACACGTTGCTACAGTATAATGTGTTAGTTCCGCAAATTACACAGCGGTACTACTGATTTACCTGATTTTTAGGATTGTTGTACGCAATGGCTATATTTGGTTGATGGGAGTATAAATATTCTGCTACCTGCTCAAAGACAGAAAGGAAAAACATTATTGAACATCTTTGAGATTTGAACATCCTCTTCACACCTCAATTTACATTGTGCATTTATTTGAGATAGTTGAGCTACATGAAATGCATTTCATCTTTAAATTGATTCTTTAGAACTTGATCGCCGTCAAGCGAAGCTGTGATATGTTATTCTTGGTACTTGCCGACACCTAGATGGCTTGGTGGAAAATTGCGAGGTGATCTCTTTAAGAAGATTGTGAAGATGACCAGCGCCAAATTTATGAGTGGTTTAGTGCCCATCATCTCCAGAGTGAAGGAAGGACAACCAATAGTGGATTGAGGAGTTAGGACTTAATTCGTGAAGCCGGTCCAAATCATTTAGGCTTTCCTCAACGTAGATTAGGGAAAACCGGCAAGTTTTCGATCACCACGATAAAATATTGTGTGTCAAATCGGTTATTTTTTTTGTCCCTCTTTAGCACTTGTATTTCTAGATTATTGTGTTATTTGAGATTATATAATTACTTGTGATAGAGTTATTTGTAGCTACTAGTGCTCGTGGTGCCTTAGATTTACAAGAATTGTGTAGATTTAATTTGCTCTAAATCTTGTATTGCTTCAAGTTGTGTCAAATTAGCTTTACCTTTCACGATTTTTATTACCGCCTATTCACCCCCTCTAGTCAGTTATCCTTGATTTTACAAGCGCTGATACGAGCTCATGAAAATACGAAGCAATACCAAAGTATATGGAGGATTAGTGTAAATCACTCAATCTCACTCTTTTCTTGCACAAGTAAAGTTCTCACCATTCCGAAGTAAATTAAGGCCAATAAAAACTTACACTTAGTAGAAGCTACAATGGCAACGTGATGATCAAGCAAATATAAGAATATTCACAATTGCACAACAACGGTTATTTAGTGGAGCTTGGTATAGAAGTGTATATCCTAGCATATGAAACTCTTGATATTGTAAAGTTAAGTAATAATCCAAACTAGAATACTTTGCCTAAGTGCTGATCCAATAGATTTAAGTGAAGTATATGAATGCACATGCAAAGATCAATGTGACTTAATGTAAACAAAGGAATGAGCTAAATAAAGGTGATATGAAATTAATGATTAATTAGCTCGCTTTGCATCAAGTATTAGAAGAATCGCTAGCCAATTACAATGATATGAATGTAAGGACACAAGATTGCTCAAGAAATTAAATTACACAATCTGAACTTATGAACTAAGAATTCTCCCAAATTCGGCCAATGTTTTTTTGCTCAAGCCGTGGCTTTTCTTTTCTTTTTTCTTTCTCTTTTTCTTTCCTTTTTTTCCAAAAGGCCGAACTAGGTTTTTTTTATTTGCACAGGTCACAAATATTCATCAATGTGTAAAATAATTCTAGAACAGCCCTAGATGAAATATTCAACAGCTAATCTCATTTGATGAAAGTTTTTTTGTGAGACACGGTACTGTAGCAGGGTACTGTAGTGAGCACTATAGCGGCGTGCGGTACTGTAGCATTCATGCGCGGCACTCTAGCATGCGCGCGTGTACTGTAGCAAATCGGGTTTTTTATGCTGGATTTGAGGAGTTCAAACCCAACTAATTTTAGGATTTAAATGGAACACAGTGATTAAGCTACGCGAAGGATCACAAATGATCAGCACCTAAACAAAAATTCAAATGGATTAAAACCTAACAAAACTCACAAAAATAACAAATGCAAAAACTAGGGTTTTGATTTTTTTTCAGTTTATGGACTATAGGAATAAAGAACAGCAAATAAAAAATTCAATCTAATCTAGGGATAAGTAATCCAACCGACAAAACTGTGCTCTGATATCAAGATAATACGGGGTCGCCTGATCTTCTCGACGTAGGATTGGATACTCACGTGTAGCCTCTCGAATCGTAGCGATCCTCCGTTGCCAATGCAAGAACGAACGCTCTTTAATTCGTAAGATTACACGCGTTGGACTTCCACGACCACCAAGCGAAGCCTTATCGCGCTCCCAATTCCTAGCGGAAAGGTTGAACGATCTCGAATTGCAAGAACTCTCAAATTTTCTACTGAATTCAATTGGCTAACAAAAGATCAAAAACATGTACAAAATTCTCAAAGCTTCTCATTCACTAGTCCTCCCCCGTTCGTCTGTCCATGCATGCATGTGTGTGTGTGTATAATGGCGGCATGCATCCGTGTGACTCGCTCCCGTCCATCCGTACATGGGCCTTGGGCCAGAAAAAGGCTTCAGCCAGCCAGCCCTCATCATAAGTCATCATACTCAACAATAGTTAATATTGCTAGTAGTTATTTTTCTCTTGTGATTAGCTTTTGTACTCTTCTTAATTACATGGTTTTAAAAGCGGCATATATCAAATTTTGCCTACTTTATTTTTGTCCCGCAATATAAGTCTTTATTCTTGGGAAGTATCGTCCCATAATATAAGTTCATAGTAGAGATTAAAGTCGTAGTTATTTCATTATTTCTATCATATTTCTCTTCTTTATTGCTGATAAAGTGGATGAGCAGTTGCAGTATACTATTTAATAGGTATATGTGATCTAATGGTATTTTTTAAAAAATGTAGTGTCTTTTTAGTTTACGTGTATAGTAGAATTTAGATTTGTATTGTGGGACGAATGTAGAGGGGAGAGGGGGGAGTAATCTGTAAGAGCAGTTAGCGTCTTGGACTCCGATCGTGGCCCAAATTAGGTTTAAGTTCGATTCACGGAAAACTGTTGAAGGTCTCGTGCTGCCATCAAGGTGTCAGCAAGTAAAATCGAGCTGGATTGTTCGTCTTATTTTTCTCTCTCTCTCTCTTTCTGCGAGTGACAGTATAAGTTTCTAGATGAATATAACTAGAAGGGACTCGACCGAGGTTGTATGGGTAGATATATTTTTTGGAGTAACTCTCGTAGGTTGAGGAGGTTGTATGGGTAGATATATTTTTTGGAGTAACTCTCGTAGGTTGAGAAATTATATGCTAGCGATTCCATCTCCAACATTTATGTGACATGTTATTGTAGTAACGAGGAAATGACACGGTGACTGACTAAAACTTAATTTTTTTTATTTCTCAAATCAAACATGAGGACAGTTTATTGGTGGTGCATGCTAAGACTCTATTTAGCATGCGAGAATTTTTCTTGATTTATGTAGAAATTAAATTATTATCTATAAAATTCTTGTCAAATTTATACGTTCCAAATGTACCCACACACCCCGGATATCCCCTGATTTCGTTTTTGCCGCCGTTTCCTTGCATTCCCGGCCTTTCCATGCATCTAGTCATCTACTCAAACTCAACCAATATCTCGAAGAAAATGACCGTGCATGCGTGCATGCAATCGTGTACTGATCGTAAACAACGATCTCCGAAGACGATCTGAAGCGAAAATAACAGAAATAGCACTGTAAAAAGGCCAGGAGGAGCTGGCTAGCTAGGAGATTTCCTGAGCTTCGATCGTCGTACGTACCTGTCGTCGACCAGACGACGGCCGGCGCCTCTCACAGAAACAGAAACAGAAACAATAAAGATGTACAAGTGCTACCGGAGAAAAAAAATAGATCTGCTAACAATTCCGCTCTCTTCGTTGTTCGTGTGTGCCTATCGCCGTTTAAGAGTTCTCCGTAGACACGCAGGAATTCTCCAAAAGAAAAAAAAAAGCGACCTTTTCCAGCGTCCAATTGATTCTTTTCATTCGAGAGCTCCAATACCCAGTCGATGTTTGGACCGACGGACGTGCAGCTCCGATCAGCATCTATCCTACGATTAGTTGCGATCAAGCATTAATTCCGGACGAAACACTAGTGATTAACTCTGTACGTATGTACAGAATCGACAGCGAGGTGGTAGGTTAGTAGATGGGAAATAATTAATCACTCCCATTATAAACCACCTGTACTCGATCCCTATCCGCCCTCCGGCTGACGCGTGGATCTTGACCGGAGAAACGAAAGATCCATCCCTCCTACTCGATCTATTTTTTTCTCTCTTTTTGTTTGGAGTTTGGTTGAAATGACGAAAACTTTGCATATGCAATGACGCAGGTGCAAATGCGGAAGCGGTGCCGTCGCCACAGCGCGTCTGACGGTCCTGTTCTAAAGTGACAGTTTCTGGCTGCGATTTTGATTGAAATGGTACCGCAGCTGATATTAACTCTTTCTAGGTATTTAATTAAAAAAAGATAGAAAAAAATAGTGACGTCAAATCTCTATAGATAGTGCAAAGAAAAAAAGACAAAGAGTCAAATCTCTGATGGGGGCGCGAGGGGATGGAGGCGCCGGCAAGGGGATGGGGGCACGAGGGGAAAAGGTGGGGTGCTAGGGTTTTCAATTATCCTCACGGGGATACGTGGGCCCGACAGGAAAATAATTTTTTGCGACGGTGATGCGTGGGTCCGTCACAAAATGGATATCCCTCACGGTCTATACGGGTCCGTCAGGAAAACTAAAGTCCGTGAGAGATGATCCATTTTCTAGTAGTGTTAGCTTTCAAAAATCAGAAACTATCGTTTGAAACGGAGCCTAAGAGTGTGTTTTAAAACATAGAAATTTCACTAAAATAATTTGTCTCGTTAGATTTTAGAAAATTCTCGTATTGCAACCAAGACCAAAGTGAATAATAGCCGTACAGGCATACAGCTATGTAAACTCTAGGGCTCTGTTTATTTGGACTTCAACTTTTAGTTTTTGGTTTCTATCTTCTAGTTTTTTAATTTCATCTTTTTCTATTTTTTTATTTTTTTTTGCCATATTCCAGTGCATTGTTCATAATAGACTAATCTTTTTTATATTTTTATTTTTAAAAAATTTAAATTATATTAAATAAATCATAGTAGTTATAGTATAAAATAAATTAGTTACAATGCTAAATAGTTAAAAATAAATCGAAATGACTAGCGTTCAGAATAGCGATGGATTCTGACTTCTAGCTAAAATTTCAATGTAGCTGACTTTTTTTACTGTAGCTGAGTTGGCTTATTGGGTATAATTAAATTTAAAAAAAATGTAAAAATAGAAAAACATATCAACCCATCACGGACAATGTAAAGGAATATGGAGAAAAAAATAAAATACAAAAAAGTCTAAAATATCTAAAAAAAATAAAAAATAAATTACTGAATAGTGAAAAAAAAATGAAACTAAAAGCTAAAACCGAATTAATACGGCGGGTTGCGCGTCCCATCCTGCCCCTGCTAGCCGCCTCCTATTTGTACTCGAGTGCAGGCAGCACTGCCTAGCTCTTCATCTTGTGCTAGCAAGCTCTCACTCTTCCATCTGCAGCTGCTTCCACTTGGTCGATCCTGCCGGCCATCGAGCTAGCGAGCAGCTGAGATAATCGATCAGCATACATATATACATGGAGGCGGAGGCGCAGGTGGCCGGCGACGAGGCGGTCCCGGAGGCGCCGGAGCAGTTCGTCGTCCTCATCTCCGCCGGCGCCAGCCACTCCGTCGCACTGCTCTGTAAGCGCGCACTCCATCCGTATATACCTAGCTTCGCCTTCTCATCTTACTTTCCCGCGACCGCGTGTTAATTCGTACGTACGTTCTTGGCTCTCTTGCGTTGCGTGGCGTGCACCTTGTAGTCTTTGTTGCCTTGGTCACTTCGCCGAGCACCTCTCTGATCTTCCTACTCTCTCTCTCTCTGTCTCTCGTGGGTTGTACATGCATGTTGCAGCCGGCAAGCTGGTGTGCTCCTGGGGCCGCGGCGAGGACGGGCAGCTCGGCCACGGCGACGCCGAGGACCGCCCGGTGCCGACGGTGCTGAGCACCTTCGACGCGCCCGGCATTGTCTCCGTCATCTGCGGGGCCGACCACACCACCGCCTACTCCGACGACGAGATGCAGCTCTACAGCTGGGGATGGTACGTACGCTCCCGTTTAATTTGGCGTACGATTTGCTGACCAGCTTGTGCGCTAGCTTCTGTAATGTGCATGTGCAGGGGAGACTTTGGAAGGTTGGGCCATGGCAACTCCAGCGATGTGTTCAACCCCCAGCCCATCGAGGCGCTGCATGGCCTCAAGATCAAGCAGATCGCCTGTGGGGATAGCCACTGTCTTGCTGTCACTGTCACTGGGCAAGTGCAAAGGTACTTACTCTACTTCGTTGCAGTGAAATCTTTCATTGTTCTCCCCTCAGCTTTTCAATTCATGCTCTGAAAGGGTTTACAACGGAGCTCACATACTTCTTTTCGAAAAGAGTACTACAGCAATTCATGAATATATGCTCTACAGGGTCGTGATTAATTGTATATAAGAAAAAAATGATATGAAGGAAAGATGAATCTTTGATTTGTTGCTTCGACAAATAATATGCCCATATTCAGCAGATTCTTGGGAGGTTGCTGTCAACTCCCACATGGTTCAAGCAACAACATTTTCGCTTTATTGTGTCATGTCTCAGTTATTGGCTGCTTTGGTTTTTCTGTTCCAGTTGGGGGCGCAATCAAAATGGGCAACTCGGCCTTGGAAACACGGATGACTCTTTACTCCCACAAAAGATTCAAGCCTTTGAGGTATGAAATGTCTTCTAATTCTGCTGCTAGAACAGGTAAGAATTTCTTTTTTGCCTGACACCATCTGGGATTCTGGGGGACAATAGTTTGGTGTCCATGGGTTCCTGGTGGGAATCTTTGCATTCTACTAGTAATTAGACTCTACACATGTGATCCACCTGAAGATCTCTTTGGTGATGGTGAGAACACTCTATACAGAAGATCTCTTTGGTGATGGTGAGAACACACACTATATACAAGTGCTTCTAATTGGCTGGGGCCATAAATGCCCATATTAACATCCATGAGCCCCACCATGTTTTGGACCACCACTTGCATACAGAAACTGGTTTATTCATTAACTGAGGATGATCAACACCAGGGTTTTGGTTACTGGTTTAAATTTTTTACCGGTCACCGATAGAACCGATTCTAGCGATTTTTGGAAAATTTTCAGCAGATTTCGTCCAAAAATTTCAAAGCAAAGTTTAAATTTTAAAAAATCAGCCAAAATTGGTTGAAAATATCGGACAAATATTGGCCGAAATAAGAATCAGATAGCACTACTACAAAAATTTTTATGGGCCTGTTAGCTGATGGTTGCGGCTGATGGCTTTTTAGCTATTTGCGACAGAGATTGCGGAAAGAGAGATATTCGCTTGCGATTTTTGATGGTACAGATATTAGTTTTTTAATATGTACTACAATTAACTTGTAGACCCCATCTTAAAAAAATACTCCGTTTAAAAGTTAGTTACTGTAGCAAAAAACCAAAAGCGGTTTTTAGAAGCCGCAAAAAACAGAGCCTATATTAGACGCTTCATCACAGACGGTTTTCTATATTAAATGCAATCACAGACAGTTCTTATTAAGAACCGTCTGTGATATGTTTCCTGCCTCACACACCCCTAAAATTTCATAATTTCCCGCCTGAGTTCGAGTAGGATTCTGTTTTGACACACCTTCAGTAAAACGGGTATAACTTTCACATACGGTGTCCATTTTCGACGTTCTTATACTCGTTGGAAAGCTAACGACGAGCCTGACCCCCAAAATCAGCCATTTGTAGCCTCAAATTCGAATCGCAAGTTTTTAATTTCTATTTTTGCCAAAATTTTTAATCTTCCCTTTGAAATTTGGGGTTCATCTCAACTGTGAAGTTGTAGATCTCATTGAAACCTTTCAAATGAGTATATATAAGCTATATAGAACTTTGTTATTTCATATTTTAAAACTAGTTGTTTATATTATATCAGTATATATATATAACCAATATCACAGACGGTTCGTGGTTCAAACCGTCTGTGATACTATTATAGACGTTCTTACCAAGAACCGTCTATGATAATTTTTTCTCTAACCACTGGGCTCGTCAATCCTCCTCAACCCAATTTCACCAATAGAAACCGACCAACCCACACCTCACGAATCGTAGCTCTCCGTCCTCTATAAATACTCACCCGAACCCATCTACCCCCTCCCTTCAAATGCGCCATAAGCTTTCTCCCTCCATTCTTTCTTATAGTATTTGATTCTGTGAAGTTTAGGTCTCCATCGTAGCCTCCATTGTTGCTACTTTGTTGGGTTTATGGCTACCCAGGATCTTACAGTGAGGCGGTCTCTAAGAAGGCCTATCTGAGCTGCATCAGGGACGAGCTTCCATTAGGACATCTGATTCTTCTATTTTCTTTCTTCTCTGTTGCTCGATTTGTAATGGAAATAGAATGTTCTCTGCTATGTTTGTTGTCCTGTGATGGTGGATTGCTACTCTGTTGCTATTGTAATGGTGGATTGTAGTTCTGTGATGTTTGTAATGGTGGATTGTAATATAAATAGAATGTTGTAATATAAATAGAATGTTCTTGCTATGTTTGTTGTCGTATTTACTTGTTTTCAAATGACATAGCTAATATTTCCTGAGGCTAATTCAAAAATAGAAAAAAATAGGTATAAAATGAACTGTCACAGACGATTTCGTAGTATAAACTGTCTGTGAAGAACATCATAGACGGTTCTATATATAGAACCGTCTGTGATGGAAAAGTATTATAGACGGTTCTATATATAGAACCGTCTGTGATATGTGAGTATCACAGACGGTTTTTTGTTAGAACCGTCTGTGATAGTGTTTTTCACAGACGGTTCTAGTTACAAACTGTCTGTATTGTATTCATCACAGACGGCTCACAAACCGTCTGTGATAACCTTCGATTATCACTGACCCATAAATTCAGACGGTTCAGAAAACCGTCTTTGATGACATTTTTGAACCGTCTGTGATGATGATTTCTGTAGTAGTGGAGCAAATACTTGTGAAGACTACTAGCTCTTAACAAAGAAAGAAGTTAAGCAGGATCTGAATTGTACCCAAAAAGAGTTCATTCTGCTGCTCAATTGATCCTAAACCATCAAATTGGCTCTATAATTAAACAAGACACAGATCAGCGATCATTAATTTGCATCACAAGGAGGGCAAATGAGCCATCCAAGTATTATACGGACCTAGCAGGAGAGCCATAGGACCCGAGATGGCCATTAGAGGGGGGACGGGGTGAATGATACTTTCAAATTTCAATCTTTCTAGATTGTATTCTAAAATATTCACTCCATTAGTTATTGGAAGTTAGGAAGATCATATTAGACCACACACAAAGAACTCACACAAACGTGGAAGCAAAACCGAGCTCAAACTCCAGAGCTGGTACTACCGTAGTACAAAGACCAGTAGTACTGCTGTCGTGCGGTATGACCGCAGGTGGAAGGCCAGTATGACTAGCGACCGATAATACCACAGGCCAAAGGTAGTATGACTGCACCTCTGTTCACAGAACATAAAACCATCCCAAGTTTAAACAAAAAAGAGAGCAATCCTCAAAATATAAGTCCAAATGATTTAGACTTTGCACACACTTTTTCAAGGATATTAGGAACTTAATCCATAGGATTGCATGGATTTTGGCTAAAGTCCCAACCTTTTCTTGAGACAAGCAAGGTTGCACCAAAATCGATCAAAATTTAAAGACTTGAGCTATGACTTGCTCATGTATTTGATATGGCCAAGGTGACTCTAGATAAATTTTCACATGTCACAGTAAGAAAGAGCACCCAAAGATTCAAGGTCAAAACCCTAGGAGCATGATTTCATAAGAAGTGCCCCAAATCAAGTCAAACCGAGCAAACTCTAAGATCATGTTATAGATGGTCCTTAGATGGATGGCGTATGATCCTCATAAAGCATTTTCATCTCTTATAACCAGCAAGATTAAGAGAGAAGGGGAAAGAACAAAAACACCAACCAAAACAAGAGCAAACCAACAAGATCAATTGCAACTTGTAGAGGTTTGATTTACAGTTACTCCACCATAGAGGATAGAGCTCTCACACCCAAGAGCACACACCCAAAAAGCTTCCTCTCCCTTGGAAGCCTCTTTCTCAAACCCTAGAATAGATGGATGGTTGGTTAGCCACATGTCTCCAACCTCCTCCCACTCAAATAGATGAGGAAATTAGCCTATATCTAACCTTAATAGATACTATCTATTAGCACAACTGGAGAAATCCATTAACCCCGTACACACATTGTTTTACACTAAATGCATGACTTATGCACACTCCTCAAAGTGCATAATCCCAAACCCGCTAAAGAGCAAGCTTCCATCCAGGTCTCCTTAGCACCTCCTTGACCTAAATCATTCTCCAAAGGCCCTCCCAGCGCCATGATTTTGGTCTTTTTTCCTCTTCTGGTATTTTGGCTTCCCTTCCAAAACTCTTCACCTTGACCATGGACCTTACCTCTTCTCTAAACCAGTCCATAGTCATCTCCTCCTTTACAAGCAATCCCTATGCTTATAATGTGTAGGTCCACCAATGGCTCACGTATCGATAAATCTCTACGTGTCGGTTCCCTTGACCACACTTTACTTACACCGACAACACCATTCAACAAACCGCTGCTCAAAACCTTCCTTTGACATCCCTTGTTTTCTCCTGTTCTCTACTTGAACCCAACTATCCTGCCCAATTTCCTTGACCACACCTTAGCTCATCTCCGAACCTAATCCCGACCCACATTGTCGACTATGGCTGCCCCTAAGCACCCTACACATCAAAGATGAAGAAACTATTTTGAGACACAAATTCTTCACAACTTGACCCACGTTAGTCCAAACATATATTATACACTATGAATGGACTCCACAACTCAACTCATGACCATTTCCCATAATTATCCAAACCCCTCGGATAATTTCATATAGAGCCGATATGATTGCTCATCCAATCCGGTACTACCATGTTCAAACCTCGGTCATACTGCTGCAGTCAACCCTGGTCAAACCCCGGTAACAAAGGAGTCGATATGACCGCTCACAACATGCTGGTACTACCGCCCCGGTAGTACCGCAGTTCAAAGACCGACCATACCGCTCTCTGATAGTACCCAGATCCCATCTTGTACTACTGGATCTAGACACCAAAAACGATTCTCTCTGAAAAATAGCTACTACCAACTATCTCCCGGTCCACCGCACTTACGATAGACCGCGGCCACCACGTTGGTACTACCGCCAACACTAGGCCGGTATTACCGCCAACCCAAGTCCGGTACTACTACCTGAAAAATTGACAGCAAGAATGAAACTTGGAAACATTCGCAAACTCAAATCTTAACTTGATATGATTGCCAATAATCAACACAAGTGAACCATTGATATTCTCAACATGGTTCTTCAACCCCTCCCCCCTTGATGAACACATTGGCAATACCTAAAAAATTCAAGAGAGAGCACAATCGAGTTGATATTTGAAAAGCAAGATTAATTTTTGAAAGAGAGCTGCACTTGGTCCAAAAGATGCAAACAAGGCTAAAAATGATCCAGCGAGCAAGAAATGAAGTAAAACAACTAGATCAAGAAAGTTCTCCACAAAAAGCTTCAACTTCACCAAGCAATGGAAAATCTCACTTTAGGTCCATATAAAAGAATAATTATTGTACTTTACTTTGGTCATGATGAGAAGAGATCACAATATCAAGAAAAGCTAAAAAATCACTTGAAAGCTTGAGAAGGCTCAAAACCCACTTGAAGCCGCTTTTAACTTCTTTCATTCAAGCAAAATTTCTCCACCTACGCAAATTCACTTGAAATAAGCATTTTTTGGCATATTTCTTCCCCCTTTGACTATGAATTCATCAAGGTTCAAATTTCTCTCTATATCATTATGCAATTAGTTCAAGAGATAAATTCTCCCATTTTTGACAAAATGGAGGGATAAAAAAGAGCATAAGAGAGAGCATGATGCAAATGGAATGATTGCAATTTATTTATTACATGTTAGCAAGGAGCTATGAAGATTATCTATGTTGTTTCAAACAAGAATTGCTACAAGCCATATGATGAGTAGAAGCTATCTAGATCATGACAACTCATATATAGCAAAACATGACCAAACTAGCACAATATGATTAAGTCAATTTTAGTACATGTTAAGATGACCAAAATCCTTGCTTAGCCAAAGGTAAATAGAACCAAGAAGCTATAATTGAATAATTTAGAGTGCTACAGGTTCAATATTGAATTATTTTGTTCAAGCACTTGGAATTGAGCAAAATTAGCACATTTAGCATTTTTGAAAACTCATTTTAGTCTTATTTTAGTAAGGCAACTCCTGGATTAGGAGTCATCCAAAATCGCCTTCTATGTTTCAACCATTTTTCATAATTTTTGTTTTCTTCATATTTACTTAGCCATATATTAGATCTCAAGCTTTTGTTGACCATCTATAAGCTTAAGAGTATATGGCCATAGTCATTCAAAACTCTTCCTGAGTTCATGTCTAGTGTAATGACAAGCCATCTGATGAGAAAAAATGGGTGAAATCAGTTTTTTCACAAAAAAAGATATTATTTTTTATTTTAGATTCTAGTTCAAGAACAAAGAGCTACTCTTGAGTCCATAAGCAATACCCGACCATAGCCGCAAAGTAATAGGAGGACTAAACTCATACTTCAACAAAAAATAGCATATGTCAATCTAAAACTTAATTTACATTCAAGATTTAACAGAGCATATTTGCCATGGCATGAATCATACAAGGAGTACTAAAACAAAACTAGTTATGAGATCAAATATTGGCATGATTTAATTCAAGTTTTGTAATACCACTTGTTATTTCATTTTGCTAGCATGGTAAAAAGTAAGCTATATATAGAAAGTCATGATAAATCAAGCTAACATAGCACAAACCATGGCAAATAGCAATTTCATGATAGCACGTTATACATGAATAATAGTCAGAGCTCCAAGGACAAATTAACTAGTTTTAGTTACTGAAATTTAGATATGCAATATCTTACAATTAATGCAACAAAAATTCAAACTCCCCCTCAAACCAAGCAAGAAAGGTAAATAAACTCAAACTCCCCTCAAGAAGTAAAATGAGATAAACAAAAGGCCAAAAGAGTGCAAACAAGATAAGCTCAAACTCAACACAAGAGCACTACTCTGCTTTTCTCAACATGGGTTCTAAAGGAAGAGAACCTAAAGTAAGATAGAAAGATATCAATTATGGAATAGATACCAGTTACATGAAAGAAACAAATCAATCAAAGAAATAGAATGCCAGATATGAAACTACAACCAATTGGAAAAGACTAGAGTCACTAAGGTCTAAACAACAAGTACAAGACGCCTAGTTCAAGATACAACTCTCTATTCCACAAAGGTCAGAGGTCAAGAGAAACACAAGCTAATGAGCGAATCAACAACACTAAGTACCCCTACTACTAGATACTAGTGACTAGAGAAGGTAGGTTAACCTAGATAAGATAAAAGACTCTAGAAGATCTAAAAGAGAGAGAACATCTATCTAAAGCCAAATCCTTAACTAAAACCCAAATGATATACAATGATGACAATAGGAATTGAGAATCTGAAAAGAGCTCAAGAAATGATACCAATTGTCCATGTGACCACTTGCAGAAGTCACCACTTGTAAAAGCATAGTTGTTGTAACTCGCTGATATCACTTGTAGATGACAATGAAGGAAGAGCTCGGCGCCATCTCGAAGGTGATAGATATCACTAGAAGTCCAAGCAAGAAAGATCCAAAATCAGCATCATGATATCCTTATCACTTGAAAAGTTTATCTTAAAGAGACAAGCCATCGATGCCTCATTGCTGGGGTTAGTAATAAAAGACCTGGAAATCCAGTACTAGGACAAATGACATGCAGGCACAACAATATAAGAACCATATGAGGGGTTAGTATGAAAAGTATGTGAATGAACACGAGCACTACCTAGACCTCTCTTAGGCACTTTCCTAGGTCCATTAGCAAAAGACCTACGCTCCCCCTGTCTAGTAGCCACTCGTGATCTACCCTTACCCTCATTGTATCTTAAGCCCCTGCACTGCCAAGCACTAGCAAAGGAGTCATAGAAGCTATCCACAAACATAGGTTTGAATTTGACACTAGGAACCTCAAAAACTCTAGGTCTCTAGGTGCACTCTGGACTGATGGTACTCCTCTAATGCCCTTCAAGGTTCTCACATGCTCTATTTGCTCAACCTTGGCTTTCCTGAAATAGAACTCAGCTATGTGGCTAACCTTCTTGCAAAAGGTACATTGGTATTTAACAATTTGAAGGGTCTTACCTGATGAAGCAGAAGTACCAACAATGCTAGAAGGGTTTTGGGTAAATCCAGCTGACTTGAAGATTGTCTTGATTAGTTTAGGTGGTTTTACCTCTATGTTGCCACTATCCAAGGCTGTAACTATTTGAGGAGAGTGATTTTTGGAATGCTAAACAAAGCTAAACCCTAGGCCTTTATGTTTGACACTCATCTTGGATTGGTCTAAGATCATGTTCAGATTTTTCTTGCTACTAGAAAATCGCTCTAATATTTTCTTGAGGTAGTCATTTTCTTTGGCTAGGTTGGCACAAGTACACTTAAGGTTCTTGGTTGCCTTAGTATATCTATCTTTTTGGGTGACTACCTCTAGTTTCAAAGCCTTACAAGATACACAAGAAGAATCTTTAGTCTTACCCAACTACTTCTGAAACTTAACTCTAAAGGCCTCATGTATCTCATCTAAATTAGTTCCAATCTCAGCATAAAATGCATAAGAAATAGAATCAATAGAATTCTTAGATGTAGTCATGGATAAGGTTTTCTCATTTTTATTCCTAAGTGTCTTGTTAAAAGCTTCAATTTCATTAGTGGGCCTAGGGCAATTTTTGCATGATTCAATTTTAGCAAGATGAAGCGATTTATTTAATTCTTTTAATTTTTACTCCCTAAACTCACAATGAGAACATGAATATTCAAGACTAAATTGAAGCAAAGTTTTAGTGGCACTATCCAGTTTTAGTTCAAGCAATGCACAATTAGAACAAGATGAAGCAATAGCATTCAAAGCACCAGCGCCTATGCTAACGTGATCATTGCTAGATTTTAGTGACATTAATTCATCCTTACCATAAATGAGTAGGTTCACAATAGAAGAATATGCAGTCCTAAGCTTATCCAACTCAGAATGCAAAACATGGTAAGAATCATATTTTTCACATTAGGAATTAAAACTCTAAGCCTAGCAAGTTATTTCTGCAAGCAATCAAATTATACAATCCCGATTCTCAATTTTTCTATACTTCTTCTGAAGTTCTCTATCATAGTAAATGATCACACGTTTTATATCCTTGGCAAAAGGGCAAACCTCATCCAGATCATTGAAGATGGATCCATCGTAGGATGTGTCCTCAGAGTTGCCTTTCAATGGTGACCTTAAGCAACATGAAGCACATGCTGGTGAAGTCTATGATCTCCTTGCCTCTCCGATCATCCTTGTCGTCATCGGCCTCCGAGTCCACATTGCTCATGTTGACAATCTCAAGAGTAGCAAGGATCCAGTTGACAAACTTGCGGTAGTTGAGCTTTTTCTTGTCATCGTGATCCCGAGAAGACTTGTGGTACTTGGAATATTTTGCCCGAATATGGTTTGGCTCACCAAACATAGCAAAAGAAGGGACCCTCTCTCTTCCTATTCCTTACATTGTGATAGACTTTTGTGAATTTTGTTGATAGAAGAGTTACATCTTTCTCGAGTAGCTTCTCAAGTTGCTCATAACTTATTTCATGCAAAGCGGACATGAAAAATCTAGATAAACAAAAATCCAAAGATTGAGAAAAGTCATTCTTCACGAGGTTGATCACAAAAGCCAACGACTCTATCCTAGGGAGACACAAGATGAAGTCAATCTCATGCGTCTCTAACCTCGAGTAGAGCCTATCCAAGGTAAGCTCACTCATGCCAGCGTTGTCATTGATGGATGTAATTTGTATCCCCCAAATTTCCACATCTAGGGGACTAAGCACTTGGCGTGCACTCTCAGACTCAGAATGGGTCAAAGCTAACCGCATGAAGGTTGCTAAGAATATTAGTGAACCTAGCAAACAACTCATCCAAAGATTCACCGTGGTTTTGCTCTAACTTAGAGTACTCTTTCTTGAATTGATTTTGTCTCACTTCCTTGATCGCAGTGGAGCCCTTATAGTAATTAGCGAGGGTCGTCCAGATCTCATGAGCAAATGTCAAGTGATCTATTTGATCAAACTCAGATCTAACAAACCCCTGAATCAAGAAGTTGTGTGTCTTATTGTTTGCCTTCACATTCACAGTATTTGCTGGAGTGATCTGGTCATCGGTAGGCACAACATAGGGTCTTTGACTTTAGCCTAAATTGATTGCCTTTGGGCTTGGATGTAGGCCGACATCCGATCCTTCCAATAGGGAAAATGGTGGCTTAATGGAATACCGATCCAATGCCATTACTCTTAGATCAATTAAGATCTATCAAGAAAAGCTAACGGGCTCTAATACCACTTATAGGACCTGACATGGCAATCAGAAGGGGGTGATGATACCTTTAAATTTCAACTTCCCCAGATCATATTCCAAAATCTTCACTCCACTAGTTACTAGAAACTAGGAAGATCATATTAGGCAATACACAAAGAACTCACACAAACACAAAAGCAAAACCGAGCTCAACCTCCAGAGTTAGTACTACCGCAGTACAAAGACTCGTAGTACCGCTATCGTGCGGTATGACCGCAGGTGGAAGGCCGGTACGACCAGCAACTGGTAGTACTGTAGGCCAAGGGCAGTGTGACCACACCCCTTTTCATAGAATAGAAAACCAGGCCGAGCTAAACTAAAAAGAGTGCAATCCTCAAAATAAAAGTCCAAATTATTTAAACGTTGTACACACCTTTTCAAGAATATCAGTAACCTAATCCATCCAAGGATTGTATGGATCTTGGCCAAAATCCTAACATTTCTTTGAGACAAGCAAGGTTTCACCAAAACAGGCAAAACTCAAAGACTTGAGATGTGACTTGCTCGTGGGTTTGATATGGCTAAGATGGCTCTAGATGGATTTCCACATATCACAGTAAGCAAGAGCACTCAAAGATTCAAAGTCAAAATCTTATGATCACGACTTCATAAAAAGCACTCCAAATCAAGCCAAACCAGGCAAACTCCAAGATCTTTCTATAGTTAGTCTCTAGATGGATGACATATGATCCTTATGAAGCATTTTCATCTCTTACACATCTTTAGAACCAACAAAGTCAAGAGAGCAGGAGAGAACAAAAACACTAACTAAAACTAGAGCAAACCAACAAGATCAAGAACAAACCATGGATAATGAACGCTGTTGATCTATTGCAACCTGTAGAGATTTGATTTATAGTCACTTCACCATGGAGGACAGGGCTCTCACACCCAAGAGCACACACCTGAAAAGCCTTCTCTCCCTTGGAAGCCTCTCAAACCCTAGAATGGGTAGATGGTTGGTTAGCCACATTCCTCCAACCCCCTCCCAGTCTAATAGATGAGGAAACTAACTCACATCTAACCCTAATAAATACTATCCATTAGCACAACTGGAAAAACCTATTAATCCCACATACATCAGGTTTTACACTCAACGCATCACTTATACATGTTTTTCAAAGCGTATAAGCCCAAACTCACTAATGAGCATACTTCCATCTAGTTGGCCTCCTTAGCATCTTCTTGATCTAAACTACTCTCCAAACACCCTTCAAGCATCGCGGTTTTGGTCCCTTTATCACTTTTAGTATTTTGGCTTCCCCATCAAAATATCTACGCCTTAACCATAGACCTCACCTCTTTCCCCAAGCCTAGTTTATAGTCATCTCCTCCTTTGCAAGCGATCCTCATGATTGCAGCGTGTAGATTCATAGCCCAGACATCGGCAAATCTCTGTGTCAATTCCCCTTGACCACGCCTCACACCGATTGCACCATTCGATGAATCATTGCTCGAAACTTTTCTTTGACATCCCTTGTCTAATCCTGTGCTCTGCTTGAGCCCAACCACCCCATCCAGTTTCTTTGATCACACCTCAGCTAATCCTCGAGCCTAGTCCTGGTCTACACCATCGACCATACCTGTGTTTAAGTACCCTGCATATCAAAGACCAAGAAACTATTTTTATGTATAAGTTCTTCATAATTTGAGCCACGTTAATCCAAATATGCTTTATGCACCATGAATGTAGTGACTCAGACTTCATAACTCAACCTATAACCATTTTCCATAATTATCCAAACCCTTCGGATAATTTCAAACAGAGCCGATATAATAGCTCAACCAATTCGGTACTACTACCCCGGTAGTACCAACGTGCAAAGTCCGATCATACCACTCCAGACAATCTTGGTAAAACCCCAGTAATAGAGGAGTCGATATGACCACTCGTACCATCCCGGTACTACCGCCCCGGTAGTAACGAAGTTAATAGACTGGTCATACCGCTCTCTCCAGTAATACTGCAGATCCATCCAGTACTACTAGATCCAGACACGTCTAAAATGACCTTTTCTGAAAAATAGCTACCACTAACTATCTTCCGGTTATACCGCACTTACGGTAGTACTGTAGCCACTATACCGGTACTAACTACAACACTAGGTCGGTATTACCGCCAACCCCAAGCTAGTACTGCCGGCTGAAATTGATAGTAAGAAGAAAAACTTACAAACATTCATAAATTTAAATCTTAAGTTAACATGATTGCTAATTGTTTAATATAAGTGAATTATTGATATTCTCAACTCGGTTCTTCGAGAGCATGTGCAGTCGGTGCAGGTTGGGGTGACGCCAGGTTGGGGTGACGCCGAGGTCAAGAACCAGGGTGACCTAGAACCTGAGGAAGCCGATGCGGTGCACCGTGCGCCTGAACGTGCTGGGTTCCTACTCCACCGGCGTGAAGCTCTGCAGCGCCCTGGTGTTGAGGAGGGACTCCACGCCAGCGGAGTGCCGCAGGAACTCAGCGATGCCGTCGGCTTCCTTGCCGCCGCCACCGTCCAGCACGTCCATAAGCCTGATGCTCTCCCGGTGCCTCGCTGATTTGAGAGTTGGGGGTTGGGTGAGACAGATTTGGGACGAACTGGAATCGCCGAAGAGCAGAGGACCGGGCGAGCGGCGCACCGATATTCAGCAGCCAGCGATTCAGGGGTGTTTCCTGCTTCTCTCTCTCTTCTTCCCCAACCTCCCCTCTTCTCTTATCTCTCCTTCCCTCGCTAGCCCAAACCGGGCCAGATCCGGCCGTCGACTGCCGGATCCCACTCCCGGCCAGCACTATGCACCGCCAGTGACCTCATTCTGCACCCTTGCGGCAGTGCTCGGCCGCCTCAAGCAGCCGTCCTAGGCAGTGTTCGCGCCTCCGTCCTGCTCCCATGCCACATGTCGCCCTCGCTGCTCCAATGCAGACTATAGAGGAAGAGGGTGCAGACTGCAGAGGAAGAAGCAAAGCAGAGCTGGAGAGGAGGAAAAGAGCGAGATGCACCCACCACGAGCGATAGATGCCTCGGCCCGCTCTAGGACGTAGGGCAAACAACAGAGGCGGCCAAATGGGCCAGTTTGGGCCGGGTTTCAATTCAAATTGGGCTGAATTGTTTTTGCCTGGTATGGTTTTTTACCGGAGGTCACCGGGCCGGTAAGTTGAACCCTTTCAACACGAAGTCACCACTCACCAACAAAGGAAAACTCAAACCTTTACTTACCAGCTTAACTTGTAATCAGTATTTCTCATTACTATTCAGTAGACACTGTAAAAAATTTGTTTATGTACTGAATGGGTTCAGGGTGCCTGTGTAAAAATGATTGCTGCTGGTGCTGAGCATACTGCCGCGGTAACAGAAGATGGCGATCTCTATGGATGGGGCTGGGGTCGATATGGTAACTTAGGTCTCGGTGATCGCAATGACCGCTTAGTCCCGGAAAAAGTTTCTTCTGTGGAGGTGAATAATCTTACTTTTGTGTGCCTTTGCAGCTTCATCTATGTTCTTATCATCTCATTTCTTAACTTTGTAGGGGGAAAAGATGGTGCTCGTTGCATGTGGATGGCGCCATACCATCACTGTGTCCTCCTCTGGTAGCCTGTACACATACGGCTGGAGCAAGTATGGCCAACTAGGGCATGGTGACTTTGAAGATCATCTAGTTCCACACAGGTTGGAAGCCCTAAAAGATAGCTCCATATCTCAGGTACTACTACTGCGTAATAATAGCCTTCCATTATGTTAATATACAATCTACTCAGTGGAACTTTGAAGTCCAAAGAATTAATATAGGTAATTTTGTGAGGAAGATTTACAGAACAGATGCTTTGGTGGTGTAGATTTCAGGTGGGTGGAGGCATACAATGGCGCTTACAGCAGATGGGAAACTTTACGGATGGGGGTGGAATAAGGTGATTTACCTACTCGCCTTTACTTTTATCTCTGCCCTTTGTTTGGTGCACTGATTCAACCATGGCACCAATCTAGCTTTTATCACATAATTTTATTGATGAACATTAATACTGAAAATTCTTTAGTTTCTAATTTGATATTCATCATTCTTAATGTGAACATGCATGTTACTCACGTATGTTGAGATTCATGGTTATGACTGGAAGCTCCATCGCAACAAAAGAGAAAAATGGATGTAGGACAGTAGGAGATTTTCTCTCTTGATCATTCATCTATAAAAATTCTCACCACTGTACCATAGAGCTTCTCTTAGGTTTTTCATTTGCTGTTTTTTTTTTCTTTTTCTTCTACCTTTTCTTGTGCCTATAGTGCACCTATCACTTCAGCGTGCCACCAAACACCACTACCAACACCTCGATCACAAACTTTGGAGCGTGTGTTATTTGCCAGTGTTTAGGGGAATAAAATGAAATATGGGTCTATGTCATTACGAATTTGAGTTTCGAGCAAGTTGCCACTGTTCCCGGCATGCTTAAACCATTGTGCACCAATTACCTCCATGATGGTTATACCTTATCGCCACTTCTGCTGATCCTGCCTCGTATGTTGAATATGTAGTTTGGACAGGTTGGTGTTGCCGATAATGTAGATCACTGTTCCCCCGTACAGGTCAATTTTCCGGATGAACAGGTGAGTGACAGTATAACTTAGAATACTAGTGCTCAAACTTTTGCTCAGATAAATTAATTCCATGATGCAGTTTTTGACCGCAATGTTTATGATTAAAGCTGTTTCATTTATTCATGTGGACAAGGATTCAGTCAATTGACTTTACGAGCTTCCCATCTTCAGTTGCTCATTTATTTACGGGCACAATTGCAGAAAGTTGCTCAAGTTGCTTGTGGATGGAGGCATACTCTTGCTTTTACAGAAACTAAGAACGTCTTCTCATGGGGAAGGGGTACCAGTGGACAGCTTGGTCATGGCGAAATAGTCGACAGGTAATTCACCCAAGGTTTTTAAACATTTCTCAAGGGCCAGCTTGCTTTGCTAATGTTTAATGATTGAATTGAGAAAATATCACGGTTCATGAAGGAACACACCCAAGATGATCGACGCCTTAAGCTCGGATGGATCTGCTTGCAAGCAGCTCGAGTCATCAAAAGCAGTTCCAATGGCAGGTTTGCATATTCATGATTACATCTGTTACACAGACAGACAACTTACAGCATATCTTTGATGTTTTCAGCCAAAGTTTGGGTCTCGCCTTCGGAGCGATACGCCATCGTCCCTGATGAGAATGTGAGCTCATTGTCTTATTTTAAAAGAATACGCTTCCATCGAACCATTTCAATCAAGAACATGCGGATCATTTGACTCCATATTTCCCTGTTTGTAGGTTCGTAAATCAGGCGAAGGTGTTCCCAGTGGCAATGGAACCGACACACACGTGCCGCAGAACGATGCGAAGAGAATGCACGTCTGAGCATATGTTCTTCTTCCACCCTCCTTAACCCTGGCAGTATACAATAACCTTGGGCAACCTTTCTCCTTCGCTTCACCATCTAGTATATGTTGCTCAGTCTTAGTTCATGGCTTTCTGGCTTAACTAACTACTACCATTGAGGCTATATATTGAACTGTATTGCCTTGACTTGAGCTGATATGATGTTTGCCTGCAAGTATGCAACTACTACTAGTACTACCATGGAGAAAATAATCAGTTTAGCCATAGCTGAACCCTTGCAGGGTATTGCAAGCTAAGCATCAATTAAGATGCATTGGTTTTGTTGTCCTGTTGAAGGCTAGTACTTCATATATGGATGCTTGTGTGACTGTGAGTCTGTGACGTTTTAGCTCAATTTATATAATGTTTGATCAGTTACTGGAAAGATCAGGATGACTGTGACATGTACAGCGTGAAATTTCTGTTGTTGAACTTAAATTGTTTGGTTTTGAATTTTCTTTTCTGAAATTATGGTAAGAAAAGGAAGTAGAAAACCTGTAGAGCTGCACCATACACAAAGATAGTATCATAATGGGACTTGGCTAAATATATGCAAAAGTTTGCGGTTAACACTCGATACAAAGTCTGGCAATACATACAAATAGAAGTCCATTTCTTGGAAAATTAACATACCTTCTTCCAAACAACTTCTCCAGAAACTACACATGAACTTGCTAACAGAAAGCAAACATCAGGAAGTCAAAACGCAGAGCACCCGTTCGGATTGTAGGATTCTCGTAGAAAACCCCAAATCCAGTAAAAGTGGATTTTTTTTCTTTCCTGCGAAATGCAGGAAAATTCCTACGTTCCAAACGAGCCTTTACACTCATATGCAGCTACTGTAGGGTGCAGCTTATGAACCATAGGGAAAAAAAGGCACTCTTCAAAAAAAACTCAGAAATTAAAAGGTTGTGGATATAAATAAAGCACATGTGTATGAATGATCCCTTGATCACCTGGACTTGTCTTTCTTGGAGAAGATGCCTCCAACCAATGAGATCTCATTCTTCTTCTGCTTCTTGTGCTCCTTCTTCTTGGCCTTCTTCCCCTTCTTCTCCTTCCTCCCTCCCAACAAGTCATCCTCAATCATCTTGATGGTCAGTGCCTCTGACAGGCTGGGCAGATACTCCAGGTTCGCCATCCACTCCTCGGCCCGGCTTTCGTCCCACCGGTCGCTGCGAACCCGGCCATCGTCTTCTTCCTCTCCGATTGCCGCGCCGGCGACGGCTAGCTCCTTGCCTTTCTTGAGGTCGGAGAAGATGGCCAGGCCATTGCTGAGCTGCACGCTGATGCTGGAGACCGCCGTCTCCATCTGTGACTGCCTCTGCTTGAGCTGCACTAGCTCAGTCTTGGCCTCTGCCAGGTCTGCCTCCAGCTTCTTCAGGCAGTGCAGAGTTATGGATGATGAGGAAGAAGCTGGAGGCACACTGAACTTGAAGCTGGATTCACTGCTTGCGTGGGAGCTGCCGCCGGCGACGCACCGCTCGCCAAAGACCTCGACGGCCTCCCTGACCGACTGGAACGGCCGGGAGGTGTCGATCTCGGCGCGGCCCACGGCGGCGATGATCTCCATGAAAGAGGTTGCTGGCAATGCTGGTGGATGATGGAGTGATGGGAATGCAACAATGTGAGGGATGAAGCAGACATATGTGCGCTCTTGTTTTGTCTTTGCTTCTACTTCAAACACCAACCGGTAGCAACAGAATACAGGCCTTGTGTCAAGTAAAACCGGTAGAGGGGGAGGAAGGGGACTTGTCACCAAAGGCAGGAAAGGCTTTATAAGTGGAGCGTGGGCAAATGCTGGAGCAGACAGATGCACATTTTTTTTTAGGACTAATGCACAGGTGCACAGTTGACAAGGCACAGCAAAAGTGCAAAACCATACATACCTTTGCAGGCGCATGTATGAATAAGCCAACTGCCATACACAACCAGAGTTACAGATGGAAAATATGAGAAGTGTTTCTATATTTTTCTCTCTAACAAAAGCAACACTAATATCAAAATACATGAAAATGTAATAATCTATCCACCATTCATCGTGCTGTAAAAATTATGCAAATCACTATTGAGAAAAACATAAAATCACCTTCCAGAAAATATCCTTTCCATGATTATTTCACAATGTACACAGCATTGCTGCACAGCCGAAATAAATGTATTTGCACCATGGTCGCTTACTAATGGTGACGAGGGGACGGGGTCCCGATCTTCCGATAGGATGATAACTTCGATTTGGAGGAAGACGACTTTGACGATGCGGCTACTAACCGCTCACGATCAGAATGTCAAGCAATCGCTAAACCATACTCCGAGTCGTTATCAACCGTGCCAAGAATGCGGTTGACCTGACCACGAAGGTCTATTCCTGTATGCAACCGAAAACACGCAAAAACAAGATAACAAGCAATCTCAAATTACAAATAGGATTGAAGTACTCAATATGGTGGGATTCCGAATAAGGATCTTGACTTGATGGTCTAGTCGACACACGCAGAAGATACAAGTTGCAACACAGGCCAACTGAATATAAACGAAATCCGAGAAAACTAAAGAAGTGCGGCCTTCTTAAATAGAGGAGTGGAAGCCACACAAAACTAAGAAACATGAGGGTGATACTATTTTACTGTTCACGTGAACAATATTTCGGCTATGAATAGTGAGGGTAGCACCTTTCTCTTTGACCTATGCAATACAAGGCTCGATTTGACCCAAACAGGTGGTATAGCAACTTCTTTTGACGATTGCGGGCCGTACAGAAGGAATTTGCATACAAGGCTAGATCCGTTGGAAAGAGAACGAGAAAAACTTTCCAGCAAGTACTTATGGACCTCAAACGGACTCCGTATGTGAAAGTTATGTTCGTTTAAAGTTGACCTTGTGAGGCTGAATCTGAACTGATCTGGAGGCCGAATTGGATTCCAAACTATGTCCCACTTGAACTCTTACTTGAATTGGTCTAGAAGTGACATGGTGACCATAAGGAAGAGTTGAGCGAGACGTTGACATGGTCTTAATATGTTGGTTGACTTCCCTTCTAGTAAACCCCAACTACGAGCTCATAGTGTTGATGCAATCCTTCTTGTATAGCTGCGTAAATATATATTTTCATCATTAGGTAGAGTTCATATGATATAAATGCACTTATAAAAATAAGCTCATCTGATAATTTAAGTGATACATAGGAACTCTTGTAGCTCGAACAACAAGCATTGCTAATATGGTTGTAACCACCGGGGCTATGTCCTCATCATCCTCCCCTTCTTGAAAACAAAGCCATCCTCGGCTTTTGATATGCTGAAAATAGGGTAACAAAGAAACCAAAGTGTATGCATGGTATATGTATATGTCATCCGTTTTAGCAATTCTTCGTTATTACATAATTAATATTATAAAACAACAGCGATTATAAAAGCCCATTGTATTAGTAACCCGAGAGTTAATGAATAAATCAAAATTTCTCACACAGTAATTATTACAACTTGTTTTGCAAATGTAAGTTATGCGTTTATACAATTCAAATCTCTGAGGTTGTAAACTTGCATCGGTAGCACATATAGGCAAAGCTTCAACTTTTGGAATCAAACAAAGTTTATCCAAGTAATCAGATTTCAATCGAGCAATAAGACATTCATCTAGCAAGGGTGAAAAGATTTGTAAGTTTTTCTATCCATCAACTTCATTATTCAGATTGTTAATGCTAGATGCTTCAATAAGGGATGAACACATAAGGTTTAAATTATCACTAATTTTTGTTTTTCTCTCATAATGAACAAGATTCAGCACACCAGAATTGTTATTCAAAATAACAAGCTTCAATTCATCCATGTGATCACAAGTTATGCATATTCGATATACATGAAATTGATTGGCTACACCGTAATCTCCAATCAAATTGAATTTATATGTGTAGGCATGAGTACTTGCTAATGATTTTAAACATGAAATTTCATCAAGATTTTTAATGGCACTAGATAGCTCTCTAGGATTATCGAACATGATATAATATAAATAATCTTTAGGAAATATTCTAGTAAGAACTTTCTTATGAGTAATGAATTCCACATTATGTAAATTGAGCAAAAAAAATTTTAGAACATGTAATTTTCAATTGAACACATGAATATTCATAATTACTCACCTTTTCATATTTAAATTCAGCACCATAGTTATTACCTTTATCGATCTCCTTAGTTGATGTAGGTATCAAATCTTTATGATGAAGTAAGGAGACAATAAGTACTTCATCTTCAACTATGATTATCTCCTCATCTTTTGCTTTCAATAGCACCCGTGGTTGAACATTCAACTCTTTGTCTTCAATGTCAACTCTCTTTTCTTCAGCATGGTTCTCAACGTCTTGAAAGTTGTTAGTCATAGAAAAAGGCACAAACAAGAGTTTGTTCTTATGTTTTTTATCATTAAGCATTCTCAATTTCTCATCAATCTGACTTTCAACCTTACAAGTAAGTATAAATAAATGAGTGAGAGAATTATATTATTTGTGAATAAGAATGTCCTGAATTTCTTTATTAAGCCCACTTAAGAATCTATTCTCTGTAGCTTCAGCATATTCCTTTAAACTGCAACGCAACAAATGAGTCTTTAACTCATGATAGTATTTCCTTACAGTTCTACTTCGTTGCTTTAAACGTTGTAATCTAGCTAGCAAATAATCAGCATGATATTTAGGAACAAAATCGTCTCGTAAAAGTCTTTTCAACGCATTCCAAGTTCGCGGTACTTTCCCATGTCTACCAAGAAACTTCCACCAAAGTATTGTATTATCAATAAAAACACTAGTAGCACCTCTAATCTTTTGCCTATCAGACCAATCATGATATTCAAATTTTTTGTCTAATGCTATCTCCTAGTCAATATAACCATCAGGATCAAATTTACCAGCAAATAATGGAAAAGTATACTTGACATTAGTTACTGCATCATCATCACATACCTCTCTTTGTAACCAACACATACTTCGTTGATTTTGTGGGAGTCGACGACGATCGGAGTAATCAACTTTAGTGTGGTTGATGTAGTTGTTCTCTTCGATATCATTATCCTCATTCGACGAAGAGTTTAGAGGAAATAGTACATGTCGTGTAGTTGGGGGTAAACATTTATCCAGGATCTCAACTATGTTGTTGATGGTGGTGAGGGTCTTATTAAGCCGATCCAACACGTTATTGGTCTCACAAAAATTCGTACTATATGATCTTGAACCTATTATGGTTAGTAAAACAAGAAAATACATAATAATTATGTAAGTCTCTATAAACTACTAGGAGGTGGAGCTTGACAAGTCACATCTCTTAAACTCTTACCAAACTCTTACAAGTTCTTACCAATGCAAAACAAGTGGTGTAACCGGTAGTTGGTTCGTGATAACTTGACTCAAGTGATGTGTATAGCGATTGCAAGGGTCGGTTTGACGTGATCTGCTTGGTTAGTAAAAGGTATAACTTGGAATGCTATATATGTAGCAATGAAGAACAATCGATTAATTTCAGAAATTACATAGAATTGAATTATAGTTCGTATCTAGTACTTATCTTATGTTGCTGATCAAATAAGGATAGGAGAAGGCCAAAACAAGTGTGTAACAATGTATAGGAGTGATGAATACAAGATAATTCAATAGAATGCAATCTGGAATTGAAAAGCACAAGGATTGACTCGAATATGATAATGACATATTTCTATCCACTTGACAAGACGTCTGTATTTTGGTTGTAACTTTTTCTCAGTTGTCTCTTGTTTTATGACTCTTTTTTCCTTTTTTTCTGACGGCTTTTCTACAACTTTTCTTTTGTGGCCATGTTCTAGAAACCGACAGATAAAATCGCACAAAAATCACAAGTGCAGACTGTTACAGATTCAGTCCGAAAATTTGGGTCAACTTTCAAAGCAGATATCTTTTAACTTCCTTTTTATAATGAAGTGAAATTTTAGGGGAAGTTAGAGAAAGAAGTTATGAATCTAATGGCAGTGGTTTCACTCAAAAAAGATTCCGGAAACAAAAGTTATGGTATTTTTGTGGTGGCTGCACAAGAGAGAATCTTCTGGCCGAAAATAGGAATTAGGGTTTGATGTGTTCTTGAAGGTTTTGGACGTGGAGATTTTTTTTCGAGTTTTATGGGACCAAGAATATGATCAGAAGCAAGACAAAGTTAAAACGAACATAAAATTCAATTTAGCAAACCGAAACTAACAAATTGAAAGGCACAACGGGGTTTGGACAACGGAAATAAACTCTTTTTGTAGGGCAATTTTTTTAGACTATAGGATATAAAACAATCAATCTACTAACTAAGCATACAAGAAATCCTACCGGTCAACTGAAACTCTGATACCACTTGATGAGGGGGGCAAGGTCCCGATCTTCCGATAGGATGATAACTTCGATTTGGAGAAGAACGACTTTGACGATGCAGCTACTAACTGGTCACGACTACAACGCCAAGCAATCGCTAAACCACACTCTGAGTCGTTATCAACCGTGCTAAGAACACGGTTGACCTGACCACGAAGGTCTATTCCTGTATGCAACCGAAGAACACGCAAAAACAAGATAACAAGCAATCTCAAATTACAAATAGGATTGAAGTACTCAATATGGTGGGATTCCGAATAAGGATCTTGACTTGATGGTCTAGTCGACACACGCAGAAGATACAAGTTGCAACACAGGCTAACTGAATATAAACGAAATCCGAGAAAACTAAAAGAATGCGGCCTCCTTAAATAGGGGAGTGGAAACCATAAAAAACTAAGAAACATGGAGGTGATACTATTTTACTATTCATGTGAACAATATTTCGGCTATGAATAGTGAGGGTAGCACCTTTCTCTTTGACCCATGCAATACAAGGCTCGATTTGACCTAAACAGGTGGTATAGCAACTTCTTTTGACGATTGCGGACCATACAGAAGGAATTTGCATACAAAGCTAGATCCGTTGGAAAGATGACGAGAAAAGCTTTCCAACAAGTACTTATGGACCTCAAACGGACTCCGTATGTGAAAGTTATGCTCGTTTGAAGTTGACCCTGTGAGGCTGAATCTGAACTGATCTGGAGGCCGAATTGGATTCCAAAACGTGTCCCACTTGAACTCTTACTTAAATTAGTCCAAAAGTGACGTGATGAGCATAAGAAATAGTTGGGACCAGGGTTTGAAATCCCGTCAGTAACCGGCCGGTTACCGGCGATTACCGGATTTACCGGTAGGTACCGGGAAGTATTTTACCGGTCCGGTTTGTTTAAATTCCAATTTGAATGCGCCATGTGTAGGAATTAAGAGCCATGCATAGGAATTAAGAAGCCATGTGTAGGAATCCAACAAACTAAGAGCCATGCGCAGGAATTAAGAAGCATGCGTACGCATGCATGCAGCCATTAAGAAGCATACGTATGCATGCATGTAGGATATTAAAAGCATGCGCATGTAGCCATTAAGAAGTATGCATGCAGGATATTAAAAGATACAGCAGAATACTAGGGGTCTGCATACGGGATTAATGCTAACACTCAATTTCACCGGTTTTCTGGTTTTTCACCGATTTTTCCGGTAACCGACTGGTTACAGGTCTCCTCCCGCCCCGCCCGCAAAATTCGTTTGCCAAATTTTATCCAAGAATTCCGGTTACCAGGCAGTAACCGACCGATTACCGGTACCGCCCGGCGGCCGGGATTTACCCCGGTAGCGGGATTTCGAACCTTGGTTGGAACAGACATTGACATAGTCTTGATATGTTGGTTGGCTCCCTTTTGGTAGACCCCAACTACAAGCTCATAGTGTTGATGTAATTCTCCTTGTATAACTACGTAAATATACATTTTCATCATTAGGTAGCATTATATAGTTCATATGATATAAAGACACTTCTAAAAACAAACTCACCTGATAATTTAAGTGATGCATAGAAACTCTGGTAATTCGAACAACATGCATTGCTAATATGGTTGTAACCACCGGGACCATGTCCTCATCAAATGGTACCCAAAAAAATCGTGCAAGACAACAGACGCAGTTCATTAACTGTTCCAAAATGAACCTGACGACAGAACTGAATAGCTCTGGATAAACAGGATTTTTCAACTTGGGCATAACAAGAAAGTTGCGAAAATCAGCTCGTGTCTAGATATTGAAAGTGATTGTAGCAAGTAGCAACTGCTGTTTACTGACCAACAATCCATTCTGAACTTGAAGGAATGAGGATATAGAGCACAGATTTTCTCATGAGAAAAGGATGGGAAATACAACCATTCCTGGTGGAATCATCAGGTATATCAAATGATAATACATCACTAAACCGCTACAACACTTGTCAGACTCACCAAAAAGGCAAAACAAAGAGAAGAAAAACTGACCATGATGCCCAAAACACTGTGGGAAATCAATATAGTTTAATGGAATTCTCCTTTCCATCTAGAAAAATAAAAAAGGAAAACTTACAAAATAAAAAGGAAACTTATTACAAAATAGGTAAGGTCATGTGCCGTGCAAACAAATGCAATAATTAAATCTTAAAATAGAACGAGGTGCTGCCAACGTTTGATGAATGATGATCTATCAGGCAGCACTCATGCAATGGTCGCTTGGCTTCCATCAATGCCGCGACTGGTAATGAGGTCGGTTGGTGAACATCCGACCATTGGTTCTGACAAAGTGTGTGATGCCAATACAAAGACCAGCCCACAGAAGTGACAGCAATAAATGGCGAACATCATTCCGGGCTGCAAAGTCATTTCAGTAGAGTTAGTTGTCATTTCAGTAGAGTTAGTTGTATACATTTTGCACGAATCAATGTAAAAAACATGACTCCACAGAGCCTGGAGCAGTTCATAGTTTGATAAGCAACTGACACATGGATCAATCTCAAATTTACGAACTATTATTTTTGTGTGAAAGTGGTGGTGATTAGGTGAGGTGGGGTTTGGTGTTCTTTCTCTTGGTGTGTCCTGCGACGGGTGATTGTGTCTGTAATTCTCTCTTTTCCTCTCTAAAATGAATGGGTAGAGCTCCTGCCATCCGTTAAAAAAACGAACTATTGAGTATTGTGTTCTCTTCACTAGTCAAAATCAACAATGGCTGTAATAAATATCTAAAACATTTCAAAACTCTTAGGAAAAGTTATTGGCAACTGGTACAGTTGAAGGTATGCTCTTGAACCCTGTGAGATCAACCATACAGGTTTGCAGTGAAAGCATTACACTGAAACATGAAAAGGGATTGGACGGAACCTGTCCATAAGTGGATTTTGGCTCTTTGAATGTATTTCAAATGAATATCAATGCATACTCCTTTTACTAGTGCAAACAAAATAGCTAGATACCAAATCGAGCAGTAAAGCCACTTTGCAAAAGGACGAGCCTAAAGCGACCAAAGTTTGTATGGTACTTTTTTAAAAATTGAAGTGCACATTAATGCGTAGAATGGACATCGAATGCTCCTGCTTCTCACAACGGAAATAAACCTTAGGAGACCACTAATCAGTATAAATTTATTAAAAACACCCAAGTATGTTTCAGCAGAATCAGAAACCTTACCTTGTCTTAGTGACATCATCATGAATATAAGAGCTCCCAAAACCAATGCAAAAGCAAGGCGGAAGGACTGTAAAAGGGAAACTGCACAAGTAAGAGTTTCATTCTGTTGGGAAAAGATATGAAGCAAATTTTCATAATTGATCCAGCTATTTCCCAAACATAATGATAATATTAAAGCGAATACTAAGTGTGTATGCATGTGTCCCTTGTCACAACACACTTTGTTGTGGCCATTGGTTGGGTACGGGTCCGACGATCAAGGGTAGGGCACTCCTTATCTAACCGCTGGCAGAGCTCTTCTCTAATATGGTAGAGAGACTCTTGAGGCTTAGATGAAAGAGGGGGAGAGACTAGGAACTTTATTTATTTCTTGCCTAATCGTAACCGATATAATGCTATCCCTTTTATAGGGATGGCTAAACTTGACACTTAAAAAATATCTCTATATTAAGAAAACTAATTCCTAATATATAGGAAACTTGTCCCTAATAATCTAAAAGGAAATCAACCCCAAATAATAAGGAAACTAATTATTCTAATCCTAATCTTTTATAACTTCATAATGATGTGCCACAAGGAAGCTTCCTGCTAACCCCTTGGTGCACGGCCCCTAATGGGATGGATTGGGCTGCACATGTATAGTCTCCCCATAACATTACAACCTTTGCAGCGAGACAGCCCGAGAGGTGGCAGCCACAGGTGAAGACCGTGGTGGTGACCCCACGTCGATGAGAGCGTGTAGGATCGTCGGAATGTTGCGTGGACAAGGATCATCGGAGCTCCAGTGGACAATAGCGATTGTAGAAAGGTAGAGAGGGATTGGCAGACACCACACAGCTAAAGGGCTGGGGTGACTTGTATATATATTGGCCTGGTGTAGGCATACAAGGAAAGTATATATATAGAAAGTGCATACATGGAAAGCGCATACAAGGAAAGTATATACATAAAATGCATATATGGAAAACGCATACATGGAAAGATATCTAATTATTCTAATACCCATCCGCAGTCGTAGTTATTAGAATAATTAGATATACTTCCATATACGCGCTTACCATGTATGTGTCTTCCATATACGCGCTTACCATGTATGCGCCTTCCATGTATATGCCTTCCTTGTATGCCTACTCCAGGCCAATATATATACAAGCCACCCCAGCACTTTAGCTGTGTGGTGTTTGCCCAAATATCTCTAAAATCCATACAGGCCGACAACGGTACCGAATTTGTGAACCACACCAACACATCCTTCCTTGCTTCCCGCGGCATTACCCTATGCCTTTCTTGCCCATACACCTCCCCGCAGAATGGCAAAGCCGAGCGCATCATTCGTACCCTCAACAATGCGGTTCGCATGCTCCTGCTCTACGCCACTATGCCTCCCAAGTACTGGGCCGAGGCGCTAGCAACTGCCACCTATCTCATTAACCGTTGCCCATCCTCTGTCGGTAGTGACATTCCTTATACCCTCCTTCACCGCTCCCCACCACAGTACAGTCATCTCCGGGTTTTTGGTTCTCTGTTTTCCAAACCTTTCTGCTATTTCTGCTCATAAACTTGCTCCACGTTCCACGGCTTATGTCTTCCTCGGTTACCCTTCTCACCATAAAGGGTACCGCTGTCTCGATCTCGCCACCAAACGTGTCATCATCTCCCGCCATGTTGTCTTTGATGAGAGTATATTCCCGTTTGCCAGTAGTGACCGATCTTCACCTTCTCCTCCTTGCTCCGACTTCGATTTTCTCGACGTCGACCCTGCCATGCCGGTGCCTCGCACTGCTGCAATGGCACCCCTGCAGGTACCCCAGATGACTGCTCCACCACTGCATGGTGTCGAGCGATCATCTCCTCCATCCACGGCACCATCCGTCGCTCCGCCACCATGACCGCCCGTGCATCTGGTTTACTCCAGACGGCCACGTGTGGCTCTCCGACCACCGCACCAAAGATCGCATTGCCGTCGGCCCAGCTACCCCGACTACGTCAGCGCCTCCCTCGAACCATCCGATGGTGACACGGGCTCGGTCTGCCGCCGATCCCTCTGTGGAGTTTTTCTCCCTAACGGCAAACCACTCTCCTGCTTCGCCTGTTCCGGCGAAATATCATAGCGTCCTCGTCGATCCCAACTGGCGCGCCGCGATGGCCGAGGAGCACAAGGCCCTCATGGACAACGACACCTGGCGCCTCGTCCCGCGCCCGCCTGGTGCTAACGTCGTGTCCGGGAAGTGGATCTTCAAGCACAAGTTTCACTCTGATGGCAGTCTGGCCCGCTATAAAGCGCACTGGGTTGTTCGTGGCTTCTCTCAGCAGCACGGTGTCGACTACGACGAGACATTCAGTCCGGTGGTCAAACTGGCCACCATCCGGACTGTCCTCTTTATCGCTGCATCCCGCTCCTGGCCGATTCATCAGCTTGATGTCAAGAATGTCTTTCTACAAGGCACTCTTAATGAGACGGTCTACTGCCAGCAGCTCTCCGGATTCGTGGACCCTGCCCGTTCCACCCATGTGTGTCTTCTCCAGAAGTCCCTCTATAGTTTGAAGCAAGCTCCCCGAGCATGGTACCAACGGTTCGCCTCCTACATCCGCAGCATCGGTTTCGTCGCCTCCTCGACATGTCCTTGTTTGTCCTCCGTCAGGGGACGGACATAGCCTACCTGCTGCTCTATGTCGACGACATCGTCCTCACGGCTTCCACCCAAGGTCTTCTTCAGCATCTCACAGGCTTGCTTCACTCGGAGTTTGCCATGACGGACCTCGATGACCTGCACTTCTTTCTCGGCATCTCCATCGCACGCTCCTCCAACGGCCTTTTCTTGTCTCAGCGACAGTATGCCGTTGATCTTCTGCGACGCGCTGGCATGGCTGAGTGTCACCCTACGGCCACACCACTGGACACTCACGCCAAGCTATCTGGCCACGACGGAGCTCCCGTGGCCGATCCGTCCGAGTATCGCATCCTTGCGGGGGCTCTGCAGTACCTGACACTCACACGTCCCGACTTGGCGTACCCCGTCCAGCAAGTATGCCTTTTCATGCATGATCCACGGGAGCCCTATCTCGCATTGATCAAACGCATCCTGCGGTACGTCAAAGGTACTCTCGACGCCGGTCTACACATCGGCCTCTCCCCAGCGACATCCATCACCGCCTACTCCGACGCCGACTGGGCCGGCTGCCCCGACTCACGACGCTCCACCTCCGCTACTGCATTTATCTTAGGATAATCTCGTCTCTGGTCCTCAAGCGTCGACAACCGTGTCTCGATCAAGTGCGCGGCCGAGTACCGCGGCCGTTGCCCATCTTCAGAGCCGAGTGTTGGCCGCTGCGCGCAACTTCTCCAAGAACTTCACGCCCGCTTGCTTGGCAATGATCGTTGTTCATCGCGACAATGTCGCGCCATTTACATGTCGATTTAAACCATCCAAAGATCGGCCTCTGGCACATCGAGATTGACATTCATTTCGTTCGCGAGAAGGTTTCACTTGGTGAGGTTCGTGTTTTGCATGTACCATCTTCTCATCAGTTCGCGGACATCATGACAAAAGGTCTTCCGACACAGCTGTTTCAGGATTTTCGATCCAGTCTTTGCGTCCGGACTGCCGCTACGACTGCGGGCGGGTATTAGAATAATTAGATATACTTCCATATACGCGCTTACCATGTATGCGCCTTCCATGTATATTCCTTTCATATACGCGCTTACCATGTATGCGCCTTCCATGTATATGCCTTCCTTGTATGCCTACTCCAGGCCAATATATATACAAGCCACCCCAACACTTTAGTTGTGTCGTGTTTGCCCCAATATCTCTACTTCTCTACAGTAGTGACAGTTCGGACGCAAAGACTGGATCGAAACTCCTGAAATAACTGCGTCGGGAGACCTTTTGTCATGATGTCCGCGAACTGCTGAGAGGATGGTACGTGCAAAACACAAACCTCACCAAGTGAAACCTTCTTGCGGACAAAGTGAATGTCAATTTCGATGTGCTTCGTGCGCCGGTGCTGGATTGGATTAGTTGACATGTAGATGGCACTAACATTGTCGCAATAGACAACGGTCGCCGAAGTAACTGGGGCGTGAAGCTCTTGGAGTTGCCGTAGCCAGCAACACTCTGCTACAGCATGGACAACAGCACGGTACTCGGCTTTTGCACTTGATCAAGACGGTTGTCTGACGCTTGGAGGACCAAGAGACAAGGTTATCACCGAGATAAATGTAGTAACCGGAGGTGGAGCGTCGTGAGTCGGGGCAGCCGGCCCAGTCGGCGTCGGAGTAGGCAATGATGGAGGTCACAGGGAGAGGCCGATGTGAAGACCGGCGTGAGAGTACCCTTGACGTATCGTAGGATGCGTTTGATCAACGCGAGGTGGGGCTCACGCGGATCATGCATAAAAAGACACACTTGCTAGATGGGGTACGCCAAGTCAAGGCTTGTGAGTGTCAGGTAGTGCAAAGCTCCCACAAGACTGTGATACTCGGACGGATCGGCCACAGAAGCTCCATCGTGGCCGGATAGCTTGGCGTGAGTGTCCACTGGTGTGGCCGTAGGGTGACACTCACCATGCCCAGCGTCGAGGAGATCAACAAAGATATCGTCGCCGAGACAGAAGAGGCTGTTGGAGGAGCGTGCGACGGAGATACCGAAGAGTGCAGGTCGCCGAGGTCCGTCATGGCAAACTCCGAGTGGAGCAAGCCTGTAAGATGCTAGAGAAGACCTTGGGTGGAAGCCGTGAGGACGATGTCGTCGACGTAAAGCAGTAGGTAGGCCATGTCAGTCCCCTGACGGAGGACAAACAGGGACATGTCGGAGGAGGCGACGAAACCGATGCCGCTGATGTAGGAGGTGAATCGTTGGTACCATGCTCGGGGAGCCTGCTTCAAGCCATAGAGAGACTTCTGGAGAAGACACGTGGGTGGAATGAGCCGGGTCTACGAATCCGGAAGGCTGCTGGCAGTAGACAGTCTCATTAAGAGTGCCATGGAGGAAGGCATTCTTGACATCAAGCTGATGAATCGGCCAGGAGCGGGATGCGGCGATGGAGAGGACAGTCCGGATGGTGGCCGTTTTGACCACCGGGCTGAACGTCTCATCGTAGTCGACATCGTGCTGCTGAGAGAAGCCACGAACAACCCAGCGTGTTTTATAGCGAGCCAGACTGCCATCAGAGTGGAACTTGTGCTTGAAAATCCACTTCCCGAAGACGACGTTAGCACCTGGCGGGCGCGGTACAAGTCATCAGGTGTCGTTGTCCATGAGGGCCTTGTACTCCTCGGCCATTGCGGTGCGACAGTTGGGATCGGCGAGGGCGCTACGATAGTTCGCCGGGACGGGCAAAGCTAGAGAGTGGTTGGCCGCTAGGGAGAAGAACTCCACAGAGGGATCGGCGGCAGATCGAGCCAGTGTCACCATCGGATGGTTCGAGGAGGCGCCGACGGTCCGGTAGCCGAGTCGGGCGCGGTAACTGATCTTTGGTGCACTGGTCGAAGGAGCCGACGCGTGGCCGTCCGAGTAAACCAGATACACGGGCGGTCGTGGTGGCGGGGCGACGGATGGAGCCGTGGACGAAGGAGATTATCGCTCGACACCATGCATTGGTGGAGCAGTCATCTAGGGTACCTGCAAGGGTGCCATTGCAGCAGTACGAGGCACCGGCATGGCAGGGTCGACGTCGAGGAAATCTAAGTCGGAGCGAGAGGGAGGGGGTGAAGATCAGTCACTACTGGCAAACGGGAATATGCTCTCATCAGATACAACATGGCGGGAGATGATGACACGTTTGGTGGCGAGATCGAGACAGCAGTACCCCTTATGGTGAGAAGGGTAACCGAGGAAGACACAGACTGTGGAACGTGAAGCAAGTTTATGAGTAGAAGTGGCAGAAAGGTTCGGAAAACAAAGACAACCGAAATCCCGGAGATGACTATATTGTGGTTGGGAGCGATGAAGGAGGGCATAGGGAATGTCACCACTGACAGAAGAGGATGGGCAACGGTTAATGAGATAGGTGGCAGTTGCTAGCGCCTCGGCCCAATACTTGGGAGGCATAGTGGCATGGAGCAAGAGCGCGCGAACCGCATTGTTAAGGGTGCGAATGATGCGCTCGGCTTTACCATTCTGCGGGGAGGTGTATGGGCAAGAGAGGCGTAGCGTAATGTCGCGGGAAGCAAGGAAGGATGTGTTGGTGTGGTTCACAAATTTGGTGCCGTTGTCGGCTTGTATAGATTTTAGAGGAAGACCGAATTGTGTGCTAACATAGGCGGTGAAATCTGCTAAAAGCTGAGAAACTTCGTATTTCTTTCTAAGAGGAAAAGTCCAACAATAATACGATAAATCGTCAAGTAACACTAAATAGTAGAGAAAACCAGATATGCTAGGAACTGGAAATGTCCACACATCACAATGAACTCGCTCAAATAGCGCTAAAGAGTGCGAAGAAGTAACAAAAGGAAGGCACGTATGTTTGCCAAGTTGACAGGACTGGCAAAGAGAGTGGTATACTTTATTACATGAAAATGAGCGAGTTTTATTTAGGGTGTCAAGACAGGTGACGCCGGGATGACCAAGACGCTGATGCCATAGCTGGGAGGAGATGGCGAGGTGGGTGCTAGGTGAAGCTAAGGGGGCGACTGGAGGAATGGTGTAGAGATCGCCCGCACTATCGCAACGAAGCATCACACGCTGCGCCGGGAATCCTTAATAGAAAAAACAAATGCGTCAAATTCGATGGAACAGTGGTTATCACGAGTGAACTGTCTAACAGAAAAAAGGTTGTGGACAAGGGTAAGGACAACTAGAGGTTGTGAAGAAGAAAACGAGTAGATGGTGTGTGAAGAAAAGTGTGACCACGAGAAACGACAGGGAGGCGGGAACTGTTGCCAACAGTGACGACCGAATGAGGTGGAGGGTAGGAAGAGAGAAGTGTACCGTCGTCTGTCGTCATGTGGGAGGTGGCGCTGCTGTCCATGACCCAGCCACCGTGTCCTTAGACAGCCAGTTGGTTCAGCGCGGTAATGAGGCCCTGCTGATCCCAGGTCTGTGACGTGGACAACTGGGACGGCGTGAAGGCGGTATGAGCGTGAGGTGGAGCGCTGAGGAGGCCGAGAGCGGGCGAGGGGCACCACTGACAACCAGTACGGGCAGTTCATGGGTTGAAGCAGAACTAGGGACTGGTCGGTGGAGTTGGTGGTACGCGGCCACCCTAGAAACCGGCACTGGCGTCACGGCCGGACCCGCCCTGCCTGCCACGACGGTTGCGGCCACCGCGACGCTCATCACGAGCATTGGCGGCCTGAGTAGTTGTCGATGATGTGTAGCCGGAGGAGCCGCCAGAGGCGAACAGGGCTGTGGTGGTGGCGATCTTTGCCTCGTTGCTGAGGCGAGTCTCCTTGAGAAGGGAACGGTACGGAGTTGGCGATGTCATCGGCGGTGGTGAAGCATGGGTTGAGGCCACGCAGCAGGTTGAGAACGAGCTGCGTGTCGTTAACGGAGTAGCCGATGTCGTGTAGCTCGTCAGCGAGGACCTTCACCCGCTGGCTGTAGTCGGCGATGGACAGGTCGCCTTGGACGAGCGAGTGAAACTGGTTGTTGAGGAAGATTGCGCGGGACTCCTTGTCGCGGAATAGCACCTCGATCGCGACCCAAAGGTCACAGGCAGTCTCTTGATCAGTCATTGCTGAGTCGAGGACGTCGTCGGAGACAGAGCCATACAACCAGCTGAGGGCGGCGGAGTCGGCGAGGGCCCAGTTGGCCTCGCCGCGTTGCGCCGTGTCGGTGCCGTCAATGTGAGAGGAGGCCGAACTTCGCGCACATGGTCCAGAAGAATTTGGACCAGCAGGAGTAGTTCGATGTCTTTAGATCGAGGGTGGTCGGCACGTGGGACTTGACGACGACCGTGCAGTAGGGGTTGATGACGATCGGAAGGGCGACAGGCGCGATCTCACCGGCGGTGGTGGCGACAGCCGCTGGATTGACGGGAGGGGTTGCCATGGTCGGGAAGGCGCGGCGCAAGACCAGATCTTCTTCCTTTTTTTCTTTTTTTTTCTTTTTTTTCTTTTTTTACCTTATACTATATAAGGTGCTGAGGGCCGAATCTGGGTGGCGGCGGCGGTGGCGCCCGGGAAGAGAGGCCGAAGGCGACGGCCGAAGGGGGGCCGGCGGTGGCGGCGCCCGGGAAGAGGGGGTCGACAGCGGCCTGGAGAAGAGGCAGAGGGGCGTCAGCCTGGGAGAGGTGGAGTGTCAGCCTTAGGGAGGTGGAGTAGCGGAAGAGGCTTAGGTACGCTTTGATACCATGTAGAAAGGTAGAGAGGGATTGGCAGACACCACACAGTTAAAGGGCTGGGGTAACTTGTATATATATTGGCCTAGTATAGACATACAAGGAAAGCATATACATGGAAGGCGTATACATAGAAAGTGCATACAGGGAAGATATCTAATTATTCTAATAGCGATGACTCTTGCTCCCCAGCATGGCTTGACGTTGAGGGAGTCACCGGTGGCATGGGCAATGGCGTAGGGCAGCAGTAGCATCATTCTTCCCTCAAGGTACCATGGTTGTGCGAGAGATGCGACAGCATCGCTAACCCCCACATGACAGTTGCTGCACACCACACCTTCTAAGGCACGGCATTGGCCGACCGTGTGGAGAAGGCCGCCATGGGATAGTGGCAACCTTCTTCCTTGGCTAAGGCACCAATGGTGCAACCAAGGGCAGTGAGGCCTGGAGAGGAGTCGACAATGGTGAAGGTTGTAGTGTGATCAATGCTGACGACGGCGATGGGGATAGTGGCAGCCTTCTAGAAATCTATCTCTAGATTAAGGAAACTAATCCCTGATACATGGAAAACTTACCCCTAATAATTTAAAAGGAAACCAACCCCAAATAATAAGGAAACTAATTATTCTAATCCTAATCTTTTATAACTTCATGATGATGCGCCACAAGAAAGCTTCCTGCTGCCCCCTTGGCACACAGCCCCTTATGGGCTAGATTGGGCTACACATGTATGGCCTCCACGCCACTACATACTCACAAACATATTAGATAAAATATGAATCATTTCAAAGGAAATTGTTATGAATAGGGCTTGTATTCATCATGAGGCCAATGGACCAATATATCTACACGTATATGTATGGCATATATGCAGAAAATCCATCACACAACAGGGTAAATACACAACTATATAATACATATCTAACATCCCCCTCAAATTTATGGTGGATCAACAACATGAAGCTTGGAGGTAGAAGCTGTGCTAAGCTCTGGTCTATGCCTTTGTGAAGAAGTATGTCAACTGAAGCTCTGAAGATACATACTGAAGAGCAACAACCTGGTCCTGCACCTATGTCTGCATGTAGGAAGCGTAACACCAATATGCTTTGTAAGCTCATGCTTCACCAGATCTTTAACAATGCTAATAGCACCTGTACTGTCAGACAAAAGAGGAGTCGGTGTAGAAACAGAAACACCAAAATCCTCAAGTAACCACTGTAGCCAAGTAACCTCTATAGTCAACAAAGCCATAGCTCGCAACTCAGCCTCAACATTTGAATGAGAAACTGCTGTCAACATCTTAGTTTTCCAAGCAATGAGAGAACCACTAAGAAAAACACAATAAGCAGAGAGATACTGGTGATCAAAGAGATCACTAGCCCAGGTGACATCAGAATATACTAAGAGTTGTAAAGAACTACAGTGAGGAAAAAAGAGATGACAAGAGATAGTTCCTCGAAAGTATCATAGAACTTGAAGAGACTACAGTGGAAGTTCCTCGAAAGTATCATAGAACTCGAAGAGACTATAGTGGAGCTGAGTGGGAGTAAAAACAAACTGATTCAAGATATGCACAGGGTACGAAATGTCAAAACGAGTGACACCAAGATAAATAGGGCTCCTAACAAGATGATGATAGCGAGTAGGATCAGTAAGAAGCTCACCATCAGTGGGACGAAGATGAACATTAAGCTCCATGAGAGTCTCAGCTGTGCGCTGATCCGTAAGAGGCATGATCAAGAAGATCCTGAATATACTTTTCTTAAAACATATAGAAACCTTCAGGAGTAAAAATAACATCAATCCCAAGAAAATAGCGAAGAGGACCTAGATCAGACATGAAAAACTGCTCATGAAGACATGATGTACCGAGGATCATCTCCAGTAATGATCATATCATCTGTTAATGATATAGAATTTGTATTAGAATATAAAGTTTGTATTTTATTCCTTATATGCCTTCCTTATCTCTATATAGCATATTCCTCTTGTACTCACAATATTTATAACATGGTATCAGCGCCAAGGTAAGGTTAGTGTTTACTTTTCCTAGCCTCCGCTCATCTTCCGCATCTGTTGCCCCCAGGAGGATATCTTCGCTCCCGGGGGCGGCTACCTCTCTGGTCGTCGAAAGTCCAGCCTTCGGTCTTCTTCATTGCTGCGCTGAGGGAGCCACCGTCAGCTTCATACGTCCGCCGTTGGCAACCGACGCCGCCTCTTCTCCGGCCGCCTCTCCTGGATCCAGCCAACGGATCTCGCCAGGCCACTGCCGGCTCGTGCTCATCGCCTCGTCTCAGGCCATCACCGCCTCTTTCGGATCAGAGGCCGCCACCGCCTCGTCTCCAAATCTGGCCTCGTCTCCAAAAGCTTGGGAGTGGCGGCGGGATCTGACGTGGGTGGTTGAAGTGCTTGCGTGCGTGCGTGGCAGCCGATGAGTAGCAACCACGGCGGCGACGGTGGCCATCCCCACCGCCGGTTGTCATCGTCCCGGATCTGGCCTTGCCCCGCTTAGATCCAGCCTCATACACGTCGGATCTGGACTCCTCCATGTCGGATCTAGCTCACCGCCGCCACCGGGCTCTTCATGCTCGTCCCCGCGGCTCTCCTCCCTTGACGTTGCGACCATCTCTGGGACGCAGCTAGCAAGGCGCTGGCTTCATCAACCACCATGGAGAATAGCGGCGGCAGGGAGGGCGCTGCCCGGCCGCAGCGCTCTGGAAGAGCTCGCGTGGGGCCCCTCCTTTGTCCACGAGCTGCCCGGTGACTCGCGATCTGACGTTTTCCTCCCGGATGCTCATCGTGTCGCCGTGCTGCTTCTGTTGTGGATTGGCTTTGCTTCCTTGCTGTGCTGTGTATATTTTCTCTGCTGTGTTTTCTCTGATGCGTTGTTGTGCCTCGTGATGAGGTGTGACTGAGATGGAGAAAGGGGGAGAGAAGATGTCGGCTTCTCTGTTGCTCTGCCTTGCTGTCGCTTTTGCGTTGCTGCTCTGCTCTAATGTTGGCTTTTCTAGTCGGCTACCTCATCTTTATTACAAGCTGTGATGCTCATGGGAGGAAGGAGATCTTTGGTGTTGGTGTTGGGAGCTGTCAGTTTTGCTGCTTAGTATTTTAAGTCTTTTAGGATTTCGAGTCTTCTGTTGCGTCCATTCAAATCCATAGCCTTTATCTTCTAGTTCGTCCAAGCCATGCGAGTACACAAATTTTTGTGCTAGTTAGTCAATTGCCTTGCTTGCCTCAGTCCATCCTCTAGGATTTAGTGTGGTCTTTCGTATGGCAGCAACTGTCACTCTTCTCTCTGAGCCGCGTGCAGGTCGTAGAAGTCATTATGATACCGCTGCTTCTTTTTGAGCCGCCGCCTCGAGCTTTTAATGCCATCACACTTCTGCAGTACGCTTTTATTGCGCTTCTCGTGCATTGCACCGCCGCCGTCTCAGGCTTCGATCTGATTTATGGGCTACCACCATACTTTATGGGCTACCGCACGGCCTCAGATGGAGATCTATTTACGATACAAATTTCAAGAGCCGCGTGCTACGACGTTTACAAGACTTGGATTTTGGATTTTTTCCTATTTTAATGTCAACTCTTTCAGATGCAATGCTATTACATACGCCTTGCATTTGGAGGGAGGGTGTTAAGGATATAGAGTTTGTATTCTATTTCTTATATACATTCCTTATCTCTATATAGCATATTTCTCTTGTACTCTCTATATATATTGCCCATTGGGAATCTTCAATATACACATAATATTCATAACAAGATTGATCCTTCCGAGGGCAGTAAATGCAGAAGATGAGCGGAGGCTAGGAAAAGTAAACTCTAACCCTACCTTGGCACTCTGATACGATGTTATGAATATTGTGTGTATATTGAAAATGCTCAATGGGCGATATATATATGGAGTACAAGAGGAATATGCAACATAGAGATAAGGGATATAAGGAATAGAATACAAACTCTATATCCTAATACAAACTCTATAGAGTTTATATTCTATTCCTTATATGCATTCCTTATATCTACATAGCATATTCCTCTTGTACTCCCTATATATGTTGCTCATTGGACATCTTTAATATGCACACAATACTCGTTACATCATCAACATACAAAAGGAGAAGCGTCCGACCACGAGGTGAAGTGTGAATAAAAAGAGTAGAATTATGAGCACTGGCAGAGAAACCAGATGCAGTGATAACAGAAGATAAATGATCAAACTAGGCACAAGGAGCTTACTTGAGGCCATAGAGAGATCGAAAAAGACGACAAACCATACCCTCATGAACAGAATATCCAGAGGGTGGCTACATGTAGGCCTCACACAACTCGCCATTGAGAAAGGTGTTCTTGATATCCAACTGAGAGATAGACCATTGTCGAACAGAGACCACAGCAAGTAGAGTGCGAACGGTGGTCACATGAGTGACAGGAGCAAAGGTCTCATCGTAGCCACGACCATGCTCATGCTGAAAACCATATGCTACAAGACGAACCTTATAACACTCAAGAAAACCATCAGAGCGGGTCATAACATTATAGACTCACTTGCACGTGATAGGAGTAACATGCGCAGGAAGAAACAAGATCCCACGTGCTAGTACGCTCAAGGGCAGCAATCACCTCTGCTATCGCATGCTACTACTCCTAATAAACAACAGTATCATGATAAGTCGGTTCGACAAGAGCAGCGGCAGCAAAACCAAAATGCTTAGGAGGCCGAATAGACTAGCTATCGTGAAAAGCATAGCAAGGAGAGGCCAAAGAGGATGACTTATCAGGAGAGGGCACATAAGAATCCTAAATCGCGGACGACAAGTATAGTAGAGAGAATAAGTAACAAGGTTAGAAGTAACCTCAGGAGAGGGTGCTAGTGGTGCAGGTGCCGACTAGGAAGGAGACACTGGACAGACCAAAAGCTGTGGTGGAGTGGTGACTATAGAGGTGGAAGGAAAAGTCAGGAAAGAAATTGGCTCGATAAGAGATGCTGGAAGTGGAGGAAGGAGAAGAGCGAGGATAAAAAGGACGACTCATCAAAAGTAACATATCGAGAAATCCGCATCCATCGGCCAACAGGATCCCAACAACGATATCCCTTGTGCTCAACACTATAGTCCAGAAAAACGCACTTAACAGACTGAGCGGTCAGCTTGGTACACTCACGAGGTGCAAGAATAACATAGCATACACACCCAAAGAGGTGAAGACTGGAATAATCAGGAGTCTTGTCAAAGAGATACTCAACTGGGATCCCACCCTAAAGTGTAGAGGAGGGCTAAATGTTGATTAGAAAAGTGGCAGTAGAAACAGCCTTAGCCCAGAAGTGTGGTGGAACAGCAGAAGCAAGCATAAGAGCCCGAGCTGTCTGAAGAAGATGATGATGCTTACGTTCAGCCACATCATTCTGAGCATGAGCACTGAGATAAGAAAACTGAGTGCCCTGCACAACAAGAAAACCACGAAGAACTCCCGACAGGTACTCCCGAGCAAAATCAACGTGAAAAACACGAATAGAATAGTCAAACTGAGTACGGACCATGGTGGCAAAAGTCTTGTAGATAGATAGAACTTCACCACAAGATGACATAAAGTATATCTATGTATGCTGAGAAAAATCATCAATAAAAATTATATAATATCGATGAACTCCTTTCGAAACGAAAGGAGCTGGTCCCTATACATTAGAATGACAAGATCAAAAAGACGGTGAGACACTGACTTACTGGGAGGATAGGGAAGTTAAAGTTGATTGCCAAGCTTACAACCCTGACAATTAAGAGAAGTATCACCAAACACAGACCCTAAAAGACCACGACGAAGTAATGAAGATATATGTGACCTACAAAGATGTCATAAATGATGATGCCACTGAGCAAAAGATACAGTGGAGTCTGTAGCAGATGTGAGGCAGTGGTGGAGGTGGCAAGACTGACAGGGGTAGCGAAAGGAAAATGAAGCCAGTCAAGCTCCGCCATCGTGAGTCACGGCGGCGAGGGCTAGTACCAACCACGGTCCCCGTGCGGCGATCCTAAACACAACAAGAATTAGAATCGAGAATAACACGACAACTATGATTAGTGAGCTAGCCAGTAGATATAAGCTACATGATTAGTTTTGGAACATGAGAAACAACATGAACATGAAAGGCTGAATTTAAAAGAATGCCTCATCCTGCGATAGAAATAGATATACCATCTATTGTTTGAACAGTGATAAAGAGCAGCTAAAGGACTAATAGAAGTAAGACTGATGGAATCAGATGTCATATGAAAAGAAGCATCAAAATCAAGAATCTAAGATGATATATCAGAGGAAGTAGAAGGTAGTCTCTCACTAGAAGACTGAGCAGCAGAATTAATAGAACCGGACAATGTAGAAGCAATCATGCGACCTAGCAGTGTGAGAAACTGCTTGTGTCAAAGGCACCAAGACTCCGCTGAGAGGAATCTCCAGTGCCCCTCGGAGGATAAGCACCACAATGAATATCCTTCTTCCTATAGCAAAACTGCTCCATATGTCCATCCTTGTTGCAATAGGTGCAATGGAGTCCCCTACCAACAACTGCTGTCACTGGTGGAGTAACCGGAGGCACAACAGATGTAGAAGATGGAGGAGCCATCAAAATCGACGGAAACGATGGTGACGACAGCAAACCCGCACCACGAAGGCGAATCTTCTCAATACAAACAGCTGCAAAAGCCTTTAACAGAGTCATGAGAGTGACGAGCCAGCAACTGAGCACGAGTCTACTCAAACTCAAACCGGAGACGTGTCAAAAAGTTGTAAATAAGGCGAAGCTCCAGGTGAGACTATCGACGCTGACAGTACTGACAGGTGCGGCAAACATCTGATCCCTAAGAGTCAATCTGACGCCATATCGTGGGCAGCTAAGCATAGAACTCGTCTACAGTGGCATCTCCCTGCTGCAATGACTGCTCCTGACGCACAACAACAAGGTACAAGGAATCACCAGATGACTTATAGCGGTTGCACAGATGCGCCCACATTGCCTGTGCGGAAGCCAAATCAACGACATCACTGGTGAGATGCACCTCTACGCTAGCAACCAGAATAGCAGAAACAGACATTACTTTAAGTCACAGAAGTCACGCACTGACTTAAAAGAGAGCTCAAGTCCAACGACATTGGTGGCAATCGATCGAAGCCTTGCGTCGGTGCTGGATCAAGAACCATGACGCGGCATCGAGCGAAAGAGATACCGGTGGGAGGCCGCTGGCGTCACCGGCCGACACTGGTGGCAACCGACGGCGTCAACATCGGATCGAAGTGCCAGCGTTAGATCAACGGTAGATCGAAGCGGCTGAGTGCAGAGCTCGGGCTCAACCTCACGGACGAGAGGCTATAGGCATGCGGTGACCGGCGTGGATCCGTTGGCGCCGAGGAAGAGCAACTCGATAGAGGGTATAGTGGCGGGAAAGCAAAGGATGGCAGTAGCTGGAGAGACGAACCAATGGCAAAGCCAGGCAGCGACTCGACAAAACCCTAGGTATGCTCTGATACCATATTATGAATAGGGTTTGCATTCATTATGAGGCCAACAGGATATATGCATATATACAAGAAACCCCTCACATAACAGGGTAAATACACAGCTATATAATACATATCTAATAGAAACCAACACTAGAATACTGAAAGGCACTCCCAGTTAGCACAATGTTATAAGTCCATATGTGATAGAGTAATCACAAGCTATAGCATTCCCTAAAAAAACAAACTGTAGCAAATTTTTACCCACCGCATAACTCTCTAGAAGTCCTGCTTTGCTTGGAGCTGCCATGTCCCGACTAACAGATGTGATGTAATGTCCTTGAAGAAGATCCATGGCATCCTATACAAGACAATAATTAAATAATGAAGAACCACGCACCCTGGTTCAGATTTTTTATTAGAAGGTGCACTGGAAGAAAGTTGAACGAGTGTTCTCTGCATGATGTCTGTTAGATTGTGGAGACATTAGCAACATGAAACATTATAGATGATACTTTGTTTGGTCAACAAGGCCCTCTTCAAACATAATAATTCATTTATAATACTCCATCCGTTTCAAAATATAAGGCATACATTTTTTTGCAGTTTTGTTTCAAAAAATAAGTTGTGCATGCAAATTTATTGATGTTTTTCCTTATTTGCCCTTATTTATCACATCTATCCCTCCTGCATTATAAGTGTTCACAAACTATTCTCTCTTATATTCCCAATGTATTTATAGCATGGATAGTACGGTCATTTCCTCTAGTCTCTTTTGGTTTTGCTGTTAAGTATATCAAGGCCCATATTCTATAGGCCCATGTAGCCCATGTGGTTATCTATATATTGGCATCTCCACTATTGGAGTCGTTGGACTTCTCAAATCCCATTGTAAGTCACATGGTATCAGAGCTAAAGGATTAGGGTTAGGTCAGGATTATAGTCCTCCACCCACGATCCAAACCGTCACGCGCATCGCGCGTTTTTCTTGGGTTGCGGCCAGTCGGCCGTCTTCCTCGTCTGATCCGCCGTTGCCCGTCGTAGCGTCGCGGATCCCGTCGTCGCCATCCGTCCGTCGTCCTCAGATCCGCCGCTCGGGGCCCGTCGCCTCGCCTCGGGGCCACCACAGGGAGAAGAGGCGTCGCGCCGTCCGCTCCGCCTTCCTCCGGCCGTCTGCCGCCCGTCCCGTCCGGATCTGGAGGGGAGGTGCTCGAGCCCCCGAAGCCGACCGCCTCTGTTGGGCGCCTGGGGAGCCGCCGCGCGGTGGATCGGTCGCCGGTCGCTGCCGCGCCGTCGCCGCCCCACCGCCTGCCCGCCGCCACCGCCCGGCCGGGAGGCTCGCTTGGGAGCCGAGTGACTCCTCCTCACTCGTGTTTTTCTTGCCGTGTTGGGAGTTGGTGAAGCATTTAAGGAGGCAAGGAGTTGGTGGAGCACAGTCCAGCACACTATTGGCAATCACAATCCAGCACACTATTGGCAAACCCATTTGACGTAATGTGGTAACCGCTCTCTGGTTTCTGTTCTACTACTATTGTTGGTCAAGTTCTTGCACTTCTCAATATGTCTCAGATAAATGCAATAGTTATCAATCTCACCCTAGATGGTCACAATTATCCAGAGTGGGCTTTCTGTGTAGAGACTGCATTGAGGGGCTATGGTTTACTCTTTCATTTAGCGAAACTCCACCGTGCTTAAGGATGATGGTAGTAATGCCGCAAAGAAAAGAATGGCATATTAATGATGGGAAAGTGATGGCGCCATGATCAATAGTACTAAGCAATCCATGATTATGAGTCTTTCTAAGTTCAAAACGACCAAGGGCATATGGAGCAACTTGAAGGAGCGCTATGTTCGTCAGATAGTGGTGCTCTTTTGCATAATCTCATGCAGCAAACTCATGTGATTGAGCAGAATGATATGTCCATTGATGAGTACTACTCTGTTTTTGATCGTCTGATGGGATCATTGACTTCCATGATACCTGAGTGTACAGCTGTCTCCTGTCCAGCACATAAGTTTATTGAAAAGTTTTTCACTTACAGATTTGTCATGGGAGTTCGAGCTGAGTATGATTCCATTCGTACACGATTGCTTCACAATTCTTCTGCTCTCACCATGGCCCAAGCATTATCTGATTTACTTGCAGAAGAAACACGTCTCAAGTCTATGTCTTCTTCTGCATTTGTACCTCATAGTGTGTTAGCAGCTTCTCAGAGGACTAGTGCACCAAAAAGTTTCTCTTCAGAGCACTGTAAGCATTGTGGCAAGGCTGGCCATCTTTCAGAGAATTGTTTTTCTCATCATCCAGAGAAGTTGGCTGCCTATCGTGCACGTCGTGCTGCTCGTGGTCGTGGTACTGGTTCCACTCCTAGAGGTTCAGTGTCTATTGCTGCTACGTCGCCTGTTAATGCTCCTTCGTCGTCTTGGGTGCTTGATTCAGGGGCTTCTTTTCATGTGACATCTGATCAGTCCCAGTTAATTGCTTGCAAGCCGGTCACTGATGGAGCTTCCGTTCAGACAACTGATGGTACATCTTGTCATATCACTCACCAGGGTTCACTTTGCAATCCTCATTTTTCTGTACCCGATGTTTCTTTTGTACCTCAGTTGTCCATGAATCTTCTTTCGGTTGGTCAAGTTACCGACCAAAATTGCTTTGTTGGATTTGATGACTCATCTTGTTTTATTCAGGACCGTCGAAGCGGGAAAGTGATTGGGACTGGCCATCGCCGTAAAGGTGCTCCTAGCCTCTACATCCTAGACACCTTGCGTCTTCCTTCTTCCATTGAGCCTCCAGCTCGTGTGTCATCCGCTGCTTCGTCTTCCGCCTCTTCCTTCGCCCAGTGGCATCATCGTCTTGGTCATCTTTGTGGGTCCCGGTTGTCCACATTAATAAATAAAGGTTGTTTAGGTCATACACCTATTGAGTCTAGTTTTCATTGTAAGGGTTGCAAGCTTGGAAAACAAATACAACTACCATATTCATCTAGTGTTTCTCATTCCGCTAGACCTTTTGATCTTATTCATTCAGATGTATGGGGTCCTGCACCTTTTGCTACAAAGGATGGTCACAAGTATTATGTCATTTTTATTGATCATTCTCGATATACATGGATTTATTTCATGAAACATCGCTCTTAGTTGTGTTCCATTTACCAGTCTTTTGTTCGCATGGTTCACACACAGTTTTCTACTCCTATTAGAGTTTTTCGCTCTGACTCTGGTGGTGAGTATTTGTCTGATGCTTTTCGCCAGTTTTTGTCCTCTGAGGGTACTCTTGCTCAGCTCTCTTATCCTGGCGCTCATGCTCAGAATGGTGTTGCTGAACGCAAACATCGCCACCTTATAGAGACTGCTCGTACACTTTTGATTTCATCTTTTATTCCTTCTCATTTTTGGGGTGAAGCTGTTTCTACTGCTGTCTATCTCATCAATAGACAGCCCTCTTCCAAACTGTCTGGAAAATGTCCTGGTGAAGTTCTTTTTGGTACTTCTCCCAGCTATGCTCATCTCCGAGTCTTTGGATGTACTTGCTATGTTTTGCTTGCACCTCGTGAGCGAACTAAGTTGACTGCTCAATCTGTTAAGTGTGTTTTTCTGGGGTATAGTTCTGAGCATAAAGGTTATCGATGTTATGACCCTTCTCGTCGCATACGTATCTCTCGTGATGTGACATTTGTTGAGGACCGTCCTTTCTTTTATAACCCCTCTACTCAGCCCTCATATTCTTCCACAGAACCCACATTGTTCCTGTGTCTTCCTCCTATTTCACCCAATACTGATGTCACTACACCTCCATATATTACGCCCATTCCTGCTCCTTCTATTTCCATCACACCACCTTCACAGGAGACTACACCTCCTCCTGCACCACCTCCTTTTCATTCTAAACAACCTATCACACGTGTTTTTCATCGTCGTCCCACAAACCTCACAGTGCCTCCATCCAGTTCTACCACCACGGCCAGTCCTGATACGACCGCTGTTGATGCTTCTAATAATATTGATGAGTCTCATACTGTTCTTGATGAGTTACAGGTTGGACCAAGATATAATCTACGAGATCGTACTACTAGTGGTCCGATTGACAAGTATGGTTTTCCATGTGTGAATGCCGTTGTTGATGAGCCATCCACTTACCAGGAAGCTTCCAATATTCCGGAATGGCAGCTTGCTATGTCTGAGGAGCTTGCTGCCCTTGATCGTACAGGCACTTGGGATCTTGTTCCATTACCGTTACATGCAGTGCCTATTACATCTAAATGGGTATTCAAAATTAAGACCAAGTCTGATGGTTCTATCGAGAGATATAAAGCTCGTCTTGTTGCTAGAGGCTTTCAGCAAACTCAGGGTCGAGATTATGATGAGACCTTTGCACCAGTTGCTCATATGACTACTGTTCGTACTCATTACAGTGGCTGCTACTTCTTCTTGGACCATATCTCAAATGGATGTTAAGAATGCTTTTCTTCATAGTGATTTGCATGAAGTTTATATGCAACCACCCCCAGGTGTTGATGCTCCTCCTGGTCATGTTTGTCGCCTTCGTCGTGCTCTGTATGGTCTTAAACAGGCTCCTCGTGCTTGGTTTGAGCGTTTCGTATCTATGATACGGGTTGCTAGGTTTTCACCTAGTGATCATGACCCTGCTCTATTTATTCATCTCTCTCCACGTGGACGTACTTTGCTTCTTTTATATATTGATGATATGTTGATTACGGGAGATGATGTGGAACACATTTCTCATGTGAAGAAGCAACTTGGTGAGCAATTTCAGATGTCTGATTTGGGTCCTCTCAGTTATTTCTTAGGAATTGAGGTGTTGCATTCTGCAAAGGGCTACTATCTCTCTCAGTCCAAATACATACAAGACATTATTGCTCGTTCTGGCGTTACAGATAGTCGTACGGCTGCAACACCTATGGATCTTCATTTACAACTTCGTCCTACTGATGGTACACCTCTTGAGGATCCTTCTCGATATCGGCATATTGTGGGCAGTCTTGTTTATCTCACTGTTACTAGACCTGATATTGCTCATACGGTTCATATTCTGAGTCAGTTTGTGAGTGCTACTTCCATTCATTTTGGACATTTGCTTCGTGTACTACGGTACTTAAGGGGGACATCTTCTCAATGTTTATTCTATGCTCGTGAAAGTCCGCTTCAGCTTCATGCTTACTCGGACTCAACTTGGGCGAGTGATCCAACAGATCGTCGTTCTATCACAGGTTATTGCATTCTTCTTGGTTCTTCTCCTCTTGCATGGAAGTCTAAGAAGCAGGCAGCTGTATCTCGTTCTAGTACAGAGGCAGAACTTCGAGCACTTGCCACTACCACTTCAGAGATTGTATGACTTCGATGGTTGTTAGCAGATTTTGGTATTTATTGTGATGCCCCTACACCTCTTCTATGTGATAATACTGGAGCTATACAGATTGCCAATGATCCTGTGAAGCATGAACTTACAAAGCATATTGGCGTTGATGCCTTCTTTACTCGGTCTCATTGTCAGCAGAAAACAATTGCTCTTCAGTATGTGCCCTCAGAACTATAAGTGGCAGATTTTTTCACTAAAGCACAAACTCGAGAGCAACATCGGCTTCACTTGCTCAAACTCAATGCTGCAGAACCTCCACTTCCACCTTGAGTTTGAAGGGGGGTGTTAAGTATATCAAAGCCCATATTCTATAGGCTCATGTAGCTCATGTGGTTATCTATATATTGGCATCTCCACTATTGGAGTCGTTGGACTTCTCAAATCCCATTGTAAGTCACATTTGCAACCTCCTTAATCCCCATGCCTAGCCAAAATACGCAGTATAAAAATAAACGGAGGGGGTACCTTTATCCTATGTGCCCAGCAAATTGCACAACATACATGACATCAGTTCCTCTTACACTAATGCAAATCCTAACCACTCGAATCAATTATACCAAGTAACAACTAACAACACCACGTAAGTTGCTATTTCTCATAAAAAAATTCCAGCAGTTTCCGGCTTAGCCCCCACTGCAAGAGTTGCCTTGGTACTAGTCTATCATACAAAACAGCAATTACAAATAACCAAGGTAAGCTACCGAGAGTTGACATTTGGGGCACCACCAAAATGATGAATCGACAGTCACATAGTCATGTATGCAAAGTCAGCTGTATACCTGCTTAGTCCCATCTGCAAAGTTGTTCAAGTAGTATCTAGCAAGTGCATTCCGAAGATCATTTAGGATTCCCTGAGTGGTTCGCTTCCCATACCTAATAGACAAAAACAAATGTAAAATGTTGATAATTAACGTATAAGAAATAATCAATTATCACCACTGTCTTTCGTTGTAAAAATCCAACATGGAATAAAAAATGAACACAGATTAAGCACTAGTAACTAAGGATAGTGCAAAAAACCATTAAAAAGTATAGTTTTACGGTAGCCCATTATCTGGGTGAAAATGGTGTAGAGATTCACTGTAAGAGTGGCTCAGCTGTGAACAAAATCAAGGTGGCAAAAATTACTAGTATTCTTTTTTCCTAATATAAATTTTGAATAGTTCCTAGTCTTGCCGATGAAAAGGGAGAAACTATCATTAGTAATTAATGAAATGCACTTAACAATAAGAATGCAATTTTCATTCTATAGAAATTACCGAACAAAATCTCCCTTCAAAGCAGGAGTACCAGAGTACTGAATGCTTATTGCATCACCATGATTGGCCCACACTGAAAACAGGAATTATTTCATTCCAGCAACATTGTTCATAGAAAAGCATGAGAAAAATAAAATGACTAAATGAGAAGAACCGAGGTTAGTGAATATAAGCATAATACTCACAAACTTTGTAGTTTGCATCAAAAGCTGGATAACTGCTTATTGTATCATTAGCACCAAGAACCCCTATTCGCTGAAGTTGGTTTTCCAGAATTTTTCTCCCAACCATGCTCTGTTTAGTCATTGTAAAGATTATCAGAGTTCAAATATACAAGTGAAAACTCAACAAAGGGACGGGAAATAAAACATAAAAAGAGCAATAGTAATGGTCCAGAACTGAAGGATAGATTAACATAGAAGTACAATACTTTGCAGTTGATCTAGTCCACTTGATCTGCAATTAGGTGGAATTGAAGCAACTTCCCAGTTGAGGCATAGGATCTTATGAGTTACTATTTACTACATCAGTTAATATGTTCTGTTTTAGAACAGACCATCATGAAACCAAACATGTGGCCCAACTTAAACCAGCTAATCAATGTAGATAATGCCACTCCTATAGGTACATTAATGCATACACACTACAAAAAGACAAGTTATGATAAGTTCTAAATCTGTCAGACAATGTGTCTAGATTGTAATACTGCAACAAAAGAAGAATGTCCCCTTGTCCAAACAACAGATCGCATTCCATATAGATTTGAAAAGACAAAAGGAAAGACAGCGGAAAACTAAAAAATGTTGTTCGATAAACTAAAGCCCACGTGACTACAATGCTGCAGCAGAGACAAATTAATTGATAAACTAAAAGTTTTATCAATAAATTAATTGATAAACTAAAAGTGTTATCAATACCTAAATTAAATTTGATCTACATGTGATAATACTGTACTTGGAAGTAGGAAACTAGGAACTATGTACCTGAGTAACATTGGTGCGATCTAAACAATCGATACAGTTTGTTCTGACCGTACCAGTCTGCTCGTCAATTTTCTCGCCTTTATCATTCAAAAGGAAGTACCTATACCATAACATTATTAAGAAGACCATGAGAAGGAAATATACTATCCAACGTATAAGAGTATTCGATAGCAAAGTATGACAGAACATAGTATATAGATATACAAAAAATCTCAGATCTGGAACATTTTTTCCTACCTTTTTTAAGAGAGGGAGATCCAGAATGATAACAGTACAACTAACACAAGTGACTAGATGCAATTCACTTTTCCTACTCTACCAGGAACTCTGTGGACCAGAAAAACCATATACGAAGTAGCTCTTAAATACATCTGTACTAGTGCCTTCAGGGCTCCAACAAATATTCAAACCTCATAAGTGGAGTAGAAAAGGAATCATTGTATGCTAATCACTAACTCAAGATTGTGGGTGTGAGGACATCTGCTTTTTTAAAATTGTAAAAACCAATGCTCAAGCACTGTAAATTGACTACATTTATTTCAGTAGCAAATACCGGGAAGGCGGGAACTGATCAACAAGTAGCAGTAGGCTAGAAAGTACATAAAAACAGAACATATAGTTAAGCAAATGCAGAAACAGAAAAGAAACATATGCAATGGAAGAAAAGTAAAATTAAAATACATGTAAAAATGATTAATAGTATGTCATGGAACACACTATATTATTTCTTCTAGCAATATACCTATGTTTCTTCAGATAATCCTCAATTTGATCATACAGCTGAGAAAGGCGCTCAAAGTGAATATGACCACAAATTCGATGGAAGTCAAAATGCACATATCTGCAAGATATAGGCATATATTCTTGCTTAGCTACAGTAGGGCACGGTAGGAGAGCTCTACAATGCGGGCAAAACTGCAAGAAAATTTGTTACCTTACATATTCACCGAGAATAGGTTCAATAGATTTTGCATATTGTTCACGGAGGCGTCCTTCACCACCATGCTGAATATAGGAATTAAAAAAGTTAAATGATGAATGTCACATTAAAACTAGAATAAAGTCTATAATCTGCTATCATTAGGAAAGAAGATGCAAAGGCATGCCCTATATGAAAGGCAAATCTTTCAGTAATCATTTCCAAGGTTATCAAGTCGACACTACCCTCTTAATGACCGACTAGTCGACTAGTCGGTAGGTACTGTTTATATGACAGTAATATATATATATATACTATATTAATATACCATATCACTGTTATTATATGTAGTCTACTCATTTCACCAGTCCACCCACCCACTCCCTCACGTTCACCACTCTACCCACCCACTCCCTCATGTCTGCCTCACTCCTCCCACCCACTCCCTCACGAGTCACGCCTGCCTCACTCCTCCCAGCTCACGCCGCCACCCACTCCCGCATCCATGCCGCCGCCCCCCCTGTCCCGCGCGCCTCTGGCCTCCTCCCCTCACGCCGCCTCCGATCCACGCCGCCGCCTCCACTTGTCCCGCGCGCCTCTGGCCTCCTCCCTTCACGCCGCCTCTGATCCACGCCGCCGCCTCCAGCAGTCCCGCGCGCCTCTGGCCTCCTCCCCTCACGCCGCCTCCGATCCACACCGCCGCCGCCTCCAGCAGTCTCGCGTGCCTCCGGCCGCCTCCCCTCACGCCCGCTCCGATCCACGCCGCCGGGTCCACCCTAGTCCGTCGCCGCCGCCTCCTCCTCAAGCCGCTCCTCCGTCCCGGGGAGGAGGCCGAGGCGGAGGCCGAGGAGAGGAGAGGAGGGAGGCCGGGGCCGAAGGAGCCGGGGAGGAGGGAGGCGGAGGGAGGAGGAGGGGGCCGGCGAAGGAGCTGGGAGGAGGTTGCTCGAGCCGATCGCGCGGCGGCGGCGCATCGCAGCGATCTGGCGGCGGCCGGCGGATCCACTCGCTCACTGAGTCGCTTCAGTGCTCTGCTGCTTCAGTGCTTCACTCGGTCGGTACATATACCTCACTTCTCAGTGCTTCAGTGCTTCACTGCTCTGCTGCCTCCCCAAGTCGACCGTCTTGCCGTCGCCTGGTCGACTAATCGACGGGCAAGTCGACGACTAGTCGACCAAGCGCCCGACTTGCCGCCGCAAGTCGAGTCGCCGGCGCAAGTCGGTCCTGGCTCACCGACTTGTCGACTAGTCGACGATTAGTCGTCGACTAGTCAACGACTTGATAACCATGATCATTTCAACACTTTTTGAACAAAATCACTAAATCTCTGTGTAACATAAGCTGAAAGGAACAACTTAGTTCCATTTCAAGGAATAAAATATGCTCAATCAAAGAAATAGCATGCAAGTATGCAGAATGAATATGGGAACTCAATCTTTAAAATAAAGAATTTGAATCTTATTTTGTAACCAGAGATACCTTAATTAGGAGCAAACCCATGCATGGTAGCATTTTCTGAAGCAAATACTTCTTATTTTGGAAAACCAGAACACTGAAGTGAGTTCAAAGTCCAAGACCACAGTACTTACTGTATTGACAAGATCAACAGCCAAGACAGCTCCATATTTCTTTTGTAAATCGTGAAAGTGCCGCTCAAGTACACGAGGCTGAAGAACAGAGATCCAAGATAAATTAAGACGAAAGAAAACAGTAAACCTAGGCTGCATTGCAGATAAACAACTAGCTAAGCTAGGTTAGGATAATATACAGGTTCATTGAAATGTATATTGCTGATATAGCAACTAGGCCAACAAAACAAAACAAGGCATAAGTTGAGAGAGCTCACCGCCTCCTCTTGTCTAACAATGTCAAAGCTAGGTTTATATGTCAAATCAACGATCTGCTCCCACAAGAATGGCATAGAACCTCGAACCTACAAAACATATAATTTTGTCTAAGTATTTGAAGGTGGTCAAATAAATGATTGCAACAACCAACTAATAAAACTGTCAGCACACAAATTAAAAGAAAGGCAACCAAAAAGGAAAAATAAAGAGGTTGTTTCAAATTGTGTAAAGAAATCTACTTGTCCATAGGATGCTGTAAACCCTTTTGATTGCATTATCTGCTCCGATTCAACGAAGTTTGCAGCATAACCCTCAGAATCAGCTCCTCGTCTCCACATTCGAGTACCTTCATTTTAAAACAAAAGGCTCATGAACTATTATTCGATCATAGGCCATTGAATTTCTTGAAAACAGGAAGTCAGGATGTAACTAAAAACTGATAACATATAATAAAAACGTATTTAAGTAATATTAATGAAAGGAAACCTGTGAAAAAACTTATACTGATGCCTGATAAGCCTCACCTATCCTCCGTGTGCACCTACGTGCAATCAGAGTCACATTTACCTTCTCTGACCTAACTTCAGCATGAATATTCTGAAAATCTAGTATTTAGTTAAGTTACCACAACTCACATTATCATATGACCCTAAGGGAAAGGTGAATCAAGTTTCAATAATAATAAATCTTGTATCTCTGGTGATGTAGTTGAATTGTCATAATAATCCAAGGATACTGCCTTGAATAACTGGCAACAGGTACTGGTCCAGCTGTCAAGGGAAAAAGAAGTAATCAAAATGCTTTGCAAATAACGATGCCTAAATCCCCCAAAACTAGAAAATCTAGTAAATGATAAAATTAATCTTACTTTGTTCTCAATCAGAGGTTCCAACAAGTAACTGTTCCATAGAAATTTTGGTTCTGCCTGCAAAGAAAGAGTAGTTAGAAAAGCACAAGAGTTTTGTTTTTACGTGTTTCAAACTATTGCACATTTAGGACAAGCAATTCTTAAACACTGAGACTGAATTTGGCAGTGCTAAATTGCATTTTGCTGCACTGTGCATTTGACTGCGCTTCATTGCCTATTTTATAAAGTTGAAGTTCAATAAATTTCTTTTGTGATGTGATTGCTTTGTTTTTAGCACCCACACCATAACAGTTTCAATTAGATCTTAAAAATACTTACTGTCAATATTGGGAATTGCAGAGATTAATTATACAAAAATTACTTAGGATCAGTTTGCGATTTTGTAGCACGTAAGTATAGTTATCAAGAATGACACCCGTGAACCTAAGTGCAAAAGGACAGTACAAACTTTACTGTGCCAAAATCTAAAATGTAAAGTCAGAAACACTTTAAAAAGCTACTTTTCCTGCCAGTTCCATCTTACGGACAATGAAATAAAAGCAGCTGATGTAATATGAAAAAATTGCTAATGCACATTTAGCAAGCTTTAGCATTTTCATGCTTAATCACATAAAGTTTTAACTTTAGCAACAATCTGCCACTTTTTTGGAGCGGAAAATCTGCCACTTGGCATTCTCTTCAAAACTAAAAAGAACAAAACATTGTGAAAGCTCTACTGTGTGAACTATGTTCATGGTTTGATCTAACTTCTGTTGGCAGGATGAGCAGCACATTACCAGAATTTATAAGTAGAAGTAGCGTCTGACAAAAATTATAAGTTAAGGTGCTCAAATGGCAAAGTACATAAATACAAGTGGGTTATATGCAATTTCCTCTAACTTGTTTGCCAATTGATGTTTTTCTATCCAAAGCTGCTGGACTGTCATGTCTTTGCATGAGTGCATGGCAATTAATTTGTTCATTTAATAATAAATGTCAAAACCAATTGCTTGCTACATATTAAATTTGGAATTCTGATTAGATGCAGCTTAGTTATAAGTTCATCTTTCTACATCAGATGTGTAAACTGATAACTAAAGATGAAGCAGGCAGGAAGTAGCAGAGATGACCTGATACTACATGTAGCAGTAAAGGATAAGCAGCAAAAGCTCACATATTATAAGAAACAATGGAGAAAGAATAGGCCTTCCATGAGTATGAAAACTGTAGAGTTAGAAGTGGACAAGGAAGCGAACCTGTCTCCAAAGAGGAAGTGATTTGAACTCATCGCCTAGATCATATAGCCTCTGTGAACTAGAATAGAAGGGAAAAGGATAAATATGCCAATTACAGTGACAACAGTAGAACAAATGTCAATGAAAGATGACGGCATTTGTGGGTTATAAAAACTAATAGAGGGGAAAATGCAAACTACTAAATTAGCTGAGCCCATGCATATTCTATTATAAATTCTCTGCATTGAAAAGCTAAATAATTGAACTATATGACACAAGAAGGGAACTGACAATGTTTAACAAGTACTGACTCACGTAAGTGTCAAGTTAATATCATAAGAGAAGTAGAGTCCTAGGGTCCTCTCCGCAGCATCCAGGAGTTCCGAAAATTTTGTTTCCATCTTTTTCTGCCAACAGCTTACTGGAATGTTAAAATGGAATATAGATGGAAACAACATAACTGGGAACAAATAGTCATTGTTAGACCTGCTCTGCAGAAGAAGTGCTAAGCGAGTTATTGCAGGGCAGAACTTTTAGTCCTGTCACTTTAAAAATTGCATGTCCCAAGTAGGACCCCACACAATCACGGTCAGTGATCACCAGAAAATATGACCCAACTGCAAGTTTGAGCACTCCTATCACACCATACACTGTTCGAAATTTAGGACTTGTAGAGGAGCTATGTGGTGGCAGATCTTCAACTAGATTCATTGAACCATTGGCCCGGCTAACTGACAGATATAAGTCAGCAAGACCATCAATTGGTTCGAATATATAACGGTCTGCAAACTCCCAGAGTCTGAGTCTTGTGTGGAGTTTACATGACAGGCTTGTGTCGTTTTCCCCATCCATGACAGGATACCCTGAAATAACAATGGTAAGTCTAATGAACAACCATACAGTAAGAAACTCATTTGGTGAATTGGTGTAGTAACTAAGATTTCCTCTAAGATAATCAATAACAATAGAAACGTCAGGACTGTAGTGGAAATCATCAGGGCAAGCCTTTTGGAATCACGAAAATAAACACGGGCAGCAAGTCTCCAACAAGAATAGATAAAGCCAACCTTTGGAATGGGCAAATGTAAGATGGCTACGACGGTGGGTACAGCTGAACAAGTGGCGTGTTACGCGGCAAGGCAACACATCTTTGGAGGCAATGGGGCAAACATGATTCTGCTGGAAAGAAAGTGACCTACTGCCCTGCACCCTGCCATTAGAACGGCGATTCACACAGGGCGGAGGTGCAGAAAGAAGGCAGCCCGTAACTAGGGCACCACAGCAGGCAGCCATTGGCACCTAGGCACGCAGGTAGCATTGGAGACCTTGGGAAATGAGGATTCTGAATGTCTGACCCTGATCCTATAGGTTAATGTCGGAGGAGACGGATCAGGACCAGGTAAGCTGAGAATCGAACAACAACTAATAAATGACGGCATCAAGAGTATTACAAGAAAATGCGTAAGGCAGAATTGATCTCCATTCTACATTTTGCCATACTATATTCATTAGAAAGCCCCTTTACTATCCTACATCCCCATAAACGAAAAGAAAAACACGCGGTTAGTAATTGACAACGACTCCAGACGACGGCACGCAGAAATTATTCACATCTTTCCGTAGAATTAAAGCACAGTGCCATCCGCACCGCCTAATCCTACTCCTACTTGTCGGAATCCCCAATGGTTCAAGCACAATTCAGGAACCGCCATCAGGAAGGATTCGGCCCACGTACCTCGGGATTGACCGGGCAGCTCCGTCCTCTAGCCTGGTGCCTAGTAGGCCGAAGTTTACGAACGGCGATCGATCCGGCGGTGTGGTCGCCTGGGCGTCGACGGCGAAGCAAGTCGGGGAACGAAGGGCGGAGCCGTCGAGGGAGGGGAGGCGATCCGGAGTTGTGGGGCGCACAGCCACAATCTGTGGAATTTTAGATAGGATTTATTCATCATATACCTCCCCTTAGGTGGAAATTTAGGATTTATCCTCCTGACCCACGTGTCAGTGACTTGTGATGACCCCACATATCATTGAGTAGGGAGGGTAAATCCTGAAATTACCAAAAATAGGGAGGGTATATGATGAAGAGCCTCTTTTAGATATATAGCTCGTGTCATCACTCCTAGAGCACAGAAATTCCAGTTCTAGTCCCCTCTCGTACGGTTAGCTATTTAGTGGTGCAGTTAGGACCGCACCACTAAGTCACATCAAGTACAATTCAAAAAGGCTACAACTGAATTTTTATGCTCTAGAGGCTAATATTGAAATTTCAGTGATCACAGAAGCTATATATATATATATATATATATGTCCAAAATTTCAATCTGTGTACGTCTGGCCCAGGCCAAGACAGATGTCTAGAGAAGCGATGCGTTTGAGAAATTTGAATGTTTCTAGCACGGTTGATCCCTAAAATTTCAAAAATAGCATCTAAATCATAAAAATTCTAAAATTAGCCACATTTCCGCATGTGGTGCGGTCCAGGACTGCACCACATGAGTGATGCGCTCCTCGGCCTCACCACACCCATGTGGTGCGCTCCCCGACCGCACCATTTAGGGGTGTGGTGCAGTCTGGGACCGCACCACATTGCCACCTGTCCATCACCCGGCCGAGGCCCCCACCGTGCGCATCACTCAGTGCTTTGATTCCCTGCGTAAGTTCTTCAAGTCGAAGCAGTGGCTAAACCTGGGTATGCGCTATTGGGGTTGCGCAAACTACTTCAGCGAATATCCAGACCGACGTTGGGATACGAGCACCTATCGGCAGTCGGTAAGAACCGCTTACAGTGTGTTCCTCCCTACTAGTTCTCTTTTCAAGTACGCACTAACATTTTCTATGTACATGTAGTCCCCGAAACCGTTGTGCGGGTATCGCAAGTGGATCGACCTAGAGATCCACCCATACGACCAATGGACTCTCGACTTCCAGCAGTGGAATGACAAAAGGCCATCCGAGATTCGCAAGGCAAAGCGCCGGAACGACGAGCAGGCCGAACGTATACATCGGGAGACAAAAGCTCATCTCTAGGCGTGCACGTGTAGGGAGCGCGAAGCTCGTGAAAGGGAGCGCGAAAAGAAGAGGGAGCTAGCGGCTAAGGCAAAAGAGGCAGCCAGAAGTTCGACGCAGAGGTCGTGAGGAAGGGAAATGGCCCTGGTTCAGGCAGTAGGTGAGGCTGTTCCGCGCTGGTCCGGTGAATGGCTCCGGTTATTCGGTTGTGTGTATTCGGATTTGTTTTTGTCCGCATAACAAGGCGCACATGTATCGTTGGAGTATGTCGGTTTGTTTTCTATCGTATAACGCATGTAAACAGATTTTGTGCGCTATGTTATTTTCATGTTTATCACTTAGCTTCGCATTCAATTCTTCGTGTTCTCAATATCGCTTACCTTCTTACTTACCAGCCGTTTGTACGCTAATCGTATGTTCATCTTCTCATTGCAATCTTCTTCCGAATCTCTTTTAGCAGTACAAATGGATCATTCACATACGATTAGTGCGTACCGATACATGTCATACAAGGCACAGAAGGTACCAACACGACCGAAAACAACACTTCGAATGCTACACCTTGAGGATAACAATGAACAACAGAAAGAAAATAGCAACCAACATTAAGTTCATCTTGCGCTCCAGTTTGTCGAAACGATGCGCCATCTCCATTGGGTTGCCTGCCCCCATGACAACTTTCTCATGCGGAATAATACCAGTCCTACTGCCCAATTCATCCTCCCACACCCAGAATCGGCAACCACCTAAGGCTTCCAACAATTCCATGACAAGAAGGTTTTCAAACATACTTACGATTTGACCAAACCCTAAAAAACTTACTCACCGAGTACAATGGGCATTTATAGTAGTGTCGTCCAGGATTCGCGACCGTCTGTGAGGTCTTACGCCTCACAACTGTGTTGCATCTCGGACAAATCACCACAGGTGCTGATGAAGAGGCGCTCATTTGGCTCATATCGACGTGGGAACGACAAATTTACGAGGAGAAGGAGAGCAATGCGAATGAGTATATGCAGTATGCCTCCCTCTTATAGCCTCAGTGCTAGGGCAAAAATGGTATTTCCCTATAGTCCTCACAAACCTTTACATAAAATCATAACCACATTTGCTACATGAAATACCGATCACTAGAACTACAAATGGCCTCAGTGCGGTATCCCAATAGTCTCAGTGTGGTCCTTATAGCCTCAGTGCGGTATCCCAATGTTGTCATGTCACTACGCAAAGCTGGCCCGTCTCGTCTTATCGCTGCACAAAGATGGCCCGTCATGTCTAGTCGCTGCATAAAGTTGGCATCTCTTTCCCCTCATTGCACAAAGCTGCCCAGTTTGGTCTTGTCGATGTCTACTCGCAGCTTAAAGATGTCATCTCTTTCCCCTCACTGCACAAAGCTGCACAGCCTTGCCTTATCGCATCTGCCGTTTTTCATGCCCGTGCGTTCGAGGGCCCCCCGTGACTACCGTACTCTCGTCAACACGTGTTAGCTTTGTCATTCTCTTCGTCTCCCAGCCCCTACTTGCACTTCATCTACAAGACTAGTAATGCCCCACCAGTAGTAGCAATGACGAGTTCAAACGGATCAAATAATATGACATATGAGGACTTAAATATCCAAATCTATGAAAAACTAAATGAAAGGACTTAAATATGTATTCCAAAGCATTTCATCTTCTTTTAAGAAAGTTCTGTATTTTTCTCATTTTGACAAATTGCTAAAATTTCATAACTTTGCATAGTTTTAAGCAGATTTGTGATTTTCATATCTTTTAATGTGCTTAGATTAATTTTTGATCCTCAAATATTAGTCTATATGGACAAATTTTCTCAGAATTATTGGACTCTTGTAAGTCAGTTTTTCAGTTAGTTTTTGAAGCTCAATTAGAATGCAAAAACTTTCACATAGTTTTGAGCAGATTTCTGATTTTTATATCTTTTAATGTGCTCATAATCTGAGGTAGGCATAATTATGACTTCTGATCCTCAGATATTGGTCTATATGGACAAATTTTCTCAGAATTATTGGACTCTTGTAAGTTAGTTTTTCAGGTAGATTTTGAAGCTCAATTGGAATGCAAAAACTATCACATAGTTTTGAGTAGATTTCTGATTTTCATATCTTTTAATTTGTTCATAATCTGATGTAGGCATAATTATTACTTTTGATCCTCAGATATTGGTCTATATAGAAAAATTTTCTTAGCATTATTGAACTCTTGTAAGTTATTTTTTCAGCTAGCTTTTGAAGCTCAATTGGAATGCAAAAACCTGAAAATCTGCTTACTTATATTAGAATGTCCAAGCCTTGAAGGAAACTATCAGGAGTAAGATTTTTGAATATGTTTTAAATATCTTTTCAAGTAAGTAATCAAACTCCAAAATTAGTCATATATATTTATTTTCATATTTTTTATGACCACATTAAGATAAATGAATTAGTATCAAGCTCCATGTGTTGAATATGTTTCAAATATCTTTTCACGTTTCAGTTACAATACAACGTAGCAGTACCAAATTCAAAATACATAAAATTACATAAAATCAAAGTTTACAAACCATATTTGCTACATCTAAAAATTATTACGGATAACTAATTAATATTTGCATTCATATACACATGAAATACCAATAACCAGAACCGCCAATGGTAACTTAAGTAAATAAAACTTTACATAACTTCATAGTTTTCAAACCAGATTTGCGATATGTACAAATATTACAGATAACTACTTAATATTTGCATTCATATACACATGAAATACCGGGAGAGACAAAAAATTCATATACACATTCATGTACATACTTGCAAGAGGGACAAATAAACAATTTACGGACAAAAATTAAATTCGTACACACTGTACAAATAAATAAATTATGGACAAAAATTTTAAATTTTTCTAATTACAAATTAAGTAATCCACTACAGGTTCAAGTGAAGAAACGAGCTATCATAAGATGACATGCTTCTCGCCTTGACTTTGATCTGGTATCATGAGACAAAACGATCAGTACAAAAGCACTATATAGATATGCCCTAGAGACAACATGGAGATGTTGTATATATCACATACTATGTTTATGATACATTACTTTGTTCCTTGAAATAGACATTATCATTATTGATCAATGAGTATATGACTTATTCATGAGACTCTTAATGCTAGAATGATGCTATTTCTAAATAATCCCTGATCATATATCATATGAGGAGCAAATATGATTCAAAGACAAAGATCAGCATATGTATTGATTGATGATTACGTCTCATGGATCATGGTATGGTGATACCAAATCAATAATATGGACATGTGTTAGTGAACATATGTTGGATACACCCGCCATGAGACACTACAGAGATTCCATGTGTCATCAGTTGGTCTCAAGTAGTGTTTATGTAGAATCCTTAGACTTGAGATCATCATGGTTCCCAACATACGTAGTAGCTTATTTTGGGACTACTAAACACTACTCCATAACTGGGTGGTCATAAAAGTAGTCTTTGGGTTTGCCATGAAATATGTAGTGAGATATGAATGATCAAGATAGAATTTACCCCTCCTTATGGGAGAGATATCTCTGGGCCCCTCGATGTAATGGATTATGAAAGTGCATGGCCATGCTAAGGTAATTGATGAGTCAATCACAAGTATATAATCCATCACGGAATCGAGAGAGTGATTGAGCTATTAAGAGGATGACACAGGTCTCGCCTTGAGCTTAATCTATATCGTGAGGTAAAGTGATTCGTACATGAGAACATTACAGGTTTAGCCGATATGATCTTTACGTATACTTTGGGGTTAATATGTTTTACTAGAGACCGCTATTAACAGGGTGACTGGAAAGGCATTTCCGGGTCACGACCAAGTATACGTGAACCTACAGGGTCGCACGCTTAACGGGTTGGAACACTAATTCGAATATGATTCAGATGTGGGCTCAATTCGGATAGAGATCCGAATAGACTCCTATTGGGCCTCGGTCCGCAAGGCCCAAGTGAGGAGGTCTATATATATGGAGGCGAGGGGCTGAGGGGACACGCTCCTGTTAATCTCTAGCATAACCCTAGGCACCACCTCCCGAGCCAAACCCTAGCCGCTCACGAGTGCTAGTACACTCGCGATCGGCGTTCCAGCCCCGGACGTGTGGATACCGGTGGAGGCGCTGCTCGTTGCGGTGTTGATCGGCGTCAACAACCTACAGATTGGATCCGCTCGTGGTGTGGTTGATCGCGTGGAGGAGACGATCTATTCGGGACGATCGGCTAATTCCACTACTACCTCGACGCGCGTGGTTGGATCGGTTTCCAACTCTTCTTCCGCTGCGCTGCGCGTCTAGTGGTAACGATCCATGATCCTTCCTTAGCATGATGTCCTGGTATGCGCGGTAGAAAAGTTTTGTTTTCTGCTTTCGTAGCCTATGCGCAATCCATTAAAAACATCATCACAGACGGTTGAGAAACATCATCACAGACAGTTGCGTGAGCCGTCTGAATTGATGGGTCAGCAATAAAACGAGAGGTCATTATAGACGGCTTTCGAACCATCTGTGATGTAATTATCACAGATAGTTTTTTTAAAAAAAAACTGTCTGTGATATTTAATTATCACAGACAATTTTTGTTAAAAACCGTCTGTAATATTCTTTTCTTATCCTAAATCTATTTCTGTTTATTGGTTAGCCTCATAAAATGCTAGTCATGCCCTCTGAAATAAGCAGATCAGCATGTATATGTATACATCTAATTCACATCTCAATTCATTTCAGAAACAAAAACATCCATTTCGCAAATCAATTAATTGAAATGAAATAAAATATCTATTAACAAATACACATGTACAATTAAGGTTAATCTTATCCCAAACAAAATCATTCTACGTTGTGAAACTCTCTATTTGATTTTATGACTTTAGCCATAAAAAAGAACGCGCACTCTCATCGAATTTGTGCAAGGTTAGCTTTAGTCGGTTTTGACAACAAATTATTTGGCTTTGAATGGTAGTGGCCCTGCAGTAAACATGCCTTTTCTTCCATCATAAATAGGCAATCGCTCATTTAAGTATTGTTTGTGCAGCCTGACAAGTTCATCGATTATGGATCTGTTCTTTTCGCGAGACCTCCATTCTAAAAAGTTAGCCTTAGTCATTCGGAAAGAAAAAAAGAAAGACTACAATATAGTTATGTATAGAGAAAATATATTTACCTGCAGTTAGCCTTAGTCGGTTTTGACAACAAATTCTTTGGCTTTGAATGGCAGTGACCTTGCAGTAAACATACATTTTCTTCCATCATAAACATGCAATCACCCATCTGTGCCAAGTCTGTGGGGGGTGTGTTTTTTGCCTGGAGGGCCTTTTGTGCCACACTTGCACTTCTAAAATTTTCAGTTGTCTTCATCGCCGTAAACTCTTTCTATTGTGGTTCTAGGAATGGGTGGATGACATGTTGGCCTTCTCATATATGAAAATTAAGCACAATGTAGCATATATATCAAAATGAAAATGACATAAAATTACATGAAAATACATGATTAAGAAGCAAATGCTGCATATACATCACACATGTATTGTTATATATGAATTAAACATGAAACAAATTCTTGTTGCTGATTATTAAACATGAAACAACTACATGAAACAAATCTTAATTAATGTATCTTCATTATTCTATATGAAATATGAATAACAGATCTACATGTAAGGCTAGGATTATTCTTAAAGAATCAAGAATTATTCTACTGAGGAGGAGGGTGCCAGAGTCGGGGGAGGAGGGCGCCGAGCTCGCGGGGAAGGAGGGCACCAGAGTCGAGGGAGGAGGCTGCTGGGCTCGCGGGGGAGGAGGGCACCGGAGTCGAGGGAGGCGGCGCTTGGCTCGGGGAAGTAAGCGACGGGCTCGGGGGAGGAGGGTGCCGGGCTCGGGGGAGGAGGAGGAGGGCGCCTAGCTAGATCTGTATCGAAATGAAGACAGATGCGGTTCTGAGCGACGCAGTAATATATAGCTAATTATCACAGATGATATTTTTAATAAAAACTATTTGTGATGAGTTGATTATCATAGACGGTTTTTATTAAAACCATCTGTGATACTTCTAGTATCACAGACGGTTCTTGCCAAGAACCGTCTGTGATATTAACCCTGCACAGACGGTTTCACAAAATCGTCTCTGATGTTGCGTCTACTAATAGTGTTTCTGTAGTAGTGATTAACAATGTAGGATAATGCATGGTTCAGTGAGCGCGATCCAAGAACATAAATTAACTAGTACTTGCAGCTAATCCATGATGTTCTACAAGGATAGAGCTGTTGTCCATAGTCGACACGAGAGGCTAGGTTTTGATATTTTCGGGATCAATCGACAATGCCACAACAGACTCGCAAATCTGGAAATCCTAAGCCTTTTCTTTATGTTTTTGTTCATTAGCAATAGCTAGCTAGTATAGAACATTACTTGATGTGAATCTTTTTAACCCTGACGATATGTATGAAATTATAGAAAAAGGATACGTGGAAATAGGATACAATAGAATTTTAGAGGAGGAGTTTTCTTGGGACGATTAGTAGGGAGGGGTTGGAAACCGAATCGAAGTCGTGTCATAATTGTTAGTGATTTATCCTAGAGGTAATCATGGAGATGATTGTATCACTTCTATGTTTATGATCTTTTGAATAATATGTTATTTTGTCTTTTGAATAAATATCTTTTATATTGATCAACAAGTATGTGACTTGTTCGTGGAACTCTTTATTTATGTTTCGATGTTATTGTAAATTATCCCTGATCTTATAACATTATGTAGGATAATTATGATTCATAAATTAGCACATGTATTAATTGATGATCATGTTTCACGGATTATGGATATAGGATATCAAATCAACAATATGAATATGTTAGAGAATATGATGTTGGATTGACCCACCATGAGATACTGCGGGAATTGTTATATTATTAAGTGTCATCAGTTGGTCTCATATAAAGTGTACGCAGAATTTTTAGACCTGAGATCGTCATTATTTTCTACATGTGTAATAGTTCACTTGGAGGTTACCAAACACTACACCGTGACAGTGTTTTCATAAAGGTAGCTTTCGGGTTTACTATGAAACATACAGAGGAATATGAGTGATCAAGATAGAATTTACGCCTCCTATATAATAAGAGAGATATCTTTGGGTCCCTCAATGTGGTTGGATTAAGGGAATGCATTACTATGCCAAATGTGGTTGATGAGTCAATCATAATTAAGTAATCCACTACAGGTTCAAGTGAAGAAACAAGCTATCATAAGATGACATGCTTCTCGCCTTGACTTTGATCTGGTATCATGAGACAAAACGATCAGTACAAAAGCACTATATAGATTCGTCTGATATGATATTTATGTATGTTTAGGAGTCATTATGTCTTACTAGAGACCGTTACTGGCTTATGGACCACAAAGGTGTTTTTGGCCCATAGCCAAAGATACATGAATCTATAGGGTCACACACTTAATGAGCTAGAATGATAAGGGTTCGGATAATTATCTCCAAGTTGGATACGATCTCTACTCGTATCGGATAAGGATCCAATTGAAGGCTATCTAAGAAGAGGATGCGAAAGGGCGTCGTGTCTAGGCGGGCGGGCTGAATGGATGAGCAAAAGATGCCACGGAGTAGGGAATATCCCGAGTCAACTTGCCTTGGGGCGAATGACCTATCGCCTGGCCTGCCTATTTTTTGAGATCCGGTAACCCTTCCGAGTGTTTTCTTTTGCAAATCTCTTCACTCCCTTTTTCCCAATAAATATTCGATCAGTTCTTTATAAAGAGGACTCCCCCTCCCGAGTGTTTTCTTTTGCAAATAATATAACTCTTCCCCCAGTTTTTTTAGAGATATAATCCACTGCTCGCCTAAGAATGTACTGACGTAATCCCTACTATGGCTTCCTGAAGGATCTAGCTACTAAGATGGTCCGAGCCATAACAGATTGATGTGACCGTAGCGGTGACTGAAATCAATCTGAATGAGGCTGTTATGGGACTTTTCATATATAACAATATATATGGAGGAAGGATTAAAAAAAGGAAGTAAGTCGAGCCCTTCTAAGCGAAGAATAGCAGAGAGAAATTGATACGGGGTCGCCCGATCTTCTCGACGTAGGATGGATACTCGCTGGAGTCTTGATGAATCGTAGCTATCCTCCAATGCCAATGCAAGGGACGAACACTCTTTAATCCGCCAAAACACACTCGCGTCGATTTCGACGACCACCAGCGAAGATCTATCGTGCACCCAATTCCAATGGAAAGGTGAACGATCGTGATTGAAGAACACTCCTAATTCCCTCACGGAATTTCAGCAACAATGATAAACTCGAACAAAGTTCAATAGATTGATTATTCTCAAAGGTGGTCTTGCATATCTGTCTTGAGCTGTCCATCCATTATAGCTGTGCTAGCTATAAATTCTTGTTTCATAGCACTTCTCATTGCCAAATGTTAGAAACGTCATCATCGTTATTTTCTTCGCCTGTCATGGTTAGATTGTGCAAAGCAACACGAAACAACACCAAGATATGTATGATATGTGGAATTCACTCAATCTCACTCTTTCCTCTCCCAAGTAAAGTTCTTACCTTTCCGAAGTGAATTAAGGCCAAAAAGAAACTTACACTTGGTGGTGGCTACAATAGCAAGTGATGATCAAGCGGATTTAAAAGTGACTCACAATTGGCATTGGAGGATCATTGCGATTCAACAAGACTCCCGCGAGTATCCATCCTACGTCGAGAAGATCGGGCGACCCCGTATCAGAAATGGTAACGTAATAAGGGAAAGGGAGCTAGCAGCTTCCATATCGCCCCCCCAAATAACCAAAAAGTTCCAGAGGCATCTTCCATTCAATTCGATTTTGGTCTTTCTGCACCATATTTAGATCATCCCTTTCTATGATCCGGAATTCCCAACAAATCCTTGACTCCTCAAATACAATGGGATTTCACACCTGGTGAATCTTTCACTCTACCACAATGCGCGTATCTCCCTGGTAATTCCCGGGGACAAGTGGTTCAGGGAGGCATCCCGAAACACTCCCATCAAAACTCTAGCCACTACCTCTCATAATCCCTGCCGTACGCGTTAGTGCTAGCACGCCGACACATGGTGTTCCATCCCTAGAAAGGTGGATTTTGGTAGAGGCGCTACTATGACTACGACACTGATCGGGACGATCACGAGGAGGAGACAGTTGGCCGGAGGAAGATCGACTGCTTCCACTACATCGATGTTTCTTCGTTGAATCAGCTGCTTCAACTCTACTTCCGCTGCACTACACGTCTAGTGGTAACGATCTATGATCTCTTACACGCATGGCTTCCTGGTCTACGCAGTGGAAAATTTTAATTTATGCTAGCGTAGCCTACCCGTTTTCCAACAGTGGTATCAGAGCCATCCTATGTAGTATTTGATCTGGATTGGTCGCATATAGTTGATATGTGATGTAGTAGATTAGATCTATTACTGGTTTGGTATGATAGCTTAGATTAGTTCATGTTATTAGATTGGTTTAGGCACTGGTTGATAAGATTAATTGGTTTCGGCGATAATAGATGGGTTCTGAGGATGTAAGAATTGATAGCACTAAGTTCTTATTCTTTCTAGAAACCTCCTATGCTGGTCAATATGATTGATCAATAGAAAATCGAACCGATCAGATTGGTTTAGAATTGGGTTAATGTGATTAAAACGATGAAATTTTCAAGGGCAATTTCGTGAATAGGATTCATGTCCTGAAAAATTTCTAAGGGCACTGCCCTCGACCCGTGAGGGGCGCTGCTAGGTAATTGTATCGTGCATTATAGGTGTTATGTGTTCATATCCCGTGATGAAATTGGATTCTGCACATAACTCGTTTTTGTAGGGTTGTATGAATAGTATGACCCATTATGTATTTGATGTATGTATGAGTTTTTCATGGCCTGTGAGTCATGCTGATTTATTGCTATGTGCTATATATTATTGTATAATGGCTTGCGTGTCGATTTGTGATACTTGATATTTTTATATGTAATTCATTGTTAGCTATTATGAGTAATAGCTAAATAGATGAACGTGGATAGGAAGTGTGGTTATGGAACTTGCCGTGCTAAGGGCTATACTATATCACAATTTAATATAATTTAATTGTGAATGATTTTATGTTCCTATTATACTATTATTCATGTTATTACTTTCTTGGGTGTTTTTAACATAATAGAATAGTATCTCTCTAGAAAAGTTAAGTCAAACTTGATGCTCTTCCAATAGCTACTACACATATCAAAATTTTGATCATTAACTGGTAGGTCTACCAAAATAGGATGCCATTAATTATCTCAATAAGATAGGGTAAAGTATTGAACACTTCATGCATAATATTGATTTAACTTGACTAGACTATCAAAATAGTTTTGGGTCTAGAGATATAATGTTGAGGCTAGGGCATATCGATGTCACTCAACGAACAAAAGTTGCATGTGATACAATTAGTAAGGGGTTGCTTACTTACGTCATTAGGTTTTCTAGTAGTGATGTCAAAGCTCATTAGGACTTAGTGAAATATGGATCTTGATTTACTATATATAGTTAGAGGGTACGTGATTGTAAACATATAGTAGGAGTATCTTTGGTTAAATTGTTTAGTGAGATATTTCACATAAACATAGTGCTGAATTTTTGCATATACTTTTTATGTTGTAGATAATGCCACCATCTACTTCCTCCACACCCAGTTTTAACCTGCGATCTATTCTTGGGAAAGAAAAACTAAATAAAACAAACTTCATTGACTAGTATCACAACTTGAGAATTGTTTTCAAGCAAGAAAAGAAGGAATACGTTCTAGAGGTTCTATATCCAGATGAACCAGATGAACTCACTTGATGTTAGCTGTCTTATGCTTGCCACCATGAACTCTAAGCTTCAGAAACAATATGAGAACACGGATGTCTACAACATGATTGTGGTTCTTAAAGGCTTGTTTGAGAACCAAACAATGGTTGAAAGGTATAATACCTCTAAGTCGTTGTTTGCATGCAAGTTAGCTGAAGAAAGTCCGGTCAGCCCTCATGTGATCAAGATGATCGGATACATTGAAGGTTTGAAAAAGCTTGGTTTTTTCCTTAGTCAAGAGTTGGATACTGATGTGATTCTCTAGTCACTCCGTCCGAACTTTGAGCCAGTTATTTTGAACTTTCATATGAATGGCATAGAGAAGTCAATGACCGAGTTGCATAAGATGCTCAAGTCAGCAGAGGAGAGCATTAAAAAAAGATCTAATCATGTGATAATAGTTCAAAAGATTACCAACTTTAAAAAGAAGAATATAAGGCTTTGAGAAAAAGAAAGGGCACAAGCAAAACTCAAGATGAGATCTTGAGTATCAAATCTAAACTTTAGAAGCTCAAGATTGGTGCTCACATGATGCCATTTACTACCGTTGTCAAGGGACTGGACATTGGAAGAGGAACTATAAGAAGTACTTGGCAGATCTATAAAAGAAGGGAAGTAAGACTTCTACTTCAGGTATAAATGTTATAGAAATTAATCTTGCTACTTCCCATATTAGTTCTTGGGTATTTGATACCGGATCGATTGCTTATATTTGAAATTCGATGTAGGTGCTGATAAGGAGTAGGAGTTTAGCAAGAGGCGGGGTTGATTTTCGCGTGGCCAATGGAACAAAAGTTGCTACATTGGTTATTAGCACTTTACTATTATCTTTACCCTCATGATTAGTTTTGGAATTAAATAATAATTATTATTTTCTTGCCTTGAACATAAACATTATTTCTACTTCATGTTTAGGAGCAGAAGATTATGAGTTCAGAATAAAGAACAATTGTTGTTCAATTTATTTGAATGATATGCTTTATGGTCATGCTCCATTGATAAATGGATTATATATTTTAAATTTTAAGAATGTGACTGTCTATAACATTAATACTAATAGGCTTCGGTCTAATGATTTGAATCCCACTTATATTTAGCATTATCATTTGAGTCGCATAAATGAGGTGAAGCTCCATAAAGATAGTCTTTTAAACTCATTTGATTTTGAATCATTTGAAATATGCTAGTCTTGTTTACTTGGTAAAATAACTAAGCATCTTTCACTGGTCTAAGTGAGAGGCCAAATGACTTGTTGGCCTTAGAATATTTATATGTTTGTATATCAATGAGCTCAATGGCTAGAGGTGGTTTCCAGTACTTCATAACTTTTATCGATGACTTTAGTATATATGGATACATTTACTTAATGAGGCATAAGTCTAAATCATTTGAAAAGTTTAAAGAATTTCAGAATGAAGTACAAAATTAACTTGGCAAGATAATTAAAGCCCTATGATCATATCGTAGAGGTGAATATTTGAGCCATGAGTTTGGTGATCATCTAAAGCAATATGGAATTATTCCAGAGCTAACTCCACCGGAAACACCTCAATGGAATGGGGTGTCTTAACGATGGAATAGAATCTTGTTGGACATGGTTCAGTCTATGATGAGCCAATCTGATTTGTCATTGTCTTTTATTGAGGGTATGCTCTAGAAACAACTATGTTTACATTAAATAGGGTTCCATCAAAAGCCGTAGAGAAGACACCAAATGAGATATAGACTGGGAAGCATCCTGGGTTATCTTTTCTCAAAATATAGAGATGTGAAGTATATGTAAAATGCTTGATGTCTAACAAACTCACACCTAAATCTGATAAACGCTTCTTAGTGGGGTATCATAAGGAAACTAAAGGATATTACTTTTATAAAAGGGATGAGAACAAATTGTTTATTATTCGAAATGGTGTCTTTTTGGTGAAAGAGTTCCTCTCAAAAGGAGTTAGTGGGAGCACGGTGAGACTCGATGAAATTTGAGAGACATTGAAAAATGTTTCAACGTCTATTGAACCTCTACAAGGTCTAAAAGGCCCAATCAAATGCTGATAAGGTGTCAACATAATATTTTATTGTTAAACAATGATGAGTCTAAGACTTATAAGGAAGCAATGATGGGCCCGGATTCTGAAAAATGGTTTAGAGCCATGAGATCCAAAATTCAACCCATGTATGATAATTAAGTTTGGAATTTGGTTGATCCACTTGATGGTGTAAAAACCATTGAGTGTAAGTGGGGTTTTAAGAAAAATGATGAGGACTTGGCACCATTGGATACATTCGTATTAGCAATTCTTGTTGTTTTAATTACAAGAGTTCCTATGCATCACTTAATTTATCAGGTTAACTTGTTTTCAGAAGTTACTTTATATCATATGAACTATATGATGCTACCTAATGATAAAAATGCATATTTACGTAGCTACACAAGGAGAATTGCATCAACACTACAAGCTCGTAGTTGGGGTCTACCAAAAAGGAAGCCAACCAACATATCAAGACCATGTCGACGTTTCCCTCAACTCTTTCTTATGGTCATCACATCACTTTTGGACCAATAAGCCAGAGTTCAAGTGGGACACATTTTGGAATTCAATTCGGCTTCCAGATCAATTCGGATTCAGCCTAACGGGTCCAACTTCAAATGAGCATAACTTTCACATACGGAGTCAGTTTGAGATCTATGAGTATTTGATGAAAAGCTTTCTCGTCCTCTTTCCAACGGATCCACTCTTACCAGCAAATACCTTCTGTACCACCCGTAATCATCAAAAGAAATTACTATACCACCTGTTTGGGCCAAATCGGGCCTTGTAATGCATGTGCCAAAGAGGAAAGTGCTACCCCTACTATTTATGGCCGACTACTGTTCATGTGAACAGTAAAATAGAACCACCCCCTTGTTTTCTAGTTTTGTGTGGTTTCCACTCCCCTATTTAAGGAGGCCGTACCCCTCTAGTTTTCTTGTATTTCGTTTATGTTTAGTTTGCCTTCGTTGCAACTTGTATCTTTAGTTGTGTCAGATGATCACCTGTCAAGATTTTTATTTGAAATCCCACCATATTGAGTATTTCAATCCTATTTGTAATTTGAGATTGCTTGTTATCTTGTTCTTGCATGTTCTTCGGTTGCATGTAGGAATATACCTTCGTGGTCAGGTCAACCGTGTTCTTAGCACGGTTGATAACGACTTGGAGTGTGGTTTAGCGATTGCTTGGTGTTCTGTTCGTAACCGGTTAGTGCCGTATCGTCAAAGTCGTTCTCCTTTACGATTGCTTGGTGTTCTGGTCGTAACCGGTTAGTGCCGTATCGTCAAAGTCGTTCTCCTTCAAATCGAAGTTATCATCCTATCAGAAGATCGGGACCCCACCCTCTCATCAGGTGGTATCAGAGCTTCAGTTGAATGGTAGGATTTCTTGTATCCCTAGTTAGTAGATTAATTTTTTTATGTCCTATTGTCCAGAAAAATTGCCCTACAAAAAGAGTTTTTTTTCCGCTGTCCAAACCCCGTTGTGCCTTTCAATTTGTTAGTTTCGGTTTGCTAAATTGAATTTGTATCTGTTTTAGCTTTGCCTTATTGCTGGTCATATTCTTGGTCCCATAAAAGACCCAAAAAAATCTCCATGTCCAAAACCATCAAGAACACATCAAATCCTAATTCCTATTTTTGGCCAGAAGACTCTCTCTTGTGCAGCTGCCATAAAAAATGCCATAACTTTTGTTTCCAATATCATTTTTGAGTGAAACCACCGACATTAGATCCATAACTTCCTTATCTAACTGCTTCTAAAATTTCACTTCATTCTAAAGAGGCAGTTAAAATATATCTGCGGTGTAATTTGACCCAAATTTCTGGATTGAATTTGTAACAGACTGCACTTGTGATTTGTGTGCGATTTTATTTGTCAGTTTCTAGAACGTGGCCCCAAAAGAAAAGTTGTAGAAAAAGCTGTCACGAAACAAGAAAAAAAAGACCATCAAAAAATAGGCAACTAACACAAATTTACGGTCAAAATACCGACGTCTTATCCAGTGGACAGAAATCTGCCATTATCAGATTTGGGTCAATCCTTGTGCTTTTCAATTCCAAATTGCATTCTAATTTCAAAAATTAACTACTATGAATTTCAATTTAAAAAATTATTTAATCATACGTGAACAGTGCAGGAATGGGTGGTGCGGCCTGGGAGCGCACCACACATGTGGTGCGGTCCCGGACCGCACCACATGCACACGTGTCGCCATTCTGTAGTTGCGCGGTCGGAAAGGGGGCTAGTTTTGGAATTTTTGTGATTTGGATGCTATTTTTGGAATTTTGGGGATTAACAGTGCTAGAAATGTCCAAATTTCTGCGTTTGAGACGAGATGCACACATGGGCCAGAAAACCATTGGGCGTTTGGACCTAGTTGGGCCTTCCAATTTTCAGACTTTCCAATCCCGACCACTAGTTGGGCGCAACCCGACAGTGTATTCCATGCCAGATAATTGGCTTAACTTCAGCGCATAGCAAGATCGTTAGTAGCCACAGCTAAGACAAAATTAGGTATATGACACATAATGTCGGGCTGAAACATACTCTTACAAGTAGCAGTTATGACATGGGTTGGATTATTAAATGTCCTTGGGCAAAACTCACGAGGTGTTCAGAATGGTGTTGGTCTATGGCTTTTTTACTGTAGCTAACTTATTTTTTACTATAACTGAGTTAGCTTATTTGGCATAATTAAATTTTAAAAAAATAAAAATAAAAAACATATTAGCCTATACGGACAATGCAAAGGAATACGGGAAAAAAAGAAAAGGCAAAAAAACCAAAAATAAAAAGATAAAAAGATAAAATTAATGAATAGTGAAAAAAGCAAAAGCCAGAAGCTAAATTGAGTGGTGTCTCAATTTTAACACAATTGAACATCAGAAGAAATATACTTTTGATCTCTTTGAAAATTGAACCGTAGGCTGCAAAATCCTAGGCATCTGAAGAAACTACTTGCTTCAACACCAAATAATCTATTTTAAAAATAACATTTCTCATTCCCAGCTCATTTACACACTTTACAGCATATAGTAGGCCCAGTGTTTCAGCATGTGAAGCATCAGAAACATGGGCAAGAGCACCACCGCCTGCCACAATCCCCTGTGAATCCCTAGCAATGGAACCCCATCCTCCTTTAGAATCACTCACCAGAAAAGCACCGTCAGTATTTATCTTAACAAGGTCATCATGGGAGGCAGGATATTTGGGTCCCTTCACTTCATATTTTCTCTTTTCGATAAAATTTCGTGAAATCAGCTATCAATTGTCCCACCTTGAATTGAAATTCTTCCGCACTCGCTAATTTGGGTTCGCCTGCATTTGATTTATTCTGGTCACCCCACCAACACCAAAGGAAAACAACACTCTTCAGGCACCGCTCTTCAGACATTGCTAACAAGCAGCTAATCATCAATTTTGCTGAGGGACACCATTGAAGTTGGATTCTTATCTCCTCAAGGCCGAGTGCATGCCACCTGGCCTTCACATGTTGACAGTTCAGGAAAATATGTCTGCCGCACTCATAGAAAATTCTACTTCGTAATCTCACTATACACATTTGAAATCAACTTGAATTCTTACTTTCATTTGAAACTTTTAATTAAGAATTTTATATATCTAGAATTTGTAATTTTGGAATTTATATATTTGAAATATTATAATTTTCTAAAATGAAAGTTAGGAATTTTGATTTTGTATCCAACATGTATTGTACAAAAAATTGTAATCATATGGGTTTTTTTTAGGCTTCATACTTATGGCTTTTGGATTTTACCATGGTAACTAATTTGAAATGGTGCATCTTTTTAAGGTAAGGTATACAAGTCGATTGTAATAAACACTGTACCAACTTCAGTTATATCAGCCAATATCGTATGTGACAATCTCTCTCTTCACACACTCTCTCTCTCTCGTGAATATTCAGAATTTAAAAATTATAACCAAAAGTCATAAGCCATAATCCAAAAAAACCTACTCACTTACGAGCACCTCTAGGTCAGGAACTCAAGACTACCCTTCCTCCATTCTAGTGGTGTCCAAGTGGGCCGTGCTTAGCAGGCTAGCCCACAACTCATTACTGTAGGCACGGCCTATGGCATGGCACAACACGAGGTGAGTTGGTGATGAGGGGGTGGCCCGATCTTCCGATGAGATGGATAAGTTCGATTTGATATGACGTTGACGAAGAGGCTACTTGACCGAGACGACCAAGTCCGTCCTGCAATCGCTACACCACACCCTAGTCGCTATCAACCGTGCCAAGAACGCGGTTGACCTGAACACGAGGTTCAATTCCTGCAAGCAATCGAAGAACAAGCAAGAACAAGATAAAGAGCAATCTGAATATTGCATATATGAATGAAGAACACAAAGGGGTTGAGGCCTGCAATCGCAGTTGTTGGTCTAGTCGACACAAGAACACACGATGAAGTTTCACGGTGGAAAACTAATCTAAACAAGCCTGAGTTACATGGCCAAATGAGCCTCTATTTATAGGGACACGCAGGTCCTTGCATATGGAAAGTTCTCAACACATGGAAAGTATTCAAATCATAGCTGATTCTATCTCTGTTTCCAAAACCGAAGATTGTTTTGTTGATTGCGTCGCGCACAAAAGGAATTTTTGGATGGGGTCAGATCCGTTGTAAAGAGGACGGAATAAGCTTTCCATGCTGTACTCACACATTCCAATTGGACTCTTGATGCGAAATCTATGAGCATTTAAAGTGGGACTGTTAGGCTGAGTCGCGTCGCCTTCCTTTGGTGATTCCAATGCGCACAGAACGAATTTGGAGGTGGGGCCAAATCCATTGGAAAGTGGACGAGCTCTTCTTTCTTTGCTGTACTTGCACACCACAAACGGAGTTTTTATGCAATAGTTATACACATTTGAAGTCCGACCTATCAGTGACTCGAATTGATCCGAAGGCGAATTGAATTCTAAAATGTGTCACACTTGAACTCTTGCTTGAATTGATCCAAAAGTAACGTGATGACCTTGAGCAAGAGTTGGGGAAGGTGTGGTCTTGATATATTGGTCGGCTTCCCTTTTGGTGGACCCCAACCACGAGCGCATAGCGTTGATGCAATTCTCCTTATACAGCTAGACAAAAATACATTTTCATCTTTAGATAGCATCATATTCTCAATTAAAATAAATTGAAACCGAAGAAACGAATTCACCATTTGTTTATTCTTGGGAGCTTTGGTTGTATGAGTATGTGGCGTGGTCACATCATCCTCCCCTTCTTGACAGAAAACCGTCCTCGGTTTTAATAGATGTGTGCTCTCACGTATTGCGTGATCTTGATCATAAATCTCGGTACATGACAAAGAACGCAATAAATTCGTATTATGTAATATCATAAGTTCTTTATCAAACAAAGTGAACTCTCTTAGAAACGATTGTACCTGATTGGTAGTATTATCACTAGATAGCGTATGTTCTTCATCTTGCTCCCATTCTTTAGAAAAGGTTGTATTGGGCTGTGACTTAATATTGATGATCTCAATGAGAGGCAAATTCTTTTTCGGCGTAAATAGGGAAATGGTTGTGGTGTATGGAAGTAGCCCACAACATTCCCCTTCTTGAAAGGTTTCCTGTAGCTTACAAACAGCACTAGATAAACTAGAAATAATAAGGTTAGTGCCATTTGTTTTCTCTACATGATTATGTTCTTCCTCCAAAGTTGAACCTTTCAGTTCTGAATTTATCCAAATTCGATGAACCATATAATTTCCCTTTTCATCATACTCGCCTATTAAGTAAAATTTATAACGAAATAATGAAAGCGAATTGGGAATCTCAAATAACTTCTTTGTTAGGCAACTCAGTTCACAAGGATGATCAATCTCAATATAACCGAAAGTGTGCAAAGAAGAAATCTCATTCAGCTTATCTATAGCATGGATCAATTGCATATTGACAAAATCAAAAGCATTTATTTCAGCATATGGATTTAAAATTACAATAGAAGAATCAGGTTTAACTTCTGGTTGTGGCAAAGATATATGTAAGAAATTAGCACACAACTCATTATCAATACTTAAATCAATGCAATTGGAATTTTGTACTTGAAACATGTGTATATCAAAATTACTTTTCACAATGTTTTGCTCTAATGTAGCATGAACAGTGGACAATAGTTGTTCTTCACAGGCATACTCACCATGAGTGATGATAGCACCATTATATGTACCTTTCTGTCTCTCCTCACATGATGTAGGGGCATCCTTCATCTCATCTTCCTTCTCAAGTAATGGAGTCGGTAGCTCAAGTAACTCATTCTTCTCTTCCGCATTGTTCTCAACTTGCTGCAAGTTGTTAGTCACAAAAGAAGGTACAACTACATGTTTGCTCTCATGTGTCCCATTATCAAGTATTCTCAATTCTTTCACAATCTGACTCTCAATCTTACAAGCAAGTATAAACAAATGAGAGAGAGAATTATATTCTTTGTGAACAAGAATTTCCTGAATTTCCTGATTAAGCCCACATAAGAATCTATTCTCTGTAGTTTCAGCATGTTCCTCAAAACCACAGCGTAATAAACAAGTTTTCAATTCATGATAGTATTCTCTTACAGTTCTACTACCTTGTCTTAAATGTTGCAATCTAGCTAGCAAATAATCGGCATGATTTTTAGGAACAAATTCATCTCTCAAAAGTTTCTTCAATGCATTCCAAGTTTGGGGTGCTCTACCATGTTTACCAAGATACTTCCACCAAATTATTGCATTATCACTGAAAACACTAGTGGCGGCTCTAATCTTTTGCCTATCCGACCAATCATAATATTCAAATTCTTTGTCTAATGCTATCTCCCAGTCAATATAGGCATCAGGATCAAATTTATCAGCAAAGAATGGAAAAGCATACTTGACTTTAGTTAATGCATCATCATCGTCATTTGGAGATGAACGGCCCAGAGGAAATAGCGCACGTCGAGTAGCTGGGGATGAACGTTTATCAAGATTCTCAACTCTGTTGTTGATGGTGGTGAGGGTCTTATTAAGCCGATCCAACACGTTGTTGGTCTCACGAAAATTCATACTATGTGATCTTGTACCTGTCATGGTTAGTAGAAAAACAAGGAAATACACAAGAATTATGTAAGTCCCTATAAACTACTAGGAAGTGGAGCTTGACAAGTCACACATCTCTCAAACTCTTACCAAGCTCTTACAAATTCTTACCAAAGCAAACAGGTGGTGCAACCGGTGGCTGGTTCGTGATAGTTTTGACTTGAGTGATGAGTATAGCGACACCGTGCACGTCAAGGCCTGTAACAGATTAGTAGTAGGTGTAGCTTGGAAGGCTCTAGATATGTAGCAATGGAGAACAATCGGTTAATTTCAGAAATTGCATGGAATTGAATTATAGTTCAGATCTAGCACTTAGCCTTATGTTGCTGATCAAAGAAGGATAGATGAAGGCTAAAATAAGTGGATATCAAAGTATAGGAGTGGTAGACACAAGATAATTCAATTGAATGCAATTGGAAGTGGAAAGCACAACTATTGACCCAAAATATTAGAAAGTCAGATTTCTGTCCACTGGACCAGTTGTCGGTCTTTTGGCCGTAACTTTTTGTCAGTTGCCTCTTTTTTGATGATTCTTTTTTTCCTGGTTTACTGACGGCTTTTTATACAACTTTTCTTTTGGGGCCAACTTCTGAAAACTGACAGAAAAATTCTCACAAAAATCACAAGTGCAAACTGTTGCAGATTCGAAACAGAAATTTGGGTCAACTTTCACCGCATGTATCTTTTACTTGCAGTATTGGAATGAAGCGAAATTTTGCAAGTAGATGGATAATGAAGTTAGGAGTCTAATGGAAGTGGTTTCACTCAAAAAGGATCAACGAATCAAAAGTTATGCTGTTTTTGGTGGCGGCTGCACAAGAGGGAGTCTTCTGGCCGAAAATCGGAGATGTGTTCTCGATGGATTTGGAAGTGGGGATTTTTGTTTTTGGACTTTTATGGGACCAAGAATATGACCAGCAATAAGACAAAGCTAAAACGGACACAAATTCAATTTAGTAAACCAAAACTAACAAATTGAAAGGCACAACGGGGTTTGGACAATGAAATAACTCTTTTTGTAGGGCAATTTTCTGGTTATAGGTATGAAAACAAATCTAAAGGGATAATCTCACCGCAAACCTGTGCTCGATACCAACCGATGAGGGTGGCCCGATCTTCCGATGAGATGGATAAGTTCGATTTGATATGACGTTGACGAAGAGGCTACTTGACCGAGACGACCAAGTCCGTCCTGCAATCGCTACACCACACCCTAGTCGCTATCAACCGTGCCAAGAACGTAGTTGACCTGAACACGAGGTTCAATTCCTGCAAGCAATCGAAGAACAAGCAAGAACAAGATAAAGAGCAATCTGAATATTGCATATATGAATGAAGAACACAAAGGGGTTGAGGCCTGCAATCGCAGTTGTTGGTCTAGTCGACATAAGAACACACGACGAAGTTTCACGGTGGAAAACTAATCTAAACAAGCCTGAGTTACATGGCCAAATGAGCCTCTATTTATAGGGACACGCAGGTCCTTGCATATGGAAAGTTCTCAACACATGGAAAGTATTGAAATCATAGCTGATTCTATCTCTGTTTCCAAAACCGAAGATTGTTTTGTTGATTGCGTCGCGCACAAAAGGAATTTTTGGATGGAGCTAGATTTGTTGGAAAGAGGACAAAATAAGATTTTCATGCTGTACTCACATATTCCAAATGGACTCTTGATGCGAAATCTATGAGCATTTAAAGTTGGACCGGTCAGACTAAGTCAGCGTCGACTTGTTTTTATACTGTACAGAAGGACTTTGGAGGTGGGGCAAGATCCATTAGAAAGTGGACGAATTCTTCTTTCTATATTGTACTTGCACACCTCAAACGGAGTTCGTATGCAAAAGTTATGCTCATTTGAAATTGGACCTATCAAGCTGACTCCGAATTGACCTAGAGGCCGAATTGAATTCCAAGATGTGTTCCACTGGAGTTGTTCCTTGAGCTGGCACTAAAGTGATGTGGTGACTCTTGTACTTTGCTTGCACATGCTTCTCTTCATTTTATACTCCTTGCGCTTGATCAGGTCCTAAGTTCCTGAGTAAAAGAACATTACATACATCAGGTAGCAGTCTCTTCTTCATTAAACAGTTATGTATTCCTAGGAAAGAGTTCACCTGATAATTTAGTTGTCGTGCATGTACCCTTGTAATTGGCCCTTGTATTGTTTCAAGTTGAGATATCTTATTTGTATCCAAAAGTGTGATGTCCTCATTAGCATGGCCCATTTAGCATGAGTAATGATCGATTTTTTTTTGAAATTTATAACCATTTTGTTGTTGTTTGTGAGTTTAAAAATATAAAAAAAATTAAAAACTCTCAAATTTTTCTATAAATAGGCAGCATACCCCCCTCATCTAACCACACTCTCACCAGTAATCTCTTCTTTGAATTCTCTTGTGAAAATTTTAAAACAATTTATGATAATTTGGCAAAATTTAAAATAATTTTACCAAAAATCCTAAAATTCAAAATCTAGCCTACAGTCAAGAAAAGAGGTAACAATAATAATTTTTATGTAGTTATATTATTCTTATTTTTCTTTATTTTGATATAAAATAGGTAATAGTGTAATTCTTATTTGTATTTTGTAGTTTTTCACATTTCTCTATATAAGATTTGGACAATTTTCCTGTGAGGTAATATGGAATTGATCTGGAAGAACTTTCATCCTTGGGAACGTCTCTACCTCCGCCTCCACATCAAATGGCAGAGCGGACTCTAGCTGTACCATCATCAGGCTCTATCAGTGTCTTGGCATCAACAAGCACTGGGGTAAATAGGTCTAGACCCAGCACGTCGGATGTGTGGGCAGATTTTGACAAGATATAAAGCGAGGCATATCTGGAGATCATATAAGAGTTGCTATTTGCAAAATATGTTATCATGAATTGTCTGCAAAGTCTTCAGGTGGAATCGGTCACTTGCACAGATATGTCCAAAGATGTAAAGAAAAACAAGACATAGCCATGAAGTAGATGCAGTTGTAGTATAACCTCGACAGTACGGTATGTAACTAGATTATAATCCCGTTGTAGCTTGAGAATCTTCAGCCCATTTAATTGCCTCATAAGATGTTTCTTTAAACTTTGGTGCATTAAGATGCATTTGAAAAGTACATTAGAACTGCTCATAATCCTAGATTTACTTACGTTTTTAGATAGACAATGACTAGAGATTTAGTTAAATGCTACAATAATGGTCATGATAAAATTAAAGAACTCATTGGAACCTATACATTTTTGGTAGCCTTAACCTCGGATATATAGAGTGATTGGTCTAAGTAGGATTATCTTAGTGTAGTCATTCATTATATAAATGATGACTGAGTATTAGAAAAGGAAATCATAGGTTTCAAACTAATTGATGCAGCACATACGGGTGCTACAAAGTCATGGAAGATTTTGGTGTTACCAATAAAATTTTTGCAATTACTCTAGACAATGCTATAGCAAACTCCAAGGTAATGGATATTCTCACTCCCTTATTTAGTACATTCACCTAATCCTTCTTACTACATCAGCGATGCATCTGCCATATTATTAATTTTATAGTTAAATATGGTTTGAAGAGGTTAGATCCATATCTTCATGCTTTTCGCGATGCAATTTCTTTTGTAAATACTTTTAATCAATGAATTGCAACATATTAGATCTACTGTATTGCGATGGGTGTACATCCATGAATGTTTGTTGTGGGCATGTCGATAATGTGGAACTCAATTTATCTGACGCTACAAAATCTTTAACCCTATAAGCCTATATTTTTCTGTTTTTATCCACACGTCCTATTATAGCTATACTGACAACACACTATTGATTGAGCAGCACAGGTATGTTGCTGAGAAGTTACTAGCATTTTTGGAACTCTTTTATGAATCAACTATTGGTTTAGCCAGAGTGTACTATCTAGCATCTTCTGTAATTGTGCATCATATTCTTGTGATTGGCGTTCACTTGAAAGCTAATGTAGATGACCAGTGTTGCGAGAGGTTGTATGCTATGAAAACTGAATATTTAAAATATTAGAATGAGATTCCACACTTATACTTATTTGTATTTATTCTAGATCTAAGAGTTAAAATTATAGGATTCACTAATGTTCTTTTAATTATAGGTGAGGCTATAGGGATAGATTATTCTAATTATTTTACAACTATTCATTCATCATTGTCTAACGTTTATTAGAAGTACGAGCATCAATTTAAGGTAGTTCGCTTACAACGACCTCTACCAGCACCCACCACAGGTAAGAAGATAAATATATGGGGTAAAATCTTTGATACAACAACAAGCTTTACATCATCAAGTGCTACACCAATCCATACCAGGACCCCACAGGGAACTATTAGTTTTTCTAGATAGTGATCCCATGCCTCACCATACAAAGAACTTCAACATTTTAGACTGGTGGCATGAGTACAAGCTAACATATTCAGTGTTATCCATATTAGCACGAGATGTATTAACTATTCCTGTCTTGATAGTTTCTTCTAAGTTTACTTTCAGTCTTTCTAGAAGAATATTGGTGGAAAGAAGAACAAGACTAACAATTGATATGGTACTTCTCATAGTGAAAGACTGGGAATAAGCTAATGCCGGAGTTCAACACTATGTAGTGGATACAGAATTGAAACACACATTCAACAATATCTCTCTAAATGGCGGCGAAGGTAGTCAAGACGTTGACAACACTAACGATTCTTAGAGCATCCATATATACATTGTACTTTACTAATTTTTTACCTGTAATGGTAAGCTACAGGCTGCACTCTTTTTTCTTTATCAAGATTTTTTCAAGTTAGTTTTACTTAGCAAAGTTTTTAATGATGCAGCCATTTAATATTAATAAAGCTTATTATTATATTTGTATAGTTTATTATGCCTTTTTCTATAATTTCTACAATTTATTATGTCTTTTTCTATATTTTTTATAATTCATTGTGTCTTTTTTGAATTTTACATATTTTTTGAATTATTACATTTGTTGAAAATTGTTAGGCAAACAAGCCAGTTGGGTCAAATGGTTAGCCGTGACTACTGGCTCGTCAGGCTAAACGGGCGTCTGTCGGCTCAACATAGCATGAACCCCCTCTAGGCTGTGTCTGGGCCATCGCCTTGCCCCCCGGTTGTAACATCTTGGTTTTCAGTACCTTTTGATGTTTTTAAACTAAAAATAACCATTTAGATTCTTCTTGAATTAATTGAAGATTAATTAGAATTTTTTAAAATAAAAAGGTTTAATATGAATAAAATAAACTTCAATTAATACAAATCCTATTTTATTTGTGTTCCTTATGTTGTAAGGAATTTTTTATATTTTCTTGGATTTTTTGGAGTTTATTTTTTATCTCTTAGAGCTCAATTCTATTTATTCCCTTTTCTAAAATTCAAAAATCTTTGAAAATCTAGATTTTGGATTTAGGCCCAATTTTCTTCTCTCTCTAGCTTTTCCCATTTCTCTCGCTCGGGCTAGCCGTCGTAGGTAGCTGACCACGTGTGCCACACGTCGCCAATTCGAGCTCGCCCACTTCACTCACGCTGCATCTGCGATGTCCGCTCGTTTCCTCTCTCAGCATGGCTGACTAGTTAGCCCCGCATGTTAGGTTTGTATTCTCCGCGTTGTGCCCAAGCTGGACTCCTCTCTGCACCGTAGCTACTGTGGACTCATCATCTCCACCCCAGACTCTTCTCCTCTGGGTATAAATAGGCATGCCCGAGTCCGTAGATCGCATCCCAGAGCCGCCTTGCCCTCATGAAATCCTTGAGTGCCAGATTCGAGATTGCATCGCCACTACCTTGCTTAACTCTGACAAGTAATCGTTAAAGCCTTGGTGAGCCTTGAGCTTGAAACTGCAAAGCGTGGTTGTGGCTGAATGTGATGAAGGAGAAAATAGATAATGCTAGTGTTGTCCGCATCATCTTCTCCTTCTTCAAGAAAAGCCGTCCTCGGCTTTTGATAAGCTAAAAGAGTATTAGACAAAAAGAAGAAAGTACATGCGTGGTATATGTATTTGTCATCTGTTTTTGTATTCCATTTGTTTAGACTAAACCATTTAGCGCGATAATAAGAACAAGATATATATATTAAATCAGCACATATAATATTTATATCAGGGCGCATATGAAGTCCATTCGGAGTGTTTGGGACGCAATTTCATTCAATGCCTCGTTTTTGTACGTATGGAGTTCAAAGCACCCGACCAAACCCATTTTGATGGAAACTTTAACACTGACTCGAATGGATTCGAAATTCATGTCGAAATGAGTTAGGGCACATAAGAAAGTCCATTCGGGGTGTTTGGGACTTAGTTTCATTCGATGTCTCGTTTTTGTGCGCGCGAAGTTCAGAGCACCCGACCTAACCCATTTTCATAGAAAGTTTAACACCGACTCGGACGGATTCAAAATTTATATCGAAATGAATTAGGGCACATATGAAGTTCATTCGGGGTGTTTGGGACTCAGTTTCACTCGTTGCCTCTATTTCGTACGCATTGAGTTTCGAGTTCCAGTCCGACCCCGTTATGGTGGAAAGTTTAACATCGACTCGAACGGATTCGAAATTCATGTCAAAATGAGTTAGGACACATATGAAGTCCATTCGGGGTGTTTGAGACTCAATTTCATTCAATGTCTCGTTTTCGTACGCATGGAGTTAGAGCATCCGACCTAACCTGTTTTCGTGAAAAGTTTAACACCGACTTAGATAGATTCAAAATTCATGTCGAAATGAGTTTGGACGCATATGAAGTCCATTCGGGGTGTTTGGGACTCAGTTTCATTTGTTACCTCAATTTCGTACGGATGGAGTTTCGAGTTTCAGTTCGAACTCGTTTTGTTGGAAAGTTTAACATCGTCTTGGACGGATTCAAAATTCATGTCGAAATAAGTTAGAGTGCATATGAAGTACATTGGGGGTGTCCGAGACTCCGTTTCATTCGAGGCCTCGTTTTCGTATGCATGGAGTTCAAAGCACCCGACCAAACCTGTTATGGTGGAAAGTTTAGCACCGACTCGGACGGATTCGAAATTTATGTCGAAATGAGTTAGGGCGCATATGAAGTCCATTTGAGGTTGATGCGGATATGCACGTGTCTTGTACTTTTCCTTTAAATATCTTATTCAATTGGAAAGAATTATTGAGCCGCATGAAATATGGCCAGGTGAACTCATTTCAAACTATACTTAATTTTGTTATTCATAAGGATGAAATACTACATCATGTTATTACCTGGTGTATTCTTAGATTTGTCAATGGCAAAACAATAAAGATGCAAAAGGAAGCGGATAACCACATTATGTGCCAAAGACATGAAGGAACAAAGCCCACGCGGATGGAGCCAACAAGAACGAAGCACATGTGGCTGGTTGGAACCCATGTGGAAAGGGGAAAGAAAGCCCATATTGCGGGAGAGTATAAGGACGGAGCCCAAGGACTTAGAGCACAAGTTTTGGACACTATTTTGAAGCCCAACTCAGACTTCCCACGTGCTCAATCCAAATCCAACTCGGATTCAACTCAGAATTCAATTCGGACTCGGTTCGGGACAGCCTGTCAGGCAGTTACTAAAAAGGTCATAACATTCACAAACGGAGTCCGATTCAGGCGTTCTTGTACTTGTTGGAAAGATATTTTCAAGGGCTACGCAATGGATCTGGCCCCAGCATCAAATTCATCACGGATCAAAAGTTATGACCGAAACAATATGACGGCTGTAAAATCTAGTTTCCTTTTTTAAGAGTTCGTATCTAAAACCATATAGGGTTGAGTTGTAGTAGGTTTGGAGGACTCTATGCACGTCCTAAGAGGCTATATAAGCCCTGTATTGGCACCCTTAGAAGGGGACCAAGTTTTATGCATCAGATTGAAACATAGTTATTGCTTGTTCTTTCAGCACCAGAGTTCATGCGAGGACTTTGAGAGAGAATTAGGCAATCCATTGTTCGTTCTGCAACTCAAGGTCAAGCCGTCGTTCCATTGGGAATTGGGGACTTGGCGTTCGTCGCTTGTGGTCGCGCGACGACAACTATCCGGTTTGTTTTGGGCGTTTTCCGAAGAGTTAAGGGTTCGTACATGGGCACGAGTGTTCAGCTAGCGACATCGTCTACTTCACATCAACTATCCACGGTTCCTCACTGAGAAGATCGGGACCCATCCCCGTATCAGAGGTGTTTAGGACTCAGTTTCATTCGATGCCTTGTTTTCGTACGCACAGAGTTCAGAGCACCCGACCGAACCTATTATGGTGGAAAGTTTAGCACTGACTCGAACGGATTCGAAATTTATGTCAAAATGAGTTAGGACGCATATGAAGTTCATTCGGGGTGTTTGGGACACATTTTCTTTCGATGCCTCATTTTCGTACGCACAGAATTTAGAGCACCCGACCGAACCCGTTATGGTGGAAAGTTTAGCATTGACTCGGACGGATTTGAAATTCATGTCGAAATGAGTTAGGACGTATATGAAGTCCATTCGAGTTGTTTAGGACTCAATTTCATTCGACGCCTCGTTTTCGTACACATAGAGTTCAAAGTACCCGATCGAACACGTTTTAGTGGAAAGTTTAACTCTGACTCGAACTGATTTGAATTTATGTCGAAATGAGTTAGGGCGCATGTGAAGTCCATTCGAGGTGTTTGGGACTCAATTTTATTCGATGACTCGTTTTCATACGCACGGAGTTCAAAACACCCGATCGAACCCATTTTGGTGGAAAGTTTAACACAGACTCAGACGGATTCGAAATTCATGTCAAAATTAGTTATGGCACATATGAAGTCCACTCGGGGTGTTTGGGACTCAGTTTCATTCGATGCCTCATTTTGATACGCACAGAGTTCAAAGCATCCGTCGTACCCGTTTTGTTAGAAAGTTTAACACCGACTTGGACGGATTCGAAATTCATGTCGAAATGAGTTAGGACGCATATGAAGTCCAATCGGGGTGTTTAGGACTCAGTTTCATTCGATGCCTCATTTTCATACGCATAGAGTTCAGAGCACCGACCGAACCCGTTCTGGTGGAAAGTTTTGCACCGGCTCGGACGGATTCGAAATTCATGTCAAAATGAGTTAGATTCAAAATTCATATCAAAATGAGTTAGAGCGCATATGAATTACATTCAGAGTGTTTGGGACTCAGTTTCATTTGATGCATCGTTTTCGTACGCACGAAATTCAGAGCACCTATCTGAACCCGTTTTGGTGAAAAGTTTAACACCGACTCAGATGGATTTGAAATTCATGTCGAAATGAGTTAGAGTGCATGTGAAGCCCATTCGCGATGTTTGAGACTCATTTGAATTCGATGCCTCGTTTTCGTACGCACGGAGTTCAAAACACCTGACCAAACCAGTTTTGATGGAAAGTTTAGCACCGACTCAGATGGATTCGAAATTCACGTCGAAATGAGTTAGGGCGCATATAAAATCCATTTGACGGGTTTTGGACTCAGTTTCATTCGATGCCTCGTTTTTGTATGTACCAAGTTCGGAGCACCCGACCGATCTCATTTTGTTGGAAAGTTTAACACCGACTTGGACAGATACGAAATTCATGTCAAAATGAGTTAGAGCGCCGCATATGATGTCCATTCGGGGTGTTTGGGACTCAGTTTCATTCGATGCATCGTTTTCGTTTGCATGGAGTTCTGTGCACCCGATTGAACCCATTTTGGTGAAAAGTTTAACTCCGACTCGAACGGATTCAAAATTCATGTTGAAATGAGTTAGGGCGCATATGAAGTCCATTCAGGGTGTTTGGGACTCAGTTTCATTCGTTGCCTCGTTTTCGTACGCATGGAGTTCAGAGCACCCGATCGAACCCATTATGGTGGAAAGTTTAGCACCGACTCGGACGAATTTGAAATTCATGTCAAAATGAGTTAAGATGCATATGAAGTCCATTCGGGGTGTTTGGGACTCAGTTTCATTCGATGCCTCGTTTTCGTACGCATAGAGTTCAGAGCACCCGACCGAACCCGTTTTGGTGGAAAGTTTAACTCTGACTCGGACGGATTCGAAATTCATGTTGAAATGAGTTAGGACGCATGTGAAGCTCATTCAGGATGTTTGGGACTCAGTTGAATTCGATGCCTCGATTTCGTATGCACAGAGTTTAGAGCACCCGACCGAACCGATTTTGGTGGAATGTTTAACACCGACTCGGACGGATTCGAAATTCATGTCAAAATTAGTTAGAGTTAATATGAAGTCCATTCGGAGTGTTTGGGACTCAGTTTCATTCGATGCCTCGTTTTCGTACGGACGGAATTTAGAGCACCTGATCGAACCTGTTTTGGTGGAAAGTTCAACACCGACTCGGGTGGATTCGAAATTCATGTCGACATGAGATAGGGCGCAAATGTCTATATGTTGCTCATTGAGGATAAATTTATGATGAATATGTTGTTGTCCTTTGAGGTTAAATTTATGATGAATTTAATGTTATCCTTTGAGATTAAATTCTTATGAATTATGATTATCATATCATACATAATATGTTATGATATTTACATTGTGGATGTCTCCGCTTATAGCCGCGATCGTACCGGTACAGTATCGTATATTGTTGTAGTACGATGCACACTCTTACCTTGTTGGGTATACGAACGTACATTATCATAGTACAGCATCATAGTATGCATATGCATTTAATTGTGGATGGAATAACTGCATTCATATACCAATTGTTTAAAATTTATGAGGCTTGACTCGTGGGAGTCCTTGGTGGTTTATTAAATATGGATGTATATTGTAGTTGTGGTCTTGTGGTAACTAAAATGTTGTTGAATAATTGTTTGTATTTTGAATAGCCTGTTAAACAGTTGCTTGCTGAGATTTGTATCTCACTCTTGTTTTATTCCTCCCTCTACAGGTAATCCTTGAGTATGCATAGGAAGGGTAGAGCGGCACAATAATAATACACTTGAATAATTGATTTATGCTGTAATAAAATTGAGAAGATTCTAGCCATTTAACTATCTACCTCAACGATGTTTACATTAAATTAATAATGCTGGATTGTGAACCGTTTATTTGATTAAACTATTAGTGGTTGTTCTTAATTATTGATCTTGTCATTATTATCTTATTTCCTTTCAACTGGTTATTCTTCTGCTTTGTTTATCATGTTTAAAAAGTTGTTGCCAGTTTATTTTCTCTAGATTTTTGGCTAGTTGTGGAGTGGTTTAGTGGCATCTCAGGGTGATGTGGTATTGGGATGTTACAGCTGGTATATTCATCAGTTTGTGCAAGATAATAGGAATGACACAACAATTGATACATACATATACCATGAATATGTGTTGTTCTTTTCATTTACTACACATTCAGAGTTCATGATGAGATAAGTTGAACAAGTGTTGATGATAAATATATATACCATATATACACGTTGTATTCTTTGTTTAGTACAATTTCAGACGATCAAAAGCCGATGACGCTTTTTCTTGAAGAAGAGGAGGATGATGCAGATATGAACGTGTCTTGTACTGATGTGACCATGTCACAAATGCATACGACCATAGCTCTCAGGAATAAACAAAAGGTGAACTCTAATTTAATTGGGTCATTGTTTCCTATATTTGGAGATGCAAAACTATTATTTTATGTAATTGTATGTAGACCCATATTCGATATATACAAACCTAAAGTGAAGATGCGTGATAAGAACATCCTAACTACTTCCATATCTAGAGTGCATGAGAATGTTCACGAAGCTGAACTTACGATACAAGGACCAATAACTCGAGCGCAAACACGTCAACTTAACTATCAAGTGAATGCGTTCCAAAATTTACATACAAATGTTTCAAATAATGGAATACTATTTAATCCTTGTGATAATTTATTGAACTTAGGAACCATAGAGGAGAACCACGTGAACCAAGTGTACAAGTGGAACTGTCAAGCGTAAACCAAGTCCTGTTCGTGAGTTCAACTCAGATTCGGCCCTCCTAACAGCGTTTACTTCAAATGTGCATAACTTTTGCATACGAACTCCGTTTGAGGTGTGCAGGTATATCATGGAAAGAAGAATTCATCCACTTTCCAATGGATTTGGCCCCACCTCCAAATTCATTCTGTGTGCACCGCAATTACCAAAACAATTTGACGCTGATTCAGCCTGACAAGACCGACTTTAAATGCTCATAGATTTCGCATCAAGAGTCCATTTTGAATGTGTGAGTACAGCATGAAAAGCTTATCTTGTTTTCTTTCCAACGGATCTAGCTCTATCAAAAAATTCCTTTTGTGCGCGTCGGAATCATCAAAACAATCTTTCGGTTTTGGAAACAAAGATAGAATCCAATATGATTTGATTATTTTCCATGCGTTGAAAACTTTCCATATGCAAGGGCCTGCGTGCCCCTATAAATAGAGGCTCAATTGGCCATGTAACTCAGACCACCTTTGATAATAAATCTACTATTGTTCGTGCTTGAGTTTTAATCATTCAGTCTTTCCGTTGGGAATTGGGTGCACGATAGATCTTCGCTTGGTGGTCGGCGAAATCGATGTGAGTGTGATTTGGCGGATTAAAGAGTGTTCATCTCTTGCACTGGCATTGGAGGGTCACTACGATTCATTAAGACTCTCGTGAGTATTCAATTCCACGTCGAGAAGATCGGGCGACCCCGTATCACTCGAGGCGGCGGCAAGGGGAGTAGGGTGCGACCATGAAGAGGAGGAGGTGGCGGGGACGGAGAGTGGAGAGGGAGAGCCGGTTGATGAGGGGGATTTTATGCCCCGATTTTTTGATAAGAAGGATAACTTCATTGATTGATATGACGTTGACGATGATGCTACTTGACCGATACGACCAAGTACATTCTGCAATCGCTACACCACATCCTAGTCGATATTAACCATGCCAAGAACGCGGTTGACCTAAAAACGAGATTCTTTTCCTACAAGTAATCAAAGAACAAGTAAAAATAAGATAAAAAGCAATCTGAATATTGCAAATATGAATGAGGTACACAAAAGGTTGGGGCCTGCAATCGCAGTTGTTGGTTTAATCGACACAAGAACACATGACGAAGTTTTACGGTGAAAAACTAATCTACACAAGCCTGAGTTAAATGGCCAATGGAGAGATTTATAGGGGCATGCATGACTTTGCTTATGAAAAGTTTTTAACACATAGAAAGTAATCAAATCATAGCTGATTTTATCTCTGTTTTTAAAAACTGAAATATTGTTTTAATGATTCCGACGCACACAGAAGGAATTTTCAGATGGGGCCAGATCCATTGGAAAGAGGGTAAGATATGCTTTTCATGCTGTACTCACATATTCCAAATGGACTCTTGATGCAAAATCTATGAGCATCAGATTATTTTTGTAATTACGGTATGCACAAAAAGAATTTGGAGGTGGGCCAAATCCATTGGAAAGTGGACGAGCTCTTCTTTCTATACTGTACTTGCATATCTTAAACGGAGTTCGTATGCAAAAGTTATGCCCATTTGAAGCCGGATCTCTCAGGTTGAATCCGAATTGATCTAGAGGCCGAATTGGATTCCAAAACATATTCTACTTGAACTCTTGCTTGAATTTTAGCAAAAGTGATGTGGTGACTATAAGGAAGAGTTGGAAGAGACGTCGATATGATCTTGATATATTGGTTGACTTCCCTTTTGGCAGACCCCAACTACGAGATTGTAGTGTTGATGCAATCCTCCTTGTATAGTTACGTAAATATGCATTTTCATCATTAGGTAGCATCATATAGTTCATATGATATAAAGACACTCTTAAAAACAGGCTCACCTGATAATTTAAATGATGTGTAGGAACTCTTGTATAACTGCGTAGTATTGATGCAATCCTCCTTGTATAGCTGCGTAAATATACATTTTCATCATTAGGTAGTATCATATAGTTCATATGATATAAAGGCACTTCTAAAAACAAATTCACCTGATAATTTATGTGATGCATAGGAAATCTTGTAATTAGAATAACAAGTATTGTTAATATGACTGTATCCACCGGGGTTATGTCCTCATCACCGTCCACGCTGACGAGTGGAGAAGAGGGGGGCGAAGGCTAGAGGTGGTCGGAGACGGGAGGAGGCGTTGGTGGAAAGCAAGCACATAGGAGAGAAGGTGGTGGGGCGCACCATTGGGAGGAGGAGGGTGCTGTGCGAGGGGTCTAGAAGGTTCTAAAAAATCGTAGCCCGAGTGCGAGGGAGAGACAGGAGCCAGAAAGATAAGGTTTAGGGCCTGTTCTTTGCGGCTGCGGCTGATGGCTTTTGGCTGCGGTTGATGGTTTTTTGGCTGTTTACGACAGAGATTGCGGAAAGAGAGATACTCGCTTGTGATTTTTAATGATACAGATATTAGTTTTTTAACGTGTACTACAATTAATTTATAGATCCAATTTTAAAAAAATACTCCGTTTAAAAATTAGTTACTGTAGCAAAATAAGCACGGTGCCGCGGGTTTAAGCCCCAAACCCGCACCGGAACGGCAAAACCCCCCACCCGACGCGTGTTCCGCCCCGGCTAAAATGCCCCGCCGCCTCGCGACGACCTACTCCGGCCGCGTCGCCGCCGCGACGCCGCCCCCTCCAGCCCCTCCCTCACCGTCACCGTCTCCCCGACGCCTCCCCCAACGCCGCACGACGCCCGCGGCTACCCGCTCCCGCGCCGGCACCTCATCTGCGCCGCCGCCCGCATCCTCCGCTTCCCCTCCTCCCCCTCTCCGCTGCTCGACCTCGCCGACTACCTCCGCTCCCTCTGCCTCACCCTCACCGCCTCCGAGGCCTCTGAGATAGTCAAGGCGCTCTCCCGCGACCCCGCCCTCGCGCTCGCCTTCTTCCGCTTTGCCGCCACCTCCCTCCCGGGCTTCCGCCACGACGCCTTCTCCTACAACCGCATCCTGGCCCTCCTCTTCCGCACCAGGGCCGACGCCGCCGAGGCGTTGCGGCTCGTCGCGGAGATGGAGCGAGACGGCGTGGCCGGCAACATCTCCACGGTGAATTTGTTGGTTGGGATGGGCCGAGGAGGCCTGGAGGTGGCGAGGTGCCTGGAGCTGGCGAAGAAGTGGGGGCTGAGGCTTAATGGTTACACCTACAAGTGCATTGTACAGGCGCATTTGAGGAGCAGGGAGGTGTGGAAGGGGTTCAAGGTGTACGAGGACATGCGGAGGAAGGGGTACAAGCTGGATATATTTGCGTATAACACGCTGCTCGATGCGCTTGCCAAGGCTGGAATGGTATGATAATGGGCACAATTCACCTGTATATCGATGATGCTTGAAGTTCTGTGCTAATCTAGGAATTGTTCTGTTCATGTTCTTGTTATGTTTTGCTCTGATTATTTGACTTAGCATTGAATTCATACCTGTGATTTAAGAATGAGGAGGCTTGAGAGATAGAACTGTAACTCAATGTTATTTTTACCCAAAGTACATCTGTGGGATGAAATTGGTATAACTAGACTGTTAACAGTGGGTACAGATAACTTTCCAGTGCCAGGGATTTGTTGATGCAGTAGTTGATGTTGTTTGATGAAGATATCAGTTGAGCATATCAGATTGTGGTCACCATAAATGCTTGTTAAGTAAGCATTGATGCTAGCCATTCTGGTGCTTGGTGGTACCAGTTAATGTTGGACTTAGGAACATGCATACCTGGCTGGAATTGGAACATCTCTAGACAGCTTGTAGTTATTATTGCACTGGACCTTTTTTCACTATGATGGTCATGTAAATAACAAAAGGGATGATGGCAACAAATATCTCAATGTGTACTGTGTACATACACAAGCCAAGCTGTCATCAATACTAAGAACATTCTGGAATTGCAACTATGTAATGTCCCTAAGTACAAATGTAAAAACACCTGGTAGTCTACTATGCTTCTCAGTAAGTCATCCAAACACGTTGTGGTAGACGTAGATCCCTTTGAAAATTTTCGAATCTACTAACTCAACTCAAAGCATCCAACATGGGCCTAAAGTCCTATGGGATTTCACATACTTACCACCCTTTAAGGATCATGACTCAACATATCTTGCTAGTATTTTAGTCTAACTCATCTGAGATTGCCAAACACAGTAAGTTTTTGGGCCTCACATACTAAAAGGTCAAGCATTTTCTATTGTTAAACAATAAGGGTTACATCATGCACACCTCATGCTGGATTTTGGAAATATCATCTCGAGTTGAATTTTAGAAATATCACCACAAGTTGTGTATGTAGCACTGAACTTTGGGTATCAAAATCCTGATGGAGTTATATATTTTGCAAAATATTGATCCAAGTTTGTCAATTCATGAAGGTCATAGTTGGTAAAATTTGATGAACTTCAGATTTGTGTAATATCAACTTTGTGTTAGTGGAATGTAAACAAGAACTTGCTTTGTTTGTTTGAATTTTAACCCTCACTATTTCATAAGAATTATGCTGTTTCTCAAAACTTTGCAGCTGATCTTTGTTAGTCAAGCAGGTTGACCAAGCTTACCAAGTCTTTGAAGATATGAAACAAAAGCACTGTGAGCTGGATGCATACACATGTACTATACTAATTAGAATGTCTGGAAAGGCTGGGAATACTGCTAAATTTCTCTCATTTTTTGAGGAAATGGTGTCGAAAGACATGTTCTTAACCTGATTGCTTATAATACTGTTATTGAGGCTCTTGGTAAGAACAAGATGGTGGAGAAGGTAATTTTTTTACTCTCCAAAATGATTGAGAGTGACTGCCAGCCCAATCAATTCACATATAGCATTACACTGGATATTTTGGCAACAGAAGGGCAACCACACAGACTAAATGAGGTTCTAGATATCTGTAGTAGGTATGTGAACAGATCAATTTATTCTTATTTGGTCAAGTCACTCAGCAAATCTGGGCATGTAAGTGAGGCACATAATGTATTCTGTCGTTTGTGGAACTCGCATGAAAAAAGAGATAGGGATGCTTTTGTATCAATTCTCGAGGTGTTATGCAATGCAGGAAAAACATTAGAGTCTATTGATCTACTACATATGATGCCTGAAAAAGGGATTGCTACCGATATTGGCATGTACAATATGGTCTTTTCATCTCTTGGAAAGCTCAAGCAGGCCTATTCTTATTTGGTCAAGTCACTCAGCAAATCTGGGCATGTAAGTGAGGCACATAATGTATTCTGTCGTTTGTGGAACTCGCATGAAAAAAGAGATAGGGATGCTTTTGTATCAATTCTCGAGGTGTTATGCAATGCAGGAAAAACATTAGAGTCTATTGATCTACCACATATGATGCCTGAAAAAGGGATTGCTACCGATATTGGCATGTACAATATGGTCTTTTCATCTCTTGGAAAGCTCAAGCAGGCCTCTTTCATAAGCAATCTCTTTGACAAGATGAAAGCTAATGGAATTGCTCCTGATCTTTTTACCTACAATATTATGATTTCAAGTTATGGTAGAGTTGGCTTAGTTGATAAGGCGTCAGGACTTTTTGAAGAAATGGTGGCTAGCAGTCGTAAGCCTGATGTCATCACCTACAATTCTTTGATAAACTGTCTTGGAAAAAATGGAGATCTCGATGAAGCCCACATGCTTTTCAAAGAGATGCAAGAGAGGGGTTATGATGCTGATGTCTTTACTTACAGCATATTAATTGAGTGCTTTGGGAAATCCAATAAGGTTGATATGGCATGCAGCTTATTTGATGAGATGATTGCCGAGGGATGCATCCCTAATATTGTAACTTATAACATACTACTTGATTGCTTGGAGAGATGTGGGAAGACAGCAGAAGCTCATAAACTTTATGAAACTATGAAGCAATGGGGGTTAACTCCTGACTCAATAACTTACTCAACACTTGAGCGATTGGAAAGTAGATCTCAATGAACAGTAAGAATACGTAAGCCAACTCGGATTACAGGTTGGGTTGCCAGTCCATTGTGATGATGATGGCTTGGTAAATTTGAGGGATCCACCCTGATTCTTCAAGTTGTGTGCCTCCTGTGATGTGGAGCTGGGGACTCTGTATACAATGTTGCAACTGTATTGCGGTGCTCCAATGGTACCAAATTATCTATTTAATCACTGATGAAAAAACTTGGGTATCTTTCTTCCTTAGAATGGTAAATTAAGGATAACTCAATCAGGCATACTGATACTGTGCGGACCTATATCTCAATTCTGAACAGTTCATGAACCATGGACTAAATAAGGTACTGTGTATAATTACCAAAGCAATAGTTGTTCAAGAAGTACAGAATCCTCATTTCAAGTTCCTAATTCCTACAGGCTACAGACATACAGGTTCATGCAGTTATAAGACTTCCAAAATGACGACTGTAATTCAGACATCCTCTGTAACTGAGGCAAGTTTTAAGATTCATTATGTCAGAAAGAGATTTCAGTGTGCGAATCTGAGAGGGGAGTATGGCTTCTAACTTTTTAGGTTGTTGGAAGAAGGGATGCTTGTGATGTCAAAGCTCTGGTTGACATTGAAGACATATTCAAAAGAGGTAAGAATTCTACTTTGACGTCTTATAAATTACCTTCAACATGCGATGCCACTCAATGCAGGCAATTTGTTTTCAGACTATAATCCTGCTGCTTTCTTCCCTATTTTTTGAGGGTATAATGTAAAGTATGGATAACATTATATAGCTAACTGTTTCTGAAGTATTTGCTGTAACTTGTAATACATGCGACACATGTAACTCAAAAAATGTCTACTTGATTATGTTAAAGGATATAGAGTTGTATTAGAATATAGAGTTTATATTCTCTTTCGGATATACCTTCCTTATTTGTAATACCTTCTTATACTCTTTCTATATATTATCCACTGAGGCTCTTCAATACATATACAATATTCATAACATGGTATCCAAGATTGTCAAGGCGTCGCCTAGGCGTCCAGTCGGCTGGGGCCGGACGCCGTGGAGGCACGCCTCGCTTTGGCCAGCTAGGCGGGCGCCCAGGTCGACACGGCGTCTATGGCGTCGTCTGGGTGAGCGCATGGCGAGCGCATAAGAGAGGGGCTTGGGTTCCAGATCGCGTCGCGTGTACCTGGACTCTGGGGCTGCCGAGTCGCTGCATCCCGAAGAGGCGATTGGAGAGCCCGAACCCTAGCCGTCGCCGTCCCTCCGCCTCACCGCCGCCGGCGACAGCCGCCAGGTACGCCTGCCTCCCGCCCACCGCCTCCCTCCCTCTGCTTCTCCTTCTCGCTCGCCGCCTCCCTCCCGCGCTGCTTCCTCTCGCTCTAGTGCCTCCCGCCGCCGCTCCCTCTCTCCCTCCGTCGGATCCGCGGTCTCCTCTGCGTTGTCGGCCGGTTCTCCGCTGCCTCCTCCAGTCTGCCGGCTGTTGCTTGGAGGCAGTGGAGAGCGGCGGCGGGAAGAGGGAGTGGCCGTCGGCGAGCTGCCTCGGCCTTGCCGGTGCCGGAGGGAGAGGAGATGGGGGAAGGAAGAGGGAGAGAAGGAGATGGGGGGCGAAGAATGTGTCGAGTGTCGACTGTCGAGTGCCACTTGAGCTCAGGCGGCGGTGTAATAAGTGATTTTGGCTTTTTGCGAGTGAGCCTCTCAAAGTTTTGAAATTACAATATGATCCTTCTCTATATGCATTTCTTCTATTTAGGCTCTTCTCAAGTGAACCGTCTTAGCTCGCCTAGCAACGCCTAGAGGACGACTAGGCGCCCGTCTGGACGACTAGGCGCCCGTCTGGACGACTAGGCGTCCAGGCGCTCCTTAGGTGCCGTGGTCGCCGAGGTCGCCGTGACAACCATGATGGTATCAGAACCAAGGTAGGGTTAGGGTTTACCTTTCCTAACCTCTTCTCATTTTCCGCATTTGCTGCCCCCGAGAGGATTTCTTCGCTCCCAGGGGTGGCTACCTCTCCCGGCACTCCTCGGCTCGGACACCCTCTGCGAACACCCGGACCTCTTCACCGGCGCACTCCTCCTGGCCTTTGTCTCGGCGTCGCTCGTGTGGGTAGCGTCGCCTGGCGGACTGCGCGGGTTGCTTGTGTTCGGCAGCATCTTCACACTCTCACGAGGGCTCCTGCACCGCGCGCTCGTCGCCATGGCCCGCACGAGGTGCTGGCCCACTCGGCGTTCGTGGACCGCCTGCTAAAGCGCTCGGCACGCGAGCTGCTGTTCGCGCGTGCCATCTGGTTCGCGCCCAGCAGCGACTATTGGCGCCTCCTCTGCCGCATCGCCTCCACGCACCTTTTCTCCCCGCGCCGTGTGGCCGCGCACGAGTTCGGCTGCCAGATCGATGCTGCAGCCATGGTCCGCGCCGTCACCGCTGAGTAGTTCGCCTCCAGTGCCGTATTATGTCCCATCTGAGGCCGTGCGGTATATTCTTGTGCTGTCTCTCTCATCGTTGCATTGGGGGAGAATAGGAGGGTAGACGCTACTCTCTGCTCTCTCTCCTCTTTTATTGTCGTGCGGACGGGTTTGTTCGGCAAAGTAAGACTAATCTTTGAAGCGGTGGAGCAATGGATAGCTGGTTTTTGTGATGGTCTATTTGAGGCTTGCTAGGGAGATTGCTCAGGTTTTTAAGACTAATCTTTTATGCCTATTTTTTAAAGGATTTTGAGTCTTTTAGGATTTCGAGTTTTCCGCTGCGTCCATTCAAATCCATAGTTTTTTTATCTTCTAGTTCGTCTAAGCCGTGCGAGTCTACAAATTTTTGTGTCAGTCAGTCGATTGCTTTGCTAGCTACAACCCATCCTTTAGGATTTGTGTGGTCTTTTGCATGACAGCAAACACCGCTCTTCTCTCTGAGCCGCATGCAAGTCGTAGAAGTTGTTATGATGCTGTCGCTTCTCTTTAAGCCATTGCCTCGAGCTTTTAAGGCCGCCACACTTTTTCTGCATTATGCTTCTATTGCGTTTCTTGTGCACTGCGTCGCCACCGTCTCGGGTTTCGATCTGCTTTATGGGATGCCACCATACTTTATGAGCTACCTTATGACCTTGGATGGAGATCTTCTATTTTCAACACAATTTTCAAGAGCCACATGCTACGACGACGTTTACAAGGCTTGAATTTTGGATTTTTTCCCCTATTTTAATGTCAACTCTTTTAAATGCAACGCTATTGCATACGCCTTGCATTTGAGGGGGTATTAAGGATATAGAGTTGTATTAGGATATAGAGTTTGTATTTTCTTCTTGATATGTCTTCCTTATCTGTAATACCCTCTTGTACTCCCTATATATATTATCCATTGGGCTCTTCAATACATACATAATATTCATAATAGATTATTTGTAAAAGTTCCATGTTGTTGCTATTATCAAGATGTATTGTGAAATTTTAAACATATAGGTTGATGTGGAATGAATAATAGTTTATCTTAGAGGTCCTAACTAAGCAACAGATGCTGAAGTACATAGTGTACCAATAGGCTATAGCTATCTTGTTAGTCCTATCCAGATCCTTATTAGGTTGATCTAGCTTGCCATTGTCATGGTGTCTTTATGTGGTGCTTTACTACTCTACATGTACAAATTTAATGTCTTCCTCTAGAATTGTTTTATATTGCCATACTGGTATTAGTTTTGGGCCATACAACATAATGTTGAGAATTTCATTCCTGGAGTTCTTACTAGCCCTAATGCTTTTGAAGTTGCCGTATTGCTATATATTGAATTTTCTTTGTTTATTTCAATTCTTTTTATTTGTTTAGAAAGCATAGGTATGGATTGTTAGATATATCTCATATATAGCTGTGTAATTACCCTGTTGTATAAGGGGTTTCCTGCATATATGACCAAGGTTATTAAGTCGACACTACCCTCCTAATAATCGACTTGTCGACTAGTCGACCGACTAGTCGCTGACTAGTTGACATGTATTGTTTGGACTATTTATATGAATATGTATATAAAGAGAAGGACTTTATTGCAATTGCAAAAACTAAGAGGGCTAGATTGCAAAATACCGAATCCTTATAACACCCTGCCTCGCCTCCGCCCCACTGCTTCGCAGGCTCTCTTCTCCGACGCCCTTGCCTCGCCTCCGCCCCCACTCCTCGCCTCTCTTCTCCGACCCCCCCGCCTCGCCTCTGTCCCCACTGCCTCGCCTCTCTTCCTCCGACCCCCTGCCTGTCGCCCTCACTGCCTTCTCTTCCTGCGACCGGAGCCGACGGCGGTGAAGCAGGAAGCGGCGCTACGGCGGATCTGGTGGCAGCGGAAGCAGTGGATTCGACGGCGGCAACGGCGGAGATAGTAGATCCGGCGGCGGCGACGACAGATCTGTGGCGACGGTGGCGGCGCAAGTCGAGTCGACTGCTCCAGTCGTTCCTGCGCCACTAACTTGTCGATGACTTAATAAGCATGTATATGACATACCTGTACATGTATATATATTGGCCCATTGATCTCATGATGAACACAAACGTTATTTATACCATGGTATCAGAGCCATACCTAGGTTTTTAGAGCCGCCGCTGCTACCACCTGGGGTTCCTCTCTACGCTCACTGTTGACTATTGTTGTTGACTCTCCCCTATCTTCCACTGTTGTCCTGATCGATCTGATCTGGGCTTGCTATCTTCCAACACCACCCCGATCGATTGCATTCGGGCTCGCCGCTGCTCGGGATTGGGACGCGAAAAGGATCCCAATCTTCCAACGCCACCTGGATCTATTGGATCTGGGCTCGCAGACCGCTCAGGACGTGGAAGGATCCTCCGTCGACGCCACCTCTCGTGAAGGCCGCTCGGAGGGTCGTTGACATCCGCCACGCCGCCGGCCGTCCCCCACAACGCGCGTGTCGCGGCGGTGCTCGCTCCCGCTGCGGCCTTGGCGCACTCCCTGTCTTTGCCGCCTTCGCCATCGGCCTCGATGCACTGCGGTTCTAGCAGGGCACCTTCTTCACTACGTGGATGGCTGCCGGTCCTCAAGCCACCGACGGTGAGGCCGGTCGCCGCTCCGGATGTCGCCTCTTGGAAGGGATCTCCGTCGACGTCGGCTTCGCGTGCCGGTCGGCCGTTCGGTGAGGCCGTCGGTGAGGCCTCTTGGGTAGATCCTCTTTACATCGGGTAGATCCTCTTTATAGGAAATTTTAACACCGGTTCGAAAGTTCACGAAACACATGCCGGCACGCGTTAGGGCGCGTATGAGGTACATTGGGGGTGTTCGGGACGCATTTTGCTCCGGTGCCGCGTTTTCGTTCGCACGGATTTCAGAGCACCCGACAAGCCCGTTTTGGAGGAAATTTTAAAACCGGGTCGAAAGTTCACGAAACGCATGCCGGCACGCGTTTAGGCGTATGAGGTCCATTGGGGGTGTTCGGGACGCGTTTTGCTCCGGTGCCGCGTTTTCGTTCGCACGGATTTCAGAGCACCAAAAGAGACCGTTTTATAGGAAATTTTAACACCGGCTTGAAACTTCACGAAACGCATACCGGCACACGTTAGGGCGCGTATGGGGTCCATTGGGGGTGTTCGGGACGCGTTTTGCTCCGGTGCCGCGTTTTCGTTCGCACGGATTTCAGAGCACCCGACGAGCCCGTTTTATAGGAAATTTTAACACCGGCTCGAAAGTTCACGAAACGCATGCCGGCACGCGTTAGGGCGCGTATGAGGTCCATTGGGGGTGTTCGGGACGCGTTTTGCTCCGGTGCCGCGTTTTCGTTCGCACGGATTTCAGAGCACCCGACGAGCCCGTTTTATAGAAAATTTAATACCGGCTCGAAAGTTTACGAAACCTATGCCGGCATGCGTTAGGGCGCGTATGAGGTCCATTGGGGGTGTTCAGGACGCGTTTTGCTCCGGTGCCGCGTTTTCGTTCGCACGGATTTCAGAGCACCCGATGAGCCCGTTTTGGGGGAAATTTTAACACCGGCTTGAAAGTTCACGAAACGCATGCCGGCACGCGTTTGGGCGCGTGTGAGGTCCATTGGGGTGTTCGACGCGCGTTTTGCTCGGTGCGCGTTTTCGTTCGACGGATTTTTGAGCACCCGACGAGCCCGCTTTATAGAAAATTTATCTGGCTCGAAAGTTTACGAAACCTATGCGCGGCATGCGTTAGGGCGCGATGAGGTCCATTGGGGTGTTGGGACGCGTTTTGCTCGGTGCTGCGCGTTTGTTCGCACGGATTTTGAGCACCCGATGAGCCCGTTTTGGGAAATTTTAACACCGCTTGAAAGTTCACGAACGCATGCCGCGCGCGTTTGGCGCGTGTGAGGTCCATTGGGGTGTTCGGGACGCGTTTTGCTCGTGTGCGCGTTTTTCGTTCGACGGATTTGAGCACCCGACGAGCCCGCTTTATAGAAAATTTATCTGGCCAAAGCTTACGAAACCTATGCCGCATGCGTTAGGCGCGATGAGGTCCATTGGGGTGTTCGGACGCGTTTTGCTCGGTGCCGCGTTTTCGTTCGCGCGACGGATTTTGAGCACCGATGAGCCCGTTTTGGGGAAATTTTAACACCGGCTTGAAAGTTCACGAAACGCATGTCGGCACGCATTATGGCGCGTATGAGGTCCATTGGGGTGTTCGACGCGTTTTGCTCGGTGTCGCGTTTTCGTTCGACGGATTTTGAGCACCGCGAGCCCGCTTTATAGGAAATTTTAACACCGGCTCGAAAGTTCACGAAGCGCATGCGCGACGCGCGTTAGGGGCGTATGAGGTCAATTGGGGTGTTCGAGGGTTTTGCTCGGTCGCGCGTTTTCGTTCGCGGTTGAGCACCCGACGAGCCCGTTTTGGAGGAAATTTTAACACCGGCTCGAAAGTTTACGAAACCTATGCCGGCATGCGTTAGGGCGCGTATGAGGTCCATTTGGGGTGTTCGGGACGCGTTTTGCTCCGGTGCCGTGGTTTCGTTCGCACGGATTTCAGATCACCCGACGGCCGCTTTGGAGGAAATTTAACACCGCTCGAAAGTTCACGAACGATTCGCACGCGCGTTAGGGCGCGTATGGGGTCCTTTGGGGGTGTTCGGGACGCGTTTTGCTCCGGTGCCGCGTTTTCGTTCGCACGGATTTCAGAGCACCCGACAAGCTCGTTTTGGAGGAAATTTTAACACCGGCTCGAAAGTTCACGAAACGCATGCCGCACAGCGCTTAGCGCGATGAGGTCCATTGGGGTGTTCGACGCGCGTTTTGCTCGGTCTGCGTTTTTCGTTCGCGACGGATTTTGAGCCCCGACGAGTCTGTTTTGGAGGAAATTTTAACACCGGCTCGAAAGTTCACGAAACGCATGCCGGCACGCGTTTAGGCGCGTATGAGGTCCATTGGGGGTGTTCGGGACGCGATTTGCTCCGGTGCCGCGTTTTCGTTCGCACGGATTTCAGTGCACCCGACGAGCCCGTTTTGGAGAAAATTTTAACACCGGCACGAAAGCTCACGAAACGCATGCCGGCACGTGTTAGGGCACGTATGGGGTCCATTGGGAGTGTTCGGGACGCGTTTTGCTCCGGTGCCGCGTTTTCGTTCGCACGGATTTCAGAGCACCCAACGAGCCCGTTTTATAGGAAATTTTAACACCGGGTCGAAAGTTCACGAAACGCTTGCCCACACGTGTTTGGGCGCGTATGAGTTCCATTGGGGGTGTTCGGGACGCGTTTTGCTCCGGTGCCGCGTTTTCGTTCGCACGGATTTCAGAGCACCCGATGAGCCCGTTTTGGAGGAAATTTTAACATCGGCTTGAAAGTTCACGAAACGCATGCCGCACGCGCGTTAGAAGCGCGGTTGAGGTCCACCGGGGTGTTCGACGCGTTTTGCTCGGTGTCGCGTTTTTCGTTCGACGGATTTTGAGCACCGACGAGCCCGCTTTATAGGAAATTTTAACACCGCCGAAGTTCACGAAATGCATGCACGCACGCGTTAGAGCGCGATGAGGTGCATTGGGGTGTTCGGGCGGGTTTTGCTCGGTGCGCTGCGTTTTCGTTCGCACTGATTTCAGAGCACCCGACGAGCACGTTTTGGAGGAAATTTTAACACCGGCTCGAAAGTTTACGAAACCTATGCCGGCATGCGTTAGGGCGCGTATGAGGTCCATTGGGGGTGTTCGGGACGCGTTTTGCTCCGGTGCCGCGTTTTCGTTCGCGCGGATTTGAGACCACCCGACAGCCCGTTTTGGAGGAAATTTTAACACCGGCTCGAAAGTTCACGAAACGCATTCCGGCACGCGTTAGAGCGCGTATGGGGTCCTTTGCGGGTGTTCGGGACGCGTTTTGCTCCGGTGCCGCGTTTTCGTTCGCACCGATTTTAGAGCACCCGACGAGCCCGTTTTATAGGAAATTTTAACACCGGGTCGAAAGTTCACGAAACGCATGCCGGCACGCGTTTGGGCGCGTATGAGGTCCACTGGGTGTGTTCGTTACGCGTTTTGCTCCGGTGCCGCGTTTTCGTTCGCACGGATTTCAGAGCACCCGATGAGCCCGTTTTGGAGGAAATTTTAACACCGGCTTGAAAGTTCACGAAACGCATGCCGGCGCGCGTTAGGACGCGTATGAGGTCCACTGGGGGTGTTCGGGACGCGTTTTGCTCCGGTGTCTCGTTTTCGTTCGCACGGATTTCAGAGCACCCGACGAGCCCGTTTTGGAGGAAATTTTAACACCGGCTCGAAAGTTTACGAAACCTATGCCGGCATGCGTTAGGGCGCGTATGAGGTTCATTGGGGGTGTTCGGGACGCGTTTTGCTCCGGTGCCACGTTTTCGTTCGCACGGATTTCAGACCACCCAATCGCCCGTTTTGGAGAAATTTTAACACCGGCTCGAAAGTTCACGAAACGCATTCCGGCACGCGTTAGGGCGCGTATGGGGTCCTTTGGGGGTGTTTGGGACGCGTTTTGCTCCGGTGCCGCGTTTTCGTTCGCACGGATTTCAGAGCACCCGACAAGCCCGTTTTGGAGGAAATTTTAACACCGACTCGAAAGTTCATGAAACACATGCCGGCACGCGTTTAGGCGCGTATGAGGTTTATTGGGGGTGTTCGGGACTAGTTTTGATCCGCTGCCGCGTTTTCGTTCGCACGGATTTCAGAGCCCCCGACGAGTCCGTTTTGGAGGAAATTTTAACACCGGCTCGAAAGTTCACGAAACGCATGCCGGCACGCGTTTAGGCGCGTATGAGGTCCATTGGGGGTGTTCGGGACGCGTTTTGCTCCGATCTCGCGCTTTTCGTTCGACGGATTTTGAGCACCCGACGAGCCCGTTTTGGAGGAAATTTTAACACCGGCCGAAAGTTTACGAAACCTATGCCGCATGCGTTAGGTGCGTATGAGGTCCATTGGGGTGTTGGGACGCGTTTTGCTCGGTGCGCGTTTTCTCGCGACGATATTTGAGCACCCGATGAGCCCGTTTTGGGGAAATTTTAACACCGGCTTGAAAGTTCACGAAACGCATGCCGGCACGCGTTTGGGCGCGTGTGAGGTCCATTGGGGGTGTTCGGGACGCGTTTTGCTCCGGTGCCGCGTTTTCGTTCGCACGGATTTCAGAGCACCCGACGAGCCCGTTTTATAGAAAATTTAATACCGGCTCGAAAGTTTACGAAACCTATGCCGGCATGCGTTAGGGCGCGTATGAGGTCCATTGGGGGTGTTCAGGACGCGTTTTGCTCGGTGCGCGTTTTTCGTTCGCGACGGATTTTGAGCACCGATGAGCCCGTTTTGGGGAAATTTAACACCGGCGAAAGTTCACGAACGCGTGTCGGCACGCATTATGGCGCGTATGAGGTCCATGGGGTGTTCGACGCGCGTTTTGCTCGGTGTCGCGTGCGTTCGCGACGGATTTCGAGCACCGACGAGCCCGCTTTATAGGAAATTTTAACACCGCTCGAAAGTTCACGAACGCATGCCGCACGCAGCGTTAGAGCGCGATGAGGTCCATTGGGGGTGTTCGGGACGGGTTTTGCTCCGGTGCCGTGTTTTCGTTCGCACGGATTTCAGAGCACCCGACGAGCCCGTTTTGGAGGAAATTTTAACACCGGCTCGAAAGTTTACGAAACCTATGCCGGCATGCGTTAGGGCGCGTATGAGGTCCATTTGGGGGTGTTTAGGACGCGTTTTGCTCCGGTGCCGTGGTTTCGTTCGCACGGATTTCAGATCACCCGACAGCCCGTTTTGGAGGAAATTTTAACACCGGCTCGAAAGTTCACGAAACGCATTCTGGCACGCGTTAGGGCGCGTATGGGGTCCTTTGGGGGTGTTCGGGACGCGTTTTGCTCCGGTGCCGCGTTTTCGTTCGCACGGATTTCAGAGCACCCGACAAGCTCGTTTTGGAGGAAATTTTAACACCGGCTCGAAAGTTCACGAAACGCATGCCGGCACGCGTTTAGGCGCGTATGTGGTCCATTGGGGGTGTTCGGGACGCGTTTTGCTCCGGTGCGTTTTCGTTCGCACGGATTTTGAGCCCCGACGAGTCCATTTTGGAGGAAATTTTAACACCGCTCGAAAGTTCACGAACGCATGCCGCACGCGCGTTTAGCGCGTATGAGGTCCATTGGGGTGTTGGGACGCGATTTGCTCGGTGCGCTTTTGTTCGCGACGGATTTTGAGCACCCGACGAGCCCGCTTTGGAGGAAATTTTAACACCGCACGAAGCTCACGAACGCATGCGCACGCACGTGTTAGGCGCGATGGGGTCCATTGGGGTGTTCGGGCGCGTTTTGCTCGGTCGCGTGTTTTCGTCAGACGGATATCGAGCACCCGACGAGTCCGCTTTATTGGAAATTTTAACACCACGGCTCGAAAGTTCACGAACGCATGCCGCGCGCGTAGCGCGATGAGGTCCATTGGGGCGTTCGACGCGTTTTGCTCGGTGCGCGCTTTTCGTTCGCACGGATTTCAGAGGACCCGACGAGCCCGTTTTGGAGGAAATTTTAACACCGGCTCGAAAGTTCACGAAACGCATGCCGGCACGCGTTAGGGCGCGTATGAGGTCCATTGTGGTTGTTCGGGACGCGTTTTACTCCGGTCCCGCGTTTTCGTTCGCACGGATTTCAGAGCACCCGACAAGCCCGTTTTGTAGAAATTTTTAACACCGGCTCGAAAGTAAACGAAACGCATGCCGGCACGCGTTAGGGCGGTATGAGGTCCATTAGGGGTGTTCGGGACGCGTTTTGCTCCGGTGCCGCGTTTTCATTTGCACGGATTTCAGAGAACCCGATGAGCCCGTTTTATAGGAAATTTTAACACTGGATCGAAAATTCACGAAACACATGCCGGCACGCGTTAGGGCGCGTATGAGGTCCATTGGGGGTGTTCGGGACGCGTTTTGCTCCGGTGCCGCGTTTTCGTTCGCACGGATTTCAGAGCACCCGACGAGCCCGTTTTTGTGGAAATTTCAACACCGGGTCGAAAGTTCACGAAACGCATATGGCACGCGTTTAGGCGCGTATGAGGTCCATTGGGGGTGTTCGGGACGCGTTTTGCTCCAGTGCCGCGTTTTCGTTCGCACGGATTTCAGAGCACCCGACGAGCCCGTTTTATATCAAATTTTAACACCGGCTCGAAAGTTCACGAAACGCATGCCGGCACATGTTAGGACGCGTTTGCGGTCCATTGGGGGTGTTCGGGACGCGTTTTGCTTCGGTGCCGTGTTTTCGTTCGCACGGATTTCAGAGCACTCGACGAGCACGTTTTGGAGGAAATTTTAACACCAGCTCGAAAGTTCACGAAACGCAAGCAGGCACGCGTTAGGGCGCGTATGAGGTCCATTGGGGTGTTCGACGCGTTTTGCGCGGTGCGCGTTTTCGTTCGACGGATTTAAGAGCACCGACGAGCCCGCTTTGGAGGAAATTTTAACACCGGCTCGAAAGTTCACGAACGCATATCGCGCGCGCGTTAGGGCGCGATGAGGTCCATTGGGGGTGTTCGGGACGCGTTTTGCTCGGTGCGCGTTTTTGTCGCGACGGATTTTGAGCACCCGACGAGCCCGTTTTGAAGGAAATTTTAACACCGGCTCGAAAGTTCACGAACGCATGCCGCACGCCGTTAGGCGCGTATGAGGTCCATTGGGGTGTTCGACGCGCGTTTTGCTCGGTGCGTTTTGTTCGTCGACGGATTTCGCAGCACCCGACGAGCCCGTTTTGGCCGAAATTTTCACACCGGCTTGAAAGTTCACGAAACGCTTGCAGGCACGCGTTAGGGCGCGTATGAGGTCCAGTGGGGGTGTTCGGGACGCGTTTTTGCTCGGATTTCAGAGCATCCGGCGAGCCCGTTTTGGAGGAAATTTTAACACCGGTTCGTAAGTTCACGAAGCGAATGCCGGCACGCGTTAGGGCGCGTATGAGGTCCATTGGCGGTGTTCGGGACGCGTTTTGCTCCGGTGTCGCGTTATCGTTCGCACGGATTTCAGAGCACCCGACGATCCTCTTATATAGGAAATTTTAACACCAGCTCGTAAATTAACGAAGCGCATGCCGGCACGCGTTAGGGCGCGTAAGAGGTCCCATGGGGGTGTTCGGGACGCGTTTTGCTCCGGTGCCGCATATTCGTTCGCACGGATTTCAGAGCACCCGACGAGCCCGTTATATAGGAAAGTTTAACGCCGGCTCGAAAGTACACGAAGCGCATACCGGCACGCGTTAGGGCGCGTAAGAGGTCCCATGGGGGTGTTCGGGACGCGTTTTGTTCCGGTGTCGCGTTTTCGATCGCACGGATTTCAGAGCACCAGACGAGCCCATTTTGGAGGAAAGTTTAACAACGGCTCGAAAGTACACGAAACGCATACCAGCACGTGTTAGGGCGGGTATGACGTCCATTGGGGGTATTCGGGACGCGTTTTGCTCCGGTACCGCGTTATCGTTCGCACGGATTTCAGAGCACCCGACGAGCCTGTTTTGGAGGAAATTTTAACACCGGCTCGAAAGTTCACGAAACGCATGCCGGCACGCGTTTGGGCGCGTACGAGGTCCATTGGGGGTGTTCGGGATGCGTTTTGCTCGGTCTTTGCGTTTTCGTCGCGACGGTTTGAGCCCCGACGAGCCCGTTTTATAGGAAATTTTAACACCGGCTCGAAAGTTCACGAAACGCATACCGGCACACGTTAGGGCACGTATGAGGTCCATTGGGGGCGTTCGGGACGTGTTTTGCTCCGGTGTCGCGTTTTCGTTCGCACGAATTTCAGAGCACCCGACGAGCCCGTTTTATATCAAATTTTAACACCGGCTCGAAAGTTCACGAAACGCATGCCGGCACACGTTAGGGCACGTATGAGGTCCATTGGGGGTGTTCGGGACGCGTTTTGCTTCGATGCCGCGTTTTCGTTCGCACGGATTTCAGAGCACCCGACGAGTCCATTTTGGAGGAAATTTTAACACCGGCTTGAAAGTTCACGAAACGCATGCAGGCACGCGTTAGGGCGCGTATGAGGTCCATTGGGGTTGTTCGGGACGCGTTTTGCACCGGTGCCGCGTTTTCGTTCGCACGGATTTCAGAGCACCCGACGAGCCCGTTTTGGAGGAAATTTTGACACCGGCTCGAAAGTTCACGAAACGCATTCCGGCACGCGTTAGGGCGCGTATGGGGTCCTTTGGGGTGTTCGGGACGCGTTTTGCTCGGTGCGCGCTTTCATTCGCGACGGATTTTGAGCACCCGACGAGCCCGTTTGGGAGGAAATTTTACACCTACCGAAATTTCACGAACGCTTGCGAGCACGCGTTAGGGGCGCGTATGAGGTCCATTGGGGTGTTCGGGACGCGTTTTGCTCCGGTGCCGCGTTTTCGTTCGCACGGATTTCAGAGCACCCGACGAGCCCGTTTTATAGGAAATTTTAACAACGGTTCGAAAGTTCACGAAACGCATACCAGCACGCGTTAGGGCGCGTATGAGGTCCATTGGGGGTGTTCTGGATGCGTTTTGCTCTAGTGCCGCGTATTTGTTCGCACGGATTTCAGAGCACCCGACGATCCCGTTTTATAGGAAATTTTAACACCGGCTCGAAAGTTCACGAAGCGCATACCGGCACGCGTTAGGGCGCGTAAGAGGTCCCATGGGGGTGTTCGGGACGCGTTTTGCTCCGGTGTCGCGTTTTCGATCGCACGGATTTCAGAGCACCAGACGATTCTGTTTTGGAAGAAATTTTAACACCGGCTCGAGAGTACACGAAACGCATACCGGCACGCGTTAGGGCGCGTATGAGGTCCATTAGGGGTGTTCGGGACACGTTTTGCTCCGTGTACCGCGTTTTCGTTCGCACGGATTTCGGAGCACCCGACGAGCCCGTTTTATAGGAAATTTTAACACCGCTCGAAAGTTCACGAACGATGCCGCACGCGTTAGGGCGCGTGATGAGGTCCATTGGAGGTGTTCGACGTGTTTTGCTCGGTGCCGCGTTTGTCGCACGGATTTCGGAGCACCCGACGAGCCCGTTTTGGAGGAAATTTTAACACCGGCTCGAAAGTTAACGAAACGCGTGCCGGCACGCGTTAGGGCACGTATGAGGTCCCTTGGAAGTGTTCGGGACGCGTTTTGCTCCGGTGCCGCGTCTTCATTCGCACGGATTTCGGAGCAGCCGACGAGCCCGTTTTATAGGAAATTTTAACACCGGCTCGAAAGTTCACGAAACCCTTGCCGGCACGCGTTAGGGCGCGAATGAGGTCCATTGGGGGTGTTCGGGACGTGTTTTGCACCGGTGTCGCATTTTTGTTCGCACGGATTTCAGAGCACCCGACAAGCCCGTTTTGGAGGAAATTTTAACGCCGGCTCGAACGTTCACGAAACGCATGCCGGCACGCGTTAGGGCGTGTATGAGGTCCATTGGGGGTGTTCGGGATGCGTTTTGATCCGGTGCGGCGTATTCGTTCGCACGGATTTCAGAGCACCCGACGAGTCCGTTTTGGAGGAAATTTTAACACCGGCTCGAAAGTACAGGAAACGCATGCCGGCACGCGTTAGGGCGCGTATAAGGTCCATTGGGGGTGTTCGGGACGCGTTTTGATCCGGTGCCGCGTATTCGTTCGCACGGATTTCAGAGCACCCGACGAGCCCGTTTGGGAGGAAATTTTACACCTACCGAAATTTCACGAACGCATGCGAGCGCACGCCGCGTAGGGCGCGATGAGGTCTATTAGGGGTGTTTGGGACGCGCTTTGCTCGGTGCGCGCTGCTGTCGCGACGGATTTCAGAGCACCCGACGAGCCCGTTTTATAGGAAATTTTAACAATGCTTCGAAAGTTCACGAAACGCATACCAGCACGCGTTAGGGCGCGTATGAGGTCCATTGGGGGTGTTCTGGATGCGTTTTGCTCTGGTGCCGCGTATTTGTTCGCACGGATTTTAGAGCACCCGACGATCCCGTTTTATAGGAAATTTCAACACCGGCTCGAAAGTTCACGAAGCGCATACCGGCACGCGTTAGGGCGCGTAAGAGGTCCAATGGGGGTGTTCGGGACGCGTTTTGCTACGGTGTCGCGTTTTCGATCGCACGGATTTCAGAGCACCAGACGATTCCGTTTTGGAGGAAATTTTAACACCGGCTCGAGAGTACACGAAACGCATACCGGCACGCGTTAGGGCGCGTATGAGGTCCATTGGGGGTGTTCGGGACGCGTTTTGCTCTGGTACCGCGTTTTTGTTCGCACGGATTTCGGACCACCCGACGAGCCCGTTTTATAGGAAATTTTAACACCGGCTCGAAAGTTCACGAAACGCATGCCGGCACGCGTTAGGGCGCGTATGAGGTCCACTGGGGGTGTTCGGGACGTGTTTTGCTCCGTCTGCGTTTTGTTGTTCGACGGATTTCGAGCACCGACGAGCTCGCTTTGGAGGAAATTTTAACACCGGCCGAAAGTTAACGTAAACGATGCCGCACGCCGTTAGGGCACGATGAGGTCCCTTGAGGTGTTCGGACGCGCGTTTTGCTCCGGTGCCGCGTTTTCATTCGCACGGATTTCGGAGCACCCGACGAGCCCGTTTTATAGGAAATTTTAACACCGGCTCGAAAGTTCACGAAACCCATGCCAGCACGCGTTAGGGCGCGAATGAGGTCCATTGGGGGTGTTCGGGACGCGTTTTGCGCCGTTGCCGCGTTTTCGTTCGCACGGATTTAAGAGCACCCGACGAGCCCGCTTTTGGAGGAAAGTTTAACACCGCTCGAAGTTCACGAACGCGATGCCGCACGCTTTTAGGCGCGATGAGGTCCATTGGGGTGTTCGACGCGCTTTGCTCCGTGTGTCGCGCTGCTCGCGACGGATTTCGTGAGCACCCGACGAGCCCGCTTTGGAGGAAATTTTGCCGCTCGAAAGTTCACGAACGCATGCCGCACGCCGTTAGACGCCGATGAGGTCCATTGGGGTGTTCGACGCGTTTTGCTCCGGCGCGTTTTCGTCAGACGGATTTCAGAGCACCCGACGAGCCCGCTTTGGAGGAAATTTTAACCCGCTCGAAAGTTCACGAACGCATGCCGCACGCCGTTAGGCGCGTATGAGGTCCATCGGGGTGTTCGACGCGCTTTGCTCCGTGCCGCGCTTTCGCGACGGATTTCAGAGCACCCGACGAGCCCGCTTTGGAGGAAATTTTAACGCCGCTCGAAGTTCACGAACGCATGCCGCACGCGCGTTAGAGGCGCATATGAGGTCCATTGGGGGTGTTCGACGCATTTTGCTCCGGTGCTGCGTTTTCGTTCGCACGGATTTCTGAGCACCCGACGAGCCCGTTTTGGAGGAAATTTTAACACCGCCTCGAAAGTTCACGAAACCATGCCGGCACGCGTTAGGGCGCGTATGAGGTCCATTGGGGTGTTCGGGACGCGTTTTGCTCCGGTGCCGCGTTTTCGTCGCACGGATTTCAGAGCACCCGACGAGCCCGTTTTGGAGGAAAGTTTAACACCGGCTCGAAAGTTCACGAAACGCATGCCGGCACGCGTTAGGGCGCATATGAGGTCCATTGGGGTGTTCGGGACGCGTTTTGCTCCGGTGCCGCGTTTTCGTTCCCACGGATTTCAGAGCACCCGACGAGCCCGTTTTGGAGGAAAGTTTAACACCGGCTCGCAAGTTCACGAAACGCATGCCGGCACGCGTTAGGGCGCGTATGAGGTCCATTGGGGTGTTCCGACGCGTTTTGCTCGGTGCTGCGCGTTTTCGTCGCGACGATTTCGTGAGCACCGAAGAGCCCGCTTTGGAGGAAAGTTTAACACCGCTCGAAGTTCACGAACGCATGCCGCACACGTTAGGGCGCGATGAGGTCCATTGGGGTGTTCGACGCGTTTTGCTCGGCCGCCGCTTTTTTCGCGACGATTTCGTGAGCACCCGACGAGCCCGCTTTGGAGGAAATTTAACACCGCTCGAAGTTCACGAACGCATGCCGGCACGCGTTAGGGCGCGTATGAGGTCCATTGGGGGTGTTCGGCACGCGTTTTGCTCCGGTGCCGCGTTTTTGTTCGCACGGATTTCGGAGCACCCGACGAGCCCATTTTGGAGGAAAGTTTAACACCGACTCGAAAGTTCACGAAACGCATGCCGGCACGCCGTTAGGGCGCGATGAGGTCCATTGGGGTGTTCGGGGCGCGTTTTGCTCCGTGTCGCGCGTTTTCGTTCGCGACGGATTTTGAGCACCCGACGAGCCCGCTTTGGAGGAAAGTTTAACACCGCTCGAAAGTTCACGAAACGCATGCCGCACGCCGTTAGGCGCATATGAGGTCCATTGGGGTGTTCGAACGCGTTTTGCTCCGTGCGCGTTTTCATTCGATACATTTGAGCACCCGACGAGCCCGCTTTGGAGGAAATTTTAAGCCGCTCGAAAGTTCACGAACGCATGCCGCACGCCGTTAGGGCGCGATGAGGTCCATTGGGGTGTTCGCGACGCGTTTTGCTCGTGTCGCGCTGCTCGCACGGATTTCAGAGCACCCGACGAGCCCGCTTTGGAGGAAAGTTTAACACCACCGAAAGTTCACGAACGCATGCCGCACGCCGTTAGGGCGCGTATGAGGTCCATTGGGGTGTTCGACGCGTTTTGCTCCGTGCCGCGCTGCTGTCAGACGGATTTCGTGAGCACCCGACGAGCCCGCTTTTGGAGGAAATTTTGCCGCTCGAAGTTCACGAACGCATGCCAAGACACGTTAGGGCGCGATGAGGTCCATTGGGGTGCTCGACGCGTTTTGCTCGGTGCCCGCTGCTGTCGACGGATTTCAGAGCACCCGACGAGCCCGTTTTGGAGGAAATTTTAACACCGCTCGAAAGTTCACGAAACGCATGCCGGCACGCGTTAGGGCGCGTATGAGGTCCATTGGGGTGTTCGACGCGTTTTGCTCGGTGCCGCTGTTTTGTGTCGACGGAATTCGTGAGCACCCGACGAGCCCATTTTGGAGGAAATTTTGCCGCTCGAAGTTCACGAACGCATGCCGCACGCCGTTAGGCGCGATGAGGTCCATTGGGGTGTTCGACGCGCTTTGTTCCGTGCCGCTTTTTTGTCAAGACGGATTTCGTGGCACCCGAGGAGCCCGTTTTGGAGGAAAGTTTAACACCGGCTCGAAAGTTCACGAAACGCATTCCGACACGCGTTAGGGCGCGTATGAGGTCCACTGGGGGTGTTCGGAACGCGTTTTGCTCCGGTGCCGCGTTTTCGTTCGCACGGATTTCAGAGCACCCGACGAGCCCGTTTTGGAGGAAAGTTTAACACCGGCTCGAAAGTTCATGAAACGCATGCCGGCACGCGTTAGGGCGCGTATGAGGTCCATTGGGGGTGTTCGGGACGCGTTTTGCTCCGATGCCGCGTTGTCATTCGCACGGATTTCAGTGCACCCGACGAGCCCGTTTTGGAGGAAATTTTAAGCCGGCTCGAAAGTTCACGAAACGCATGCCGGCACGCATTAGGGCGCGTATGAGGTCCATTGGGGTGTTCGAACGTGTTTTGCTCCGTGCGCGCTGCTGTTCGCACGGATTTCGTGAGCACCCGACGAGCCCGCTTTGAGGAAATTTTAAGCCGCTAGAAAGTTCACGAACGCATGCCGCACACGCGTTAGGGCGCGATGAGGTCCATTGGGGTGTTCAAGACGCGCTTTGCTCGGTGCCGCGCTTTTGTTCGCGACGGATTTGAGCACCCGACGAGCCCATTTTGGAGGAAAGTTTAACACCGCTCAAAGTTCACGAACGCATGCCGCACGCACGCGTTAGGCGCGATGAGGTCCATTGGGGTGTTCGACGCGCTTTGCTCGGTGTCGCGTTTTCATTCGCACGGATTTCGGTGCACCCGACGAGCCCGTTTTGGAGGAAATTTTAAGCCGCTCGAAAGTTCACGAACGCATGCCGCACGCGATACAGCGCGCGATGAGGTCCATTGGGGGTGTTCAGACGCGCTTTGCTCGGTGGCGCGTTTTTGTTCGCGACGGATTTCAGAGCACCCGACGAGCCCGCTTTGGAGGAAAGTTTAACACCGCTCGAAAGTTCACGAACGCATGCCGCACGCGTTAGGGCGCAGATGAGGTCCATTGGGGTGTTCGGACGCGTTTTGCTCGGTGTCGCGCTTTCATTCGCACGGATTTGAGCACCCGACGAGCCCGCTTTGGAGGAAATTTTGCCGCCGAAAGTTCACAAACGCATGCCGCACGCTTTAGAGCGCGATGAGGTCCATTGGGGTGTTCGACGCGCTTTGCTCCGTGCCGCATTTTCGTCGCACGGATTTCAGAGCACCCGACGAGCCCGTTTTGGAGGAAAGTTTAACACCGCCGAAGTTCACGAACGCATGCCGCACGCCGTTAGGGCGTGTATGAGGTCCATTGGGGTGTTCGACGCGCTTTGCTCGGTGCGCGCTTTTTCGTTCGACGGATTTCAGAGCACCCGACGAGCCGTTTTGGAGGAAATTTTAAGCCGGCCGAAACTTCACGAACGCATGCCGCACGCCGTTAGGCGCGCGATGAGGTCCATTGGGGTGTTCGACGCGTTTTGCTCCGGTGCGCGCTTTTTCGCGACGGATTTCGTGAGCACCCGACGAGCCCGTTTTGGAGGAAAGTTTAACACCGCCGAAAGTTCACGAACGCATGCCGCACGCCGTTAGGGCGCGATGAGGTCCATTGGGGTGTTCCGACGCGTTTTGCTCCGGTGCGCTTTTGCTCGCACGGATTTCAGAGCACCCGACGAGCCCGTTTTGGAGGAAAGTTTAACACCGGCCCGAAAGTTCACGAAACGCATGCCGGCACGCGTTAGGGCGTGTATGATGTCCATTGGGGGTGTTCAGGACGCGTTTTGCTCCGGTGGCCCGTTTTCATTCGCACGGATTTCAGTGCACCCGACGAGCCCGTTTTGGAGGAAATTTTAAGCCGGCTCGAAAGTTCATGAAACGCATGACGGTACGCGTTAGGGCGCGTATGAGGTCCATTGGGGGTGCTCGGGACGCGTCTTGCTCCGGTGCCGCGTTTTTCTTCGCACGGATTTCGGAGCACCAGACGAGCCCGTTTTGGAGAAATTTTAAAACCGGCTCGAAAGTTCACGAAACGCATACCGGCATACGTTAGGGCGCGTATGAGGTCCATTGGGGTGTTCGACGCGCTTTGCTCGGTGCGCGTTTTCGCGACGGATTTCGAGCACCCGACGAGCCCGTTTTGGAGGAAATTTTAAGTCGGCTCGAAAGTTCACGAAACGCATGCCGGCACGCGTTAGGGCGCGTATGAGGTCCATTGGGGTGTTCGGCACGCGTTTTGCACCGGTGCCGTGTTTTCGTTCGCACGGATTTCAGAGCACCCGACGAGCCGTTTTGGAGGAAATTTTAAGCCGCCGAAGTTCACGAACGCATGCCGCACGCCGTTAGGGCGCGATGAGGTCCATGGGGTGTTCGACGCGCTTTGCTCCGGTGCCGCTTTTGTCGCGACGGATTTTGAGCACCCGACGAGCCCGCTTTGGAGGAAAGTTTAACACCGCTCGAAAGTTCACGAACGCATGCCGCACGCGTTAGGGCGCGATGAGGTCCATTGGGGTGTTCGACGCGCTTTACTCGGTGCCGCTGTTTTGTTCGACGGATTTGAGCACCCGACGAGCCCGCTTTGGAGGAAATTTTAAGCCGCTCGAAAGTTCACGAACGCATGCCGCACGCGCGTTAGGCGCGATGAGGTCCATTGGGGTGTTCAGACGCGTTTTGCTCCGGTGCGCGCGCTCGACGGATTTGAGCACCCGACGAGCCCGCTTTGGAGGAAAGTTTAACACCGCTCGAAAGTTCACGAACGCATGCCGCACGCGCGTTAGGGCGTGTTTGATGTCCATTGGGGTGTTCGACGCGTTTTGCTCCGTGCGCGTTTTTGTTCGCGACGGATTTCAGAGCACCCGACGAGCCCGCTTTGGAGGAAAATTTAAGCACCGCTCGAAAGTTCACGAACGCATGCCGCACGCCGTTAGGGCGCATATGAGGTCCATTTGGGGTGTTCGACGCGCGTTTTGCTTCGTGCGCGTTTTCGTTCGCACGGATTTCGAGCACCCGACGAGCCCGTTTTGGAGGAAAGTTTAACACCGCTCGAAGTTCACGAACGCATGCCGCACGCCGTTAGGGCGCGATGAGGTCCATTGGGGTGTTCGACGCGCTTTGCTCCGTGCGCTGGCGTTTGCGTTCAGACGGATTTCGTGAGCACCCGACGAGCCCGCTTTTGGAGGAAATTTTAAGCCGCCGAAGTTCACGAACGCATGACAGCACGCGTTAGGGCGCGTATGAGGTCCATTGGGGTGTTCAGGACGCGTTTTGCTCCGGTGCCGCGTTTTCGTTTGCACGGATTTCAGAGCACCGACGAGCCCGTTTTGGAGGAAATTTTAAGCCGGCTCGAAAGTTCACGAAACGCATGCCGGCACGCGTTAGGGCGCGTATGAGGTCCATTGGGGTGTTCGACGCGCGTTTTGCTCCGTGCGCGCTGCTGTTCAGACGGATTTCGAGCACCCGACGAGCCCGTTTTGGAGGAAATTTTAAGCCGCTCGAAAGTTCACGAAACGCATGCCGGCACGCGTTAGGGCGCGTATGAGGTCCATTGGGGGTGTTCGGGACGCGTTTTGCTCCGGTGCCGCGTTTTCGTTCGCACGGATTTCGGAGCACCCGACGAGCCCGTTTTGGAGGAAATTTTAACACCGGCTCGAAAGTTCACGAAACGCATGCCGGCACGCGTTAGGGCGCGTATGAGGTCCATTGGGGTGTTCGGGATGCGTTTTGCTCGGTGCCGCTGTTGTCGCGACGGATTTCGAGCACCCGACGAGCCCGCTTTGGAGGAAAAGTTTAACACCGCTCGAAAGTTCACGAAACGCATGCCGCACGCCGTTAGGGCGCGATGAGGTCCATTGGGGTGTTCGGGACGCGTTTTGCATTGCGTGCGCGCTGCTCGCGACGGATTTCAGAGCACCCGACGAGCCCGTTTTGGAGGATATTTTAAGCCGGCTCGAAACTTCACGAAACGCATGACGGCACGCGTTAGGGCGCGTATGAGGTCCATTGGGGTGTTCGGGACGCGTTTTGCTCCGGTGCCGCGTTTTCGTTCGCACGGATTTCAGAGCACCCGACGAGCCCGTTTTGGAGGAAATTTTGCCGCTCGAAAGTTCACGAACGCATGCCGCACGCCGTTAGGGCGCGATGAGGTCCATAGGGGTGTCCGGACGCGTTTTGCTCGGTGATTTCGTGAGCACCCGCGTGGAGGATATTTTGCTCGTTCACACGGATTTCGATGAGCACCCGACGAGCCCGCTTTGGAGGAAAGTTTAACACCGCTCGAAAGTTCACGAACGCATGCCGCACGCCGCGTTAGGGCGCGATGAGGTCCATTGGGGTGTTCGACGCGCTTTGCTCGGTGCGCGTTGTCGCACGGATTTCAGAGCACCCGACGAGCCCGCTTTGGAGGAAATTTAAGCCGCTCGAAGTTCACGAACGCATGCCGCACGCCGTTAGGGGCCAGATGAGGTCCATTGGGGGTGTTCCGGACGCGTTTTGCTCCGGTGCCGCGTTTTCGTTCGCACGGATTTCAGAGCACCCGACGAGCCCGTTTTGGAGGAAAGTTTAACACCGGCTCGAAAGTTCACGAAACGCAGGTCATGTAACTAGTGCGCAGGTCATGTGCAGGAATTCCCGTGGCTTCCCACATAATTTCTTGATATTTTTCATCAAGCGGTTGATTTCCTCCCCCTAATGTTGAGAAATTATCCTCATCAAAAATGCAGTCAGCGAAGCGGGCAGTATACAAATCTCCCGACATAGGTTCTAAATACCTGATTATGGATGCAGTCTCATAACCAACATATATCCCAGTCTTACGGAGAGGACCCATTGCAGTTCGCTGCATAGGGGGTATAGGTATATAAACCTTGCATCCAAACATCCTAAGATGAGAAATTTTCGGTAGTGACCCTTGCGCTAGTTACATAGGTGACTGAATGTTGTAGGCCGAAAATCTAAAATTGATGAGATTTGCTGCATGGAGAACTGCGTGTCCCCAACATGTAGTTGGTAAATTACAATTCTGCAAAAGTGATCGGGCAATAAATTTAATTCTTTTGATTAAAGCCTCTGCCAAACCATTCTGGGTATGGACATGCAATACCGAATACTCAACTGCAATCCCTATCGTCATGCAATAATCATCAAATGCCTTTGAAGTAAATTCTCCGGCATTGTCCATCCTGATGGACTTGATGCGATGATTAGGGAACACATTTCTGATGCGAATGATCTGCGAGATCAATTTGGCGAAAGCATGGTTTTTTGTGGATAATAAACCCACATATGACCACTTCGAGGAAGCATCAATGAGCACCATGAAATACCTAAATGGCTCTGAGATGGGCTGAATGGGACCGCAAATGTCTCTTTGGATGCGTTCCAGGAATGTAGCGACTTCATCCTTCACTTTCAGAGTGGAGGGTCTAATAATTAATTTCCCGGTGGCACATGCAGAGTACACAAAATCTTCGTGATTCGGGAAATTCTTCACATTAATATTATGCCCGTGAGAATTGTTAATTATATTTCTCATCATCCTAAGACCTGGGTGGCCTAATCTATCATGCCAGAGACAGAATAGTTCAGAGCTTCTAAATACTATGATATGGGGATGGGTCCCGATCTTCTCAGTGAGGAACCGTGGATAGTTGATGTGAAGTAGACGATGTCGCTAGCTGAACACTCGTGCCCATGCACGAACCCTCAACTCTTCGGAAAACGCCCAAAACACACCGGATAGTTGTCGTCGCGCGACCACAAGTTTACTTAACGCCAAGTCCCCAATTCCCAATGGAACGACGGCTTGACCTTGAGTTGCGAACGAACAATGGATCGCCTAATTCTCTCTCAAAGTCCTCGCATGAACTCTGGTGTTGAAAGAACAAGCAATAGCTATGTTTCAATCTGATGCATAAAACTTGGTCCCCCTCTAAGGGTGCCAATACAGGGCTTATATAGCCTCTTGGGACGTGCATAGAGTCCTCCAAACCTACTACAACTCAACCCTATATGGTTTTAGATACGAACTCTTAAAAAGGAAACTAGATTTTACAGCCGTCATATTGTTTCGGTCATAACTTTTGATCCGTGTCGAATTTGATGCTGGGGCCAGATCCATTGCGTAGCCCTTGAAAATATCTTTCCAACAAGTCCAAGAACGCCTGAATTGACTCCGTTTGTGAAAGTTATGACCTTTTTAGTAACTGCCTCGACAGGCTGTCCCGAACCGAGTCCGAATTGAATTCGAGTTGAATCCGAGTTGGATTTGGATTGAGCACGTGGGAAGTCTGAGTTGGGCTTCAAAATAGTGTCTAAAACTTGTGCTCTAAGTTCTTGGGCTCCGTCCTTATACTCTCCCGCCATATGGGCTTTCTTTCTCCCTTCCACATGGGCTCCCGACCACCACATGTGCTTCGTTCTTGTTGGCTCCATCCGCGTGGGCTTTGTTCCTTCATGTCTTTGGCACATAATGTGGTTATCCGCTTCCTTTTGCATCTCTATTGTTTTGTCATTGACAAACCTAAGAATACATCAAGTAATGACATGATGTAGTATTTCATCTTTATGAACGACAACATTAAGTATAGTTTGAAATGAGTTCACCTGGCTATATTTCATGTGGCTCAATAATTCTTTCCAGTTGAATAAGATATTCAACGGAAAAGTACAAGACACGTGCATATCCGCATCATCCTCCCCTTCTTCAAGAAAAGCCGTCCTCGGCTTTTGATAGCCTGAAATTGTGCTAAACAAAGGATACAACGTGTATGCATGGTATATATATTCGTCATCAATATTTCTTCGGCTTATCTCATCATAAAATTTTGAAGGTGTAGTAAACGAAAAGAATAACACATATGCCTGGTATATGTAAGAGTCAATTGTTGTGGTATTCTCACTATTTTGCCCAAACCGATGAATATAGCAATGACTAAAAGATGTATGCATTGCAATATTGTTTTTCACATCATTCTCCTCCCATAAAATAAAGTCGCCCTCGACTTTTCTAAACACATGGACAGATCCTTAATGGGCAAAATCAGATTTAAATGTGCTAACATGGGAAAGAAAATGTGGAGTGCTTTCATGCTTCACCTGCGCTTACTCTGATTATTTTTACATGATTGTACACCAAGAATCGAACAACTAGATTTGTGAAATCTTTCTAAACAAGACGTACTATTGTTTAAATGTATCTCATCATGATCATAACATGGCGCAAAAGATTGTTTATCCACAATTTGTAATTTCAAGTCAAGAAGCTTATCACATGTAATGCAAATTCTATGAACATAAAATTTGTCATCTACACCATAATCTCCAATCAAATTGAACTTATACGTGTAGGCATGGGTACTAACTAGTGATTTTGAACATGAAATTTCAGCAACCTTATTAATCACACTAGATAGCTCTTTAGGAGTGTTAAACATGATATAGCATAAAGAATCATTAGGAGATATTCTAGTAAGAACTTCTTTGTAAGTAATCAATTCCACATTATGTAAATTAAGCATTGAAATTTGAACATGGAGTGTTCGGTTGATCATATGAGTTCTCACAATTACTCACCTTTGCATAATTAAATTTGGCACCACTATTGTTACCTTTATCGTCCTCCTCAGATGATGTAGGTGCTGGGGGTTTAAAATTGTCAGGATGCACCCATGGGACAGCAGTACTTCATCCCGTCCCGTGGTTATCTCCTCCTCATTTGCCTCCAAAGGTGTCGGTTGTTGAATGTTCAATTCTTCATCTTTAATGTCAACTCTGCACAATATGAGAAACAACACTAGACGTAGATAGTAATATGTTAGTTTCAGATTCATCCTCCCTTTGTCTATCTTCTTCTTCTTCTCGCTTTTCTTTTGGTGTCCCTCTAACACTATCAATTTGGATGCTCTCAACCTCACATATGGTGGAATCACACAATTCACTCTTTTATCACTCTCACTCAATTTGGCTATGTGGCTCTCTTCCTCATATGGGTTGTGGTGTATCTCGGTAGCTATATGTAGTTTTGGAGTACCGTGCACACTTGTGTCATTAGCAGTGCGCCCCACGTAGAATGTGGTGTGCGTAACATGGCACGCAGCTCCAAAAAGTTATTATTCATGGTCGATGCAATTGTTGAACCTCCTTCCCGAGGTGGTTCACCCTGTGTGAACTTTCTCGAGCTCATTGCGCACGCTAGTGTTACCATCATGAAGTTGTTTTTGGAGCATCTCGCGCAACCGAGTGTACTCGATCCATGTAACCGGCGTCCGGATTAGGTGGATCCTCCTCGTGACTCGACATGGAAACAACTCACAACCAAGAAACGAGTTATATCCGGGTTAGTAAAACAAAAGCTCTCTATGTCTACAACTAATCATCCCGAAAACAAGGCAAGCTTACTGCTCCAAAGTGAATCAAGGATGCCACGAATCGACACTGTGGGATAGCGAACGACCTCAACCCGGTAATGTATGAGCGTAACCAAGAGCAAGGGAGTACACAAACAGTGTAGGTGGAGCTTGGACAGTATGTGGATAACCTATGCAATCTGATATTCAAGGTATTGTAAAGCTAAGTAATGATCCAAGCTAGAGTATTTGCCTATGTGTTGATCCAATTGGTTAAAGCGAAAAGTATGAACGCACACGCAATGATAAATGGAACTTAATGCAAACAAAGGAAATGAGCTAGAAAGAGGCAATCTGAAATTGAGATGAATAACTAGCCTGCTTTGCACTAAGTACAAGGAGAGACGCTAGCCAATTGCAATAGTTATGAATGTAAGGGCACAAGATTGCTCTATGAGAATAAGTGCACAAGCTGAAAATATGAACTAGGGTTTTTTTTTCACGAGTTTTGGCCAACACTTTCTATTTTCACCGTTTCTTGATCAAGTCGCAGAAACTTTCAGCCTTTCTTCTTTTGTTTTCTTTTGTTTTCTTTTTTTTTGACCAAACTATCTTTGTTTTCTTCCCTTTGCACAAATTCAAGAATTCAGCAAGTGTAAATAATACTCAAGAAACAGCCCTAACAAAGAATATCAAAAGCTAGTCTCAATTGATGAAAAGATATAAGTGAAGCTCAATCAGAGCAATTCTTTTTTTAGGTCACTAGGTTTGGCACAAGTAGTGATTTGTTTCTTTCAAGCCAAACCGCAACAAACTTTCGGTTTTGAAGGAAGTGAATACTATCTCAAACTCTCCCCAAAGAGAATTTGGATGGATCTCTTGAGAGCAATGTGACAGCAAGGAATTTAGGATTCAAAAGTAAATGCAATTTACTCTTTTTTGTTGCTAATTGAGGAATTCAATCAACAATTTTGTAGGGTTTATGTGGACACAAAGATCAAGCTACGTGAAGGAAACACACGGATCAAGCACGAAAACAAAACTCTAATGGACGAAAACTTAACAAAACGCACAAGAACTAAACAGATTAAACTACGGTTTTGGTATTGCAATTTTCGGTTTAATGGAAGATAGGACAGAAAAACGAATCTAACTACGGGTAAAGAAGTTCTCACCGAGTAAACCTAGAATCGATACCATATGATATGGGGATGGGTCCCGATCTTCTCGGTGAGAAATCGTGGATAGTTGATGTGAAGTAGACGATGTCGCTATAGTGAACACTCGTGCCCATGCACGAACCCTCAACTCTTCTGGAACGCCCAAAACACACCGGATAGTTGTCGCCGCGCGACCACAAGCGATTTAACGCCAAGTCCCCAATTCCCAATGGAACGACGGCTTGACCTTGAGTTGCGAACGAACAATGGATCGCCTAATTCTCTCTCAAAGTCCTCGCATGAACTCGTGTTGAAAGAACAAGCAATAGCTATGTTTCAATCTGATGCATAAAACTTGGTCCCCTCTAAGGGTGCCAATACAGGGCTTATATAGCCTCTTGGGACGTGCATAGAGTCCTCCAAACCTACTACAACTCAACCCTATATGGTTTTAGATACGAACTCTTAAAAAGGAAACTAGATTTTCTGGCCGTCATATTGTTTCGGTCATAACTTTTGATCCGTGTCGAATTTGATGCTGGGGCCAGATCCATTGCGTAGCCCTTGAAAATATCTTTCCAACAAGTCCAAGAACGCCTGAATTGGACTCCGTTTGTGAAAGTTATGACCTTTTTAGTAACTGCTCGACAGGCTGTCCCAACCGAGTCCGAATTGAATTTCGAGTTGAATCCGAGTTGGATTTGGATTGAGCACGTGGGAAGTCTGAGTTGGGCTTCAAAATAGTGTCTAAAACTTGTGCTCTAAGTTCTTGGGCTCCGTCCTTATACTCTCCCGCCATATGGGCTTTCTTTCTCCCTTCCACATGGGCTCCGACCACCACATGTGCTTCGTTCTTCTTTGGCTCCATCCGCGTGGGCTTTGTTCCTTCATGTCTTTGGCACATAATGTGGTTATCCGCTTCCTTTTGCATCTCTATTGTTTTGTCATTGACAAACCTAAGAATACACCAAGTAATGACATGATGTAGTATTTCATCTTTATGAACGACAACATTAAGTATAGTTTGAAATGAGTTCACCTGGCTATATTTCATGTGGCTCAATAATTCTTTCCAGTTGAATAAGATATTCAACGGAAAAGTACAAGACACGTGCATATCCGCATCATACTATCTTCAGGACAGTGTACGCTGCAGGCGCCTTAATGTTGGTATAATATAGCCCAGTTTCTAGTGAATGAAGTTTTTCTAATACCCTTTTGCCATTCTTTTCGCGCTTCGTGATGAGCAGGTATTCCTTACCGTACTTTTCTTCAGTCTCAACGTGGAAACCATTGGCGCGAATATCTTTGAAACTTAGGAGAGTTCTAGTCGATTCTGGGTACAATAAGGCTTCTTCAATAACCAAAGTTGTGCCCATTGGAAGTATAATTGTGCATCTTCCGGAACCAATTATACATGCATCACTTCCGACGATTGTCGTAAGGCTGCCAGTGCTCTTACGAATCGACTGAAAATATTTAGTCTCTCTTAAAATGGTATTCATGGTACCACTGTCGGCAAGGCATACTTCCTCCATAGGACGCCACACGTGCTCTAATATAAAGTATTTTATTAATATGTATTAGAATATATGCAGCACATAAATAAAATACACAAATATCAGAACATATTATTCTATTATAAACTGAATAAATGAATGAATTATTCCAAAATCATCCAACCATTACGAAAAAAACAAAACTAAAGCATCATTCATGCAAGTTCTAACTTGTCCTTTTAATACAAAATAAATGACAATTAACGTCTCATGCATTCTGTGCATCAGACGGAATCAACTAAAAAATCATTGACTTCTTTGGCTATCTTTTTAGGAGTGATGTTCTCTTCGAGAAAAATCATAGAGGTGGCTGCCTCTAGGTCGTAAGGGGGTGCTGCTGCCGGGATGGACTCAACCTCCATCAAATCAGGCAGCTACTCAAGATGCTCCCTCTCAACCGCTGCAAAGTGAGCTTCAGGCTGCCCTTTGCCATCTTTCTTCTTTTGAACTTGTTGGGCATCAATGACGTGTTGCGATGCTTTATAGATCCGCGACCAATGCCCCCACTTGCCACACTTGTAGCAACCTTGGTTCTGCTGGCCATATGGTTTACCACTCTTCTTAGCCTTTTTATCATTTGAAGCATCTGACTTGTCTTTCTAGGCAACGGCCTTACCCTTCTTCCTCCTTCTCTTCATCAAGGGCTTTCGCACCTTGTAGCTTCCAGCGTTGGCTTCACGGCCAGCGGAAATGCCTGGTGGCTGAGTGACGTAATTCTTGCAGAGAAGTTCGTCCTGAGCCTCCGCAACCTGCATCATATCAATCAATTCGGCGTACTCCTTGTAGCCATCTTGACGATAGTTGCGGGCGGATTGAATAGCACTAGGGTGACAAGGTCTTCTCGATCTTTTACTCATCTGTGATCTGCTTGCTACAGAGTTGAAGATTGGTACAAATCCTGTGCAAAGCAGAATTGTACTCCCCGACCGTCTTGAAATCGGCAAATCTCAGTCCGATCGACTCCTGCTCTATTTGAGAAAGAATGGTGTACTTTAGCCTCTCAAACCGCTTCTTGAGTGCGGTACAGAGTGCTAACGCGCTTTTCTCCACCATTCTTGAGAGTAATGCAGAGATGGTGCCTGAGAAAATGAAGTGCCTGATCATTTTGCTCAGGTGTTGGTTTGGCGTCATGAGGTCCACCATGCCCAATAGCCGCGCGGAGCTTCTTGGCTTCAAGTACTATCTCGACATCAGATGCCCACGTCAGATAGTTCTTGCCAAGCTGGGCAAGCTCCTCGAACTCCCAGTTCGTGATTCCAGTCATCTACGTGTGTATGAATGGAATAAATAAATTTACTTCAGGTAAACATGCATAGAATAATTTACTGCGAGTAAATAAATGGTACAATAGGTTCTCATAATGTTTCATATTTTTTTATACATTTTCCATAATTTTACTGCTAATTTCAGCGATTAAAAGCAATTTAAACAATTACAATTAACCAAAATAGTAAATAAATACAGAAAATAATAATGGCAGAAATAAATAATCTTCAAATGCTAAAAATAATGCAAAATTCAGATTCCCGAGACCCTTTTATGCTAGAATATAAATTTTCAGCAAATTCTGCAATTTCTGATGGTCTATACGCAAATCTTCAGTTCAGAGAAAATTTACGTAGTTTCTAGATTTACCAAGGGGTTTTTTGCAAAATTCTAGATCCACTCGTAAATTTGAGGACCAATCGGTAATTTTTGGAATTACCAGGACCTTTCTACAAAATTTAGGACTAAAATGCAAAAACCGAGGGCTCATCGGTAATTTACATAAAAAAGAGGGCCTTTTTCAGGAATTTTCAGCGCCAGCCTACTTCCTTTCTTTTTTTTCTTTTCCGGCCCATGGTCTCCTAGCCCATTTGGCCCAAATACCTGCCCGGCCGGTTTAACTCGGGGGGTAGGGTTTCCCTACCCACATTCTATCGGTGGCGGCAGACCGAAAAGAAGCGCGCGGCCGGGAGGCGGCGGCAAAGTGCCGGCGAGGGGGCGGCAGAGCCGAGCGACCGGCGGAGTAGAGCCGACGGCGCGCTCGTGCAGGTGTGGCGGCGGGGAGGTCGAGGAGGCGCACGCCAAAGACGGCGAGCCGACGAGCCGCGGTGGAGCCAGCGGGCGGCGAGCCGACGAGGCCGGCCGCGCCGGCGACGGCTCACGGCGATGGCGCCATGCGGGGCTACGGTGGTCGGCATGCGTGGCGGCGCGGTGGGTGGTCGCCAGCCGACGGTGGCCGAGGCCGCGCAACGCCGCTCGGGCGGCGCGGTGTGGAGACTGAGGTGGTCGGGCCAGCTTCAGTGCGGCAGCGCGCGCATGCGAGCGCGGCCTCCGGGCGGAGGTCATGTTTTGGGATCGGGCCGCGGCAAGCAACGCGCATGCGGGCGTGGTGCACGAGCGACGGCGGCCGGACTTCGGGGTCCACGGCCGGCTGCTGGCCAGCGGCCGGCGGCCGATCTCTTTTTTTTCTGTGCAATGACCGTGCAAAAACCGAACCGAGACGATGCAAAAATTTGCTAATCTACAGTGCAATCAACATCTACTCCGTTTCGCAATCTACCGATCGACATTATGCCGATGACTTCAGGTCTGCTCGCGGTAGATTAGGGCGGATTTGCACCGTAGAAAATAAATCTAGAACGTGAAGAAAAATAGATTCAAAGTGATCTAGAAAATCAATCTATTAAGTGCTTCGATGATTACCTTCGTTCACCGGAGCGTAGTCGTGCTGATAACGTATTGACATTGCTGGCAATCAGTCCGATCGATTCCTCTGCTTAGAATAAGAACGAATCAATCACAGAAAGTGACAGAATAATAGATTGAACACAGAGAGGTAGAGAGAACTCCTGATCTTTTCTTTATTGCTTTCAATTGTATTGGGTACAAATCTAGTCATATGGCTCTCTATTTATAGGAAGGTGGTGAGGTACCCACTTCAAATAAGAACTTTTAAACCAAGAGTCCTGGTTTTTTAACACTTTCCAGAAGCTTGCCTATGAAACTCTAACTTCCGACTCGTGTGTGAGGAATTGGGTCGAGGTGATTTCGATTGCTCATTGCCTCATTACACTATAAGGCATAGAGTTTTTTTATCATGGCGGTACAAAATTAGGCCTCATTTTTTATTCTTTGCTAAAGATGTCCAAAGCAGAGTTGGAGCTCAGGCGTGCAAGGTGCACTGATGGCCGAACATGATAGTTTGTCTCGTCTCTCCACGGTTCAGCATGAAAGGAAGTAAGGAGAGGGATGGATGAGAAAGAATGGCTGAGAGTTAAGATAGGAGGGATGAGATAGAAGATAGAGTGACAGGTGTGACCGGCCTTGGCTAAAAGAAAACGAAAGAGTAAGGACAGAATAACCATTTCGCATTGGTCAAAATAGGCTGCGCTCAGCCTCCTCTGACGCTGACGTTCGGCTTGAGCTTCAGCTTTTTTTCCCGTTTATATTTTTATTTTTTTGGTTTTTTTATATTTTACTTTTTTGTTGTATTCCTTTACATTGTCCACGATAGACTAACATATTTTTTTCTATTTTTAAATTTTTTTAAATTTAATGTCAGATAAACTAACTCAACTACAGTAAAAAAAATTAGCCAACTATAGTTAAAAAAAACCATAATCCATCGCCATTCTAAACACTACAAAATAGCTTCAATCTCCACGGCCACTACGGACGTATGTAATTTGCGTTGAATAATTCAAGTGTCGCACAAGGAAATAGCAACAAGGTGGCACAAAAGATGCATAACCAATCAAGAAAATACGAAAGAACAGACATAATTCCTCACTTTCAATGCGGGACATGTCGTTTCAAACAGAAAAAAAACTCGTTTTGTTCGATACTCGGACAAAAAAGACTGGCAGCAGCGTTCGCCACGAAATAAATGCACACAGCAACCTCTCCTGAGGCCTAAAATAAAGAGAGAAAGGTGTCCAGGAGTTACTTATTCAAATGCAGCAGCATCCGAAAGAAAAGGAGCACCAAATATATCCATACTTTTACTTATCGTCATCATCTAATCTTAGCCGCCTCCAGAGCCATACTTCTTCCCAAAGACAATCACCTGTAGCTTGTCGTATCCAGCAAGGACGCCAGCACCAGCAACAGCACGAAGGATGTTGGCACCAGCACCCTTGAAGAGGGACTTCGTGCCCTCCTTTGCAACAATCTGCTTGAATGCATCCATGGAGCTGTTGTACTTGACTGCCTCACCAGACGTCATCATCATCCGACGACGAACAGTGTCAATCGGGTAAGAGGCAAGACCAGCACCAATGGTTATGCCCCAACCAAGCAGGAAGCTGGCAAGGAAGTTATCCTGCAGAACGCATACAGCGCAGATAAGCACGGAGAAACTTACAATGTAGCAAAAGAAATGTCATGGAACACAAGCAAACATATCAGGGCGAAACAGACAGACAAGGAACATGTGGAAGTGTGAGTGCTCTTTGAGTGGAGTAACATGAGCTCATATTGTAAAATAATAACTTGACACAAGTATACAAACGATATTCAGTTCACTAACCTGAAGGGAGCCAATAAGGACCACCGGCTTGAGGGAATCGTACATTCCAAAGTACAGACCACGGTAGACAATGATTCCCACACAAGAGATGTTAAATCCACGGTACAAACCACGGATACCATCAGAGGCAAGGGTCTTGCGGTAAACATCAACAAGTCCATTGAATTGCCTCTCACCACCCTTCTTTGCAGCCTTGGCATCATTAGCCAGACGTGTACGAGCATAGTCCAGGGAATACACAAAGAAGAGAGAGCAAGCACCAGCGGCTCCTCCAGAAGCCAGGTTTCCAGCAAACCATTTCCAGTAGCCGTCCTTGTCCTTCTTGAAGTTGAACATGCGCTTGAAGTGGTCTTTGAAGGCAAAGTTCAAGGCCTGAATACAATTTTAGAAATTAGTCAATATCAAGAGAAGAAAAGATGTCACAACAATGGGTAGGATGCAGTACCTGAGTGGGAAAGTAACGGATGACATTAGCAGTGTTTCCTCTCCACAGTGCGATCACACCTTCATCCTTAACAGTACGGGCAAAGCAGTCACCAATACCCTTATATGCATGAGAAAGCCTACCACTCTTGATCATTTCATCCTGGTTTTGAATGAGAAGCTTTACTCGCTCAATGGGAGCAGCAGCTGTTTTGGAGACAGCAGCAGAAACTCCACCCATCAGGAAGTCAATCATAAATCCAGAAAATCCTTTCTCTTTTGGTGCAGAAGCAAAGACTGGGGCCATTGCTGGGACAGATGAGAGCCCAATGGTTGCATCCATCCCATTGTACGACCTCAAGGGTGCGCTGTAAGCAGAATGGGCATTGTAGAGTGCGGGATTCTTCATTACAGAATAAGGAGAGATCTTGCCGAAAAGCATGGACTGCCCATGGATCTTCTGAACCACAGAGGGAGGACCCAATTCGTCAGCCATCATCAGAAAGCGACCTGTCAAATAGCAATTTAAAGACATGGATGAAGTACCATACATACAAAATGATATAAATACAGCTTACAAGATTTGACAAGAAAATATTGCTCCCCTAACACACGATTAAAATGAGCAGAATTAGAGCATCAACAAAGCTAACATTACTATGGTACATCTAGATAATTGCAACATGATGATGGGAATGAATGATGTCTAGTGCTCGAATAAACATGAAATAGTATTCTTATGCAAGAAAGTTTAATGGTCAAAAGGCTGTAGATAAATCTATATTTCTACATCACCCTCCAACACACATGTGTAGATCAAACACAACAAACAAATGTGCCCAACGATTCCATCTAACAGTACATCAACAAAATATGAGGACATGAGCCAACCATGAACATGAACCATCTTAATAAGTTCTTACAATCGTCGGCAATTTGCAATGGAAGGAAAGCAACCAACTGGGAAGCCAAGATAATAACAACAATTCGAGGAAATTGAACAATTGAATTCCTTAACAACTCTCATAACACTTGTACATCCAAATCAAAACCCTAAAACGAGGAAAAGACCAAAAAGAAACATCAAGCATTCCCTGGCAGAAGTTAAACAGGGTATCGACCAAAAAGAAACCAAAGGTTCAAACAACTGTAGAAGTTACAGGGCAACAGAATTTCATCTGCAAGATCATCGCGAGCTGACCGCAGATGAATGTCACAACAAAAATGCGTGCACTTCACCTGATCTATAGCTCCACAAACACACAAAAATTCCTAACAGACAGCCAAATCGAAAAAACCAAGAAGCGTAACAGAAGACCTAGACGGCCATACCAACACGAACCAACATGTTGGAGGAAATCCTAGTTCCTCCCATATCTTTGGACATCCAATTCCACGGGAACAAAAATCCAAGGAAAACCATAAGAAAAACTGTCGGAACTTGCAATCCTTTCATGAAAGCATCACAACAACTCCGGATCTAGCACTTCCGAGCACACGAAGACCAGATCTACCGGGTTACAGTGCACACAAGAACCCAGCACACAAACAGACACGAAAGACAGAAACCGACCGAGCTAATAGATGCTACGCAAGGAAGAGAAGGATACGTTGGGGATTCGAGGGGATTTACCTCAGAAGAAGGCCGCCGCCGCCGACTCGGGAAGACTTGGGGTCTCTGGTCTCGGGGCCGGGATGCTAGCGGCGGACGGGCGGCGGCTATTATAGCAGCGCGACGCGGTGAGGACAAACCCTACTCGGGCTTTTCCAACAATTCTTCTCGTGTCGTGGAGATAGCAATTGGCCATAGCGTGGCCCGCCGTTAATCCTACTGGCCCGGGCTTCGGCCCTGCACAATGCACCAGCAAGGCAGCAAGGAAATCCACAGTCGTGCGGGATTTCCTTTTTCGATACATTTTGTATGTAGTGTGCACATACGTTGTAACTGATATTAAATAAATAAAACAACAGGTTCTAAACTAATATTATTTGATTTATATATTTTAGATCATAGTATCACGAACCATCTACTTAATTAAGCTTCGTTCCAACGGACATACATTAAACAGATAGGTAGTACTAAAGATGGTTTTCGAAATTGAAGTCTAGCCCCCTCTAAAGACACCGGTTAAATTTAACAGTTATCTTTGGAATACAATATATTAAATTGTTATCATCATAAAGATCCCATGGCGAATAGTGATTAAAATCAAACCTCTTGCCGGACTCTTCTCACTTCCCTCTACCTCCTTTTACCAGTTACTTGCATTGGCTTTCGACAACTCTGGCACCGCGGAATCTTAGGCGACACGACCGTTTTCCTCGGCTCAATGGCTTCGCCACCATCTCCGACAACGAAGGTCAATGCCAACCCATTTTTTATCGGTAGTCCTTTAATCAAGCAATCCTTTACAAGAATATTATTGTGAGTGATATAATATAGTATTATTTATCAGCAATCCTTTACAGTAGGTAATGATCCATTTGCCTACAAGAAAAGCACATTGACAACTTGAATACATACCATCAATAGCAGGCATAAATACCCATTTAATCAATAGCACAGAAATAGTCCAATCCCACACACCACAAGTGGATGATCCTATTTAAAAGAAATGCTAAACCAAAGCTTTAAATTCACACCCAATAGTGCTACTAACTGTTATGTTCCTACTAACTGTTATTCAATTTCAAAACTAATAAAAATATATATACAGCTATCTAAGACCGTACTAATACCATTAACCACAATTGATAAAAAAATCGTACTATTCCAACATATTGTGCCACAGTGACCAACCTAAATACCATGCAGTATAAGTCTATCAAGGAAAAGACAATCCTTCTATAAATTATTCTTATGCCTACTCGTGGACATCCTCACTGTAAGAGCTTGACAAAGATGGGCACAATACCATACCCAATCATGACTTTGGTGTTCTCTGATGTGTCTCATGCAATGTTGGTGAGTGCCCATACAACTTCAAACTGCACCCAAAAAATCCTAATAAGATTTCTTTTTCATGTGAAGAAAATAAAGTTGTGACATCTTTACTTAATTGTCAATTGATTTAACCTAAATGGCATAGGTAGATCATACCTACTTTCTTTGGAAAGTTCAAAACATGTCCAACATATCAATAGTGATGACATGTAGATACAAACAAACATGGTGTGAGTCAGTGAGTAATAAATGAAGAATTGGAAACGAACTCCAAAAGCAACAAGGAAAACAAAGCATCAGTGAGTACTGCTAATAAATAATATTTTTTTCACACATACAAACATATCTTCCAGAACTAAGCAAGCATGAGAAATGAAAAGATCATCTTGCACACTCATATGACATATCTAAACAAAATAAATACCATGATGAAAGTGCAACATGGGACTTGACACAATAACTAAACATGGGATAAACACAATGTCTTTGCCCTATTTCGGATCATCTATGGACAAATCCATTCATCACTTTAAGATAAACAAGGACTGAAGAAGTAATCAAGAACATTGACTTGAGTAGACATCATAAGTAAACATCAAGAAGAGAAATAGAACATATGATACATACATTTGTTTTTATCTGAGTCCTCAGTGGTAGTCACAGGAATGTTTTCCAGAAGAGTTTGTAATGAGGGACGCACGGACGGACAAAGGGGGAAGCTTTGGCTTTCCTCATGAGAAGAGGTTGAAAAGTGGGTGCATTTGTTGGTTAGTGGTAACTGTCAGAACATCTAAACTATTGTGCCCTCCTATACAGAAATCCATCCACTTCAACTTTTCCCATTACTCATTGAACAGTTAAATCAAATCATATCCTCAAACTGGTTCTTGGGAAAAGGACCAACACTAAGCTCTTAAACTTACCTTCAAAAGCTATAGGACCAAAATAGTATGGTTAGACATCTTTGCCAATAAGTGATTGTTGTCTTCTCACTTTACCTAGTAGCAGGCAAAAGACCAAACAACCACCTAAATACCACAATAAACGGTAAACATTATCGTATGGGCACAAAGATATAGAGGTAAATGTAGGTCGTAATTTAATTGACACGATGAGCTATGCGGAAGCCAGGTAGAACACGTGCACTGGTATGAAATTAATAGGGTGCTGATACAAGGCAGCAACAGCCAATTGCAAGCAAGCAACAGATGACCTTCATTGATAGCAATAGAATGGGTTCCTGTCTGTTAAGTAGAATAGAATGGGTTCCTGTTTGTTAAGTAAATTTGGTGAGAAACTGAGAATGTTCATGAAGATCACAATTCCCAAAAATAGATGAACTAAATCTGTGTTGACCTAGGATAAGATATATGAACATTCCAATCACGCGTCAAGTTCGAAATAAGACTGATGATTACTGGTATCCTAACAACCCAGGATTTGGCCGTAATGGCAACAGCTTTTCCCACATCATTGTGTCCTTTTGCATCATCTCCAAATCCACCAAGGAAGTAGGCACTTAGCAACCACCCTACACAAGACTCGATTCTATGAGCAATCCCTTCACAACATCAACGAAAAAGGTGGTGGCATTTTTCTAACCAAAGAATGAACGGGTCCATCGTTTGAACATCTCTGCGTCAAGAACGGGCAGCCCATGGCTGAACCTTCCTATCGCAGAGAACACCAGGAGACAAAGCAAATCTCCGCTGGCCAAAAGCCCCACCTTCCTGCAAATGCAAGCACCAACGGATCAGCCACCCGAATGAATCAACGAGCACCGGGAGCACCGCGGAGGAACATACGCATAGGAGACAAGCTTGGACTCGGCAGCAGCGTCGCTAGGCTTCTCAATCTAGATGACGCCTTCGAGGGGCACGCCATCGTCGGCGATGCCGATGAGGACGGGGTACTCAGCGGCGGCAGGGGAGCCAGAGGGGCCCTTGCTTGCGACGCCGGCACGTGGCGGGGCACGTCAGCCCAGAGAACGCGAGGCAGCTGCGCAGGAGGCGGGGGTTGGCAAAGAGGGGATAGGGGCTAGGGCCACAGTGACTGGGAGCCGAGGTGAGTGGTTTGGAGGGCAGCCGTCGCGCAGAGACGGAACCATTCATGGCCTGGCTCACCAGCAGCATCGTCACAACCTTTCACCGGCGATGGGGATGGTGGCGCAGGTGGGGGTGGGGAGGAAGGGAGCTTTGGAGTTTTAATTGGAATGGATTCCACACGACGCGCGGACAGACTAAGGGGGAAGAGGAAACTTACATGCCGGTGTCGGTGCGAACAAGTTGGGGGAGCGAGTAGACTGGGCTGAGGGTAGCCGGTGGAGGCCACCGGCGGCAGTGAAGGCCGCTGGATCTAGAGATGCAGAGAACGTGGGGAGAGAGGGGAGAAGGTGGGAGGAAGATTCGGTGTGAGGAGGCAGCGCACGGTTTCGTGAGGTGGGTGGAAGGGGTCACACGTTAGTCTGTAGATCTTTTTTTATGAGAAGAAGGTGGGAAAGGCCGTACCAACCACCAACTCCTTTTTAAGGAGTAAAGATAGAATATTACTCGATAGGAAATTATCCGGAAAAAGGTACGTGCACAGTAAATGGTGGGGCCGTGTTGTCTCCCTCTGACTACTATCTCCCGCTCTCTCTCCCCACCCACTCATGCCGTTCTCTCTCCCCACTCTCACTTGTCTCCTTTCTTTGTACCGGAGCAGCGATGAGGACTGGCTGACTACCATCAACTAACAACGTGGCATGCGGCAGTCATCCTCCGCCACCTTCCTCCATGCCGGCTGCTCTAATTCCGCCTCTGCCTCTGTCGGCTCCTGTTGATGTGAAAAATAATATTGCAATGCATACATCTTTTAGTTGCTGCTATATTTATCAGTTTGTGCGAAGTAGTGAGAATGCCACAACAATTGACTCTTACATATATCATGCGTATGTGTTGTTCTTTTTGTTTATTACACCTTCAGATGTTCATGATGTGTTAAGCAGAAGAAGTGTTGATGACAAATATATATACCATGCATACACGTTGTATTCTTTGTTTAGTACAATTTCAGGCTATCAAAAGCCGAGGACGGCTTTTCTTGAAGAAGGGGAGGATGATGCGGATACGCACGTGTCTTGTACTTTTCAGTTAAATATATTATTCAACTGGAAAGAGTTATTGAGCCGCATCAAACATTGCCAGGTGAACTCATTCCAAACTAAATATAATGTTGTTATTCATAAGAATAAAATACTACCTCATGTCATTAAATGGTGCATTCTTAGGTTTGTCGATGGCAAAGCAATGGAGACGCAAAAGGAAGAGGATGACCACATTAGGTGTCAAAGACATGAAGGAAGAAAGCCCATTCAGTGGGAGAGCAAAAGGGAGAAGCCCAAGGACTTAAACTACAAGTTTTGGATAGGATTTTCAAGCCCAATTCGTACCTCCCACAAGGCCAATTGGATTCAAACTCGGATTCAACTCAGAATTCAATTCGGATTCGGTTCGGGACAGCCTGACAGGCACTTATTAAAAAGGTCCTAACTTTCACAAACGGAGTCCGATTTGGGTGTTCTTGTACTCCTTGGAAAGATATTTTCAAGGGCTACGCAATGGATCTAGTCCCACTATCAAATTCATCACGGATCAAAAGTTATGGTCGAAACAATGTAACGGCTGTAAAATCTAGTTTCCTTTTTGTAAGAGTTCGTATCTAAAACCATATAGGGTTGAGTTGTACTAGGTTTGTGGACTCTATGGACGTCCCAAGGTCCTATATAAGCCATGTATTGGCAGCCTAAGGGCTCAGACCACCTTTGAGAATAATCAATCTACTAAAGTTTGTTCGAGTTTATCATTACTGTTGAAATTCCGTGAGGGAATTAGGAGTGTTCTTCAATCAAGATCGTTCAGCCTTTCCGCTGGGAATTGGGTGCACGATAGATCTTCGCTTGGTGGTCGGCGAAATCGACGCGAGTGTGTTTTGGTGGATTAAAGAGTGTTCGTCCCTTGCATTGGCATTAGAGGATAGCTACGATTCATCAAGACTCCCGCGAGTATCCATCCTACGTCGAGAAGATCGGGTGACCCCGTATCACCTGTTGTAGGGGTGGCCCCCACCTAAGCCCAGTAGGCCTGTTAGAGGGTTATAAGGCTCAAGTGGGACATGTGTAATGACGTGAATGCCCATGTAAGGGATATTTGGATGTAAGGGTATAACTGAAAAAACACTCCTATGAGGATATATATATATATATGTATGTATATGTATATATGTATATATATATGTATATACATATGTATATGTATACATATACATACATATATATACATATACATATATATATATATATGGTGCGAGCCATGGGGAGGACCCCGAAGCATTGCTCACCTAACTCTCTACTACACACTCTCTCTGTTTGGTCTGTAACCACAACAGCTCCAAATCTAGTGCATAACCACCATCCTCGAGCAGGCTACCGCCAGATCGTCCACCGTGGACCGTGAACAAGAGGTACACGATCAGGGTCTATCCACTGATATAGAGAATCTAATACTAGATGTAACATCATAGACTATTTTACAAAACCATATTACAGACGATTTTAGTTTAGAAATCGTCTGTGTTGTTGCCATTGCTAAAAATTGTCCGTGAAGATTTAATATCACAGATGCTTCATGGTAAAAACCGTCTGTGAAGTATAAACCGTCTGTGATACTTCACAACAGACGGATTTTACCATGAACCATTTGTGATATTACCAAATATTATAGACGATTTTTAGTTTGAACTGTCTGTGAATTATCACAGACAGTTTATAATACAAACCATCTGTGATAACTAAGTCATCATAGACGGTTTGTATTAAAACTCGTTTGTAATAATTCCACTATATTAATTGCATGCAGAACCGCGAACATACCCTCTGTCTTGAATTCCAGATCTAGACTGCTGCTTTGAGCTGGAGGCAAGGCTTTCAGGCTATTTGGTGAAAGAAGACTATTTGGCAAGAGTGATTGAAGATTTATCAAGTTCTTGACTACCTATGGTTAATAATGTAATTTGTTTCTTATTGCATTAAAATTTAGATCTAATTTTTAGTAACTAAAATTGAAGATGGTTTATATCTACTTAGTCTTGCATGATCAGTTCATGTCATGTGGGTCAGGCTAAATTGGTCAAAATTGTTGGTTATAATTGATTTTCGGAAAAATGGCTTTTGTGTTAAGCTAGTAAAACCTCAATGCATGTGGTATATATATAGTATACTAATTAATTAATTTAATATTTAATACTAATTTGTTATATATATATGCATAACATAGAATCGAAACTGGATGTATGTTGTGAACTGTGTGAGTGAAGAGTATATTAATGGCATGTCTGCTTTTACAAAAGCTACCGAGGAGGATATGTTGAATAAGGGGGTGGAATATATGTATTGTGCATGCATTGATTGTGAGAATCTAAAGATGTTTAAAAACCGAGCGCAAATTGAAGCATACTTCATTCGAAAGGGTTTCAAAAAGAAATATGCGTGTTGGACCAGTCATGGCGAAGAGGAGATTACATAGGAATGTAGTAATAATGACAGCGTCGTAAAGTCAATGATATGCTGTTGGATAATGTCGATTATGGTTCGTGATGTGACCACGTCACAAAATCATACGATCATAGCTCCCAAGAATAAATAAAAGGTGAATTCATTTATTCGGTTTTAATTTATTTCAAATGAGAATATGATGCTATCTAAAGATGAAAATATATATTTGTGCAGCTATACAAGGAGGATTACATCAAAGCTATGCGCTCGTAGTTGGGGTCCAACTAAAGGGAAGCCGACTAGTATATCAAGACCAAGTCAACACTTTCCCCAACTCTTGTTCAAGGTTACCACGTCACTTTTGGTTCAATTCAAGTAAGAGTTCAAGTGGGATATATTTTGGAATCCAATTCGGTCTCTAGATCAATTCGGATTCAACCTGATATGTCCAACATCAAATAGGCATAACTTTTGTACACAAACTCCGTTTGAGGTGTGCAAGTATAGTATAGAAAGAAGAGCTCGTCCACTTTCCAATAGATTTAGCCCCACCTCCAAATTCCTTCTATGTGCACCGCAATTACCAAAACAATCTGACACTGATTCAGTCTGACAGGGCTGACTTTAAATGCCCATAGATTTCGCATCAAGAGCCCATTTGGAATGTGTGAGTACAGCATGGAAAACTTATCTTATTCTCTTTTCAATGGATCTAACTACATCCGAAAATTCCTTCTGTGCGCATCGAAATCTGATGTAGACGGGGGTGCTGATCTTTCGATGAGATTGATAACTATCGATTTTGATGGAGGTGGCTCTCGCGATTCGACTACAACCGTACGACGATGCTTGCACCTTAGCAATTGTTGAACCAACTCTGAGATGTTATTGACCAAGCTAGAAGCACGATCAACCTAAACACGAAGTTCAATCTCTGTAAGCAATCAAAGAACTAGTAAGAATAAGATGTAGGCAACTGATATTACAAATAAGATTGTAGTATAGATGTATTGAAAAACAAAGGTGGGATTCGAAAGACAGTCTTGATAGGTGGTCGTCTGATACAACTGAAGAACAGAAGTTTGCACAATGGCTAAACCTAAATTCAACAAAATCCAAGTTTTGAAAAAGGGAGGCGACGACTCCTTTATAGGGAGACGACCAGGCATGGTGGCTAGGGAAGTGGGCGCATGTTTCTAGGGTTACAAGGCCTATGGTCCCAAATAGAGGTGGCACAACACCTTTTTCAACTCGGCCTCAGAAATAGATATGGACTCTTTTGATAATTGTGACCAGCTCGAATGGAATTTGATGATGAGGTTGGATCAATTGGAAAATAAACTTGATAAGCTTTCCATGAACTCTAAGAACGTCCAAAACGGAGTCTATATGAAGAAGTTACATTCGTTTGAACTTGATACTATTGTGGTAGTCCAAATCTGATTCCAAAACGAGCCCAACTTCAACTCTTGCTTGACTCAGCCCCAAAGTGACATGGTGACCTCCATTGTGCCTTCTATGCATGTTCATAACTCCACATGCCACTCCTTCATCCTTTCTCATGTTCCTAAGCACAATTAAATCACTTGCATTAGGTAGCGGTTTATTCTCAATATTATACAAACCTAGGAACGAATTCACCTGGTAATTAAGTTGGTGAGCACGAGCTCGAGTAAGTGGACCTTGCAACACTTGTTGTGGATGAATTATGTGTGTAGACATGGTTGTATCTATGGGAGGGATTTTCTCATTGTCGGACCCTGGAGCAACGATTCCAATATCTTCTGTGTAAATCGCACTAGTCCAGAATCAAGTTAGTACACACAGTGGATAACAAAGATTCATATCATGCACAATGATATTTTATTCATTAACTAAATATGGGCCTAATGGCCAATGTTTACATTAATGGTTCATAAATCAAAAATAAATATAAGCAGTGGAAAAAAGAACAATAAAGCACCAGCCCATCCGCCTGCCCATAGGCGAATGACTGTAAGACATGGCTAACTCGTAGTTATTCTCACCGAAGTTGATGAAGTCCTTCTCTGAAGATAGTGAATGAAGCAATATGAGTACATAAGGTACTCCACAAGTTACACCAGGAGGTTTAACAGAGTTCATGCATATATAAGGATTGACAATGAAGGCACAATAGGTTATTTGTGCGTAAAAGCAAAATTAAAGTAAACACAATAAATAGATTCAGAAGTTGAATTTGATGCAATAGCTAGAAAGAGTAATTTAACAAAATAATATCGTTAGTGCAGGCTCCGACCAAACACCAATCTATTCACAGGTATCCCACCTAGTCCATCTTTTCCAAAAAAAAAGATCTCACATGGATTCCATCCATACACAAGCTTTTTTAAAAATCTCTATCTATAAGCCTTTTTATAAACCATTTCAAAAACCAAAAACTAATTCATGAAAAACTTTACTCAGCTTACCCATGACCGTGGGCACGGCTATCCAGAATAGATTATACACTCTGCAGATGTTGTACAGCTTTACCTACAAGATATGATTATCTTATATTGTCAGCCATTACACGTTTCCGTAGGCATGCGACTGAAAAATCACAACAAGGCCTTTACAATGCTAAGCTTTCAACTTGGTCATGCTACCACTAAGGTTTCACCACAATTTGAATCCACAAGTTTGGGCCTCCTCTTGTGCCGTATGAGACTTCTCATGGCCTACGTCACGCTCACATTCAACCTATAGCAAGATCAAAATTGGGACCTCACAAATTAATCAGTTAAGACTGTCCCATACCAGTCTTGTGGTAGTATGATATGCCTAAGGCCACGCTCGTTTCAGCTTTTTTTCAGCTTCAGCTTTTTTTTCACTATTCAGTAATTCGTCTTTTTTTAATTGTTTTAGATTTTTTTGGGCTTTTTGGTATTTTTCTTTTTTTCCCGTGTTCCTTTGCATTGTCCGTAATGGGCTAATATATTTTTTCTATTTTTACATTTTTTAAATTTAATTATGCCCAAAAAGCCAAATCAGCTACAGTAAAAAAAAGCCAGCTACAGTGAAATTTCAGCCAAAAGCCAGAAACCATTGCTAAAATAAACGCCCCTTTAGGCTCATTCCACATACCCCTTGTGCCTGACAATCAATATTGTGTCACTGAACAACAATGCATGCCAACACCCACCACCTAACAATTTGCCTAGGTCAAAACCAAGTTTTATATTTTATTTTAAAAACACTCCATATACTTTCTTGACTCACCGAAGTCAAGAATACATTTTAGAAAATCATTGTTCTGAGGTGAAACAAATATTCCCACTTAAATCATTCTAAGAATGGCTAAGTAATTTTATAAAATTTCTAGTCAATACTATTGTACTAACTAGGTTTTCATCTAAGGTGACAAGGTATAAAGAAATTTAATATCAAATTTGACCATACACAAAGGATTTGGTTATAAATAGAATTTAAATCAAATTTAAACTAGATTTAAATAAAAGTACGTATGCATAATAATTTTAAAAACAACATAATTAATTTATATTACTAGGAGCAACATGATCAAAGGTGTAACTTGCCTTGCTTCGAAGTTTGCTGAGATTCACTGAAGTTATACACTCCAGAATAGTCGTAGTCTACACGTGAAAAACTAGAACAAACTAAATTTAAAATAAAATCCAAAATTATAAAATATATATTAGGAGATAGAATATGAATTTAGGAATTTGATTGGATCCTAATGGAGTTAGGATGAAGAAGAATGACTTCTAGTAGTTTAAATTCTAAAGAAATGAATAAAATGAATTCTTGGAATTCTTTTCTTTGTGAAGGAAAAGTGGTCGGAAGCTACAATATTTGCGTATGGTTGAAACCATGATCGAAGGTGTAGTTGAATCCGTGTTCGAAACCATGGTCGAATCGATAGTTGAAGTTGTGGAGGTCAAAGTTGAAAACAGACTCCAAGTATGGGTGAAGTTGAAGTCGAAAATTTGGTCGAAGATCCAGTCGGAACTGTATTGTCGAGACCCGAATATGCAAATTCGGACTCTCTATGTAAACTGCACTAGTCCAGGATCACGCTAGTGCACACAGTCAAACATATATGTAATTACAACCATACACACGATATAATAAAGAGAAAACTCATATATCGATAAATCTCAAAGGTACGACCTTATGGCCAAACTTACAATATCTTTAGCTGGAAGGGCTTAACAAAATAGCAGTGAAAATCCAAATATAAAGCGTAGCGGCCAATCGACAAGCCCACAGGCTATCGAGTGGAGAACGAAGCCTAATCCGTGAAGTCATCGTAGTACTCTCCTTCTGGAACCTCCTGATAATAATACTCCTCGCTCTCAACTGAGCAACATAGGCGTAAAGCCGTGAGTACATTGGTACTCAGCAAGTCGTTTGTAATAAATGAATGCAATATAATATGCAAGGCTTACCAATGGAAGGCTGAAAGGTTAATTTGCATAAAAGACATTTCACAGTAAATATGATAAATAGATTGAAAGCGAACTTTGAATGAAATAATAATAATAAATAATCAAAGGGGATAAACGTAAATCACTTGTGAACACCTATTCACAAGCTAAACCAATAGGGAACTACCTGTCCACCTCTAACATAAACCACCAAGTTCAAAAGATAACACTAACCCTCGTGTGAAATCACCGAGCATTGTCCATAACCGAGGACGCGGCTATTCGAATAGATTTACACTCTTGCAGAGGTTGCACAACTGTACCCACACGATGTGATTAGCCTCAATCTCAGGAAATCACAACAAGACCTTTACAATGCTCTACCTCAACCCAACTCTGCCCGCTAGGGTTTCGCATCACACCCTCCTTGCGCCACATGGAAATCAGCAACCATGTTCATCACAATGGCAGAGTTGAAATTGAAATATTACAAATTAATCAGCCAGGTCTATCCCATACTAGACATGTGGTTTGCACGATTAAGCTCAGATCAATGGCGCACAAAGTTAAGTCATTAACATTACCCAGGCGAGGCTACCACATCCCCCGAAGTGCACCTGCACTTCCCCCTTTACTGCACGATCACTCGCCCGAGTGCAAAACCAAGTTTGTATACCCAGCCAATGACACACCAATGTCATAGCACAAATTTTAATTAACGTGGCACCAACCAAAGTTCCATATGCCATTAAGTCAAATTAATGATTTACATGTGATGATTAATCCAATCGTAAATATAAGCCAGCTAAGCAACTCTATCGTACAACCCATGTGACCAATATTCTAGCATCACTAGTATGTTTTCCAACTTAAGGTGACAAGGGTATCATGACAATCCAAATTATCAAGGGGGGATAGATTCAATTAGGATGATAACTGCCAATACAAGGGTTTTGAATAAAAATAGCGATGCATGTAATTTAAAACAAAATAAATAATTAATAGATTGCAAACTGGGTTCAACATGATCAAAGTACACGACTTGCCTTAGTTATGCTCAGCGAGGTACTCCTGGTCTTCGGGCGTAGATCCTACTCCTCCGGAATCCGATTCTAACGAGAGAGAAAGCAATCAAAACAAGAAAAACACATAAAATGATAAGCAAATGAACTCCAAAAATCATGAAACCAGAACCAAAAGCTAGAACTCATTTTACGTGAATTTTTAAAAAAAGAATGGGGTCAATCGGAGCTAGGACAGAGGAGAACGGACTCTGAAAAAATTTAATCTAAAGAAAATTGGGAAATTAAAAAAGGTTACTGTGCTGTGGAGCGGGTGCACGGGGGACTCGGTCCATGGTGAACGCGGCGCACGGAACAGCGCCACGCTGGGCGCGCGGGCGTGGCTGACGTGGCACGCGCTGGTGCTGCCACGTGTTAGCTCACGTGGCACCGGGGCTCGGGTTTTGCTGACGTGGCGCTGACGTGGCATGCCACGTGGCAGGCCACGTGGACTAGGGCCGACGTGGCAGGGCTCGGGCGACGGCGACGGGATCCGACAGCGGGGGCGACGACGCGTGGCTGCATCCGGGCCGCTTGCTCAGATCTGGATGAGCGGCTCGGATTGGGCGGTGCGGAGGCAGGGCGACAACCGATGGGCGACGCGTCACATGGGCGTGCGGCGTGCGGCGCAGGTCCGGCGCGAGGACTAAGTGATACGGGGTCGCCCGATCTTCTCGACGTAGGATGGATACTCGCGGGAGTCTTGATGAATTCGCAATGATCCTCCAGTGCCAATGCAAGGGACGAACACTCTTTAATCCGCCAAAACACACTCGCGTCGATTTCGCCGACCACCAAGCGAAGATCTATCGTGCACCCAATTCCCAGCGGAAAGGCTGAACAATCTTGATTGAAGAACACTCCTAATTCCCTCACGGAATTTCAGCAGCAATGATAAACTCGAACAAAGTATATTGATTATTCTCAAAGGTGGTCTCAGCCCTTAGGCTGCCAATACATGGCTTATATAGGACCTTGGGATGTCCATAGAGTCCACAAACCTAGTACAACTCAACCCTATATGGTTTTAGATACGAACTCTCACAAAAAGGAAACTAGATTTTACAGCCGTCACATTATTTCAGCCATAACTTTTGATTCGTGATGAATTGATGCTGGGACCAGATCCATTGCGTAGCCCTTGAAAATATCTTTCCAAGGAGTACAAGAACACCCAAATCGGACTTCGTTTGTGAAAGTTATGACCTTTTTAGTAAGTGCCTGTCAGACTGTCCCGAACCGAATCCGAGTTGAATTCTGAGTTGAATCCGAGTTTGAATCCAATTGGCCTTGTGGGAGGTACGAATTGGGCTTGAAAATCTTATCCAAAATTTGTAGTTTAAGTTCTTGGGCTTCTCCATTTTGCTCTCCCGCTGCATGAGCTTTCTTCGTTCATGTTTTTGGCACTTAATGTGGTTATGCTCTTCCTTTTGCCTCTCTATTGCTTTGCCATTGACAAACCTAAGAATGCGCCATTTGATAACATGAGGTAGTATTCCATTCTTATGAATAATAACATTGTATTTAATTTGGAATGAGTTCACCTCGCAATGTTTTATGCGGCTCAATAATTCTTTCCAGTTGAATAATATATTTAACTGAAAAGTACAAGACACGTGCGTATCCGCATCATCCTCCCCTTCTTCAAGAAAAGCCGTCCTCGGCTTTTGATAGTCTGAAATTGTACTAAACAGATAATACAACGTGTATGCATGGTATATATATTTGTCATCAACACTTATTCTGCTTAGCACGTCATGAACATCTGAAGGTGTAATAAACGAAAAGAATAACACATACGCATGGTATATGTAAGAGTCAATTGTTGTGGCATTCTCACTACTTCGCACAAACCGATGAATATAGCAGCGACTAAAAGATGTATGCATTGCAATATTATTTTTCACATCATTCTCCCTCCCATAAAAGAAAGTCGTCCTCGACTTTTCTAAGAACATGGACAGATCATTAATGGGTAAAATCAGATTTAGTTGTTCAGATATAGGGGAGAAAATCTTTAGTACCTTCCATGCTTCAATTGCGCTACTCTGATTACTTGTACATAATTGTTTATCAAAAGGTAAACAAATAGGCTTAGGAAATCTTTTAAAACAGCAAGCTCTATTGTTGACACTTATCTCATTGCGATCATGACATGACATAAAAGGTTATTTATCTGTAATATGTAATTTTAAATTAGCAAGCTTATCACATGTAATGCAAATTCTGTGAACATAAAATTTTTCATCTAAACCATAATCTCCAATCAAATTGAACTTATATGTGTAGGCATAGGTACTAACTAGTGATTTTGAACTTGAAATTTCAGCAACATTATAAATCACACTAGATAGCTCTCTAGGATCATCAAACATGATATAGCACAAAGAATCATTAGGAGATATTCTAGTAAGAACTTCCTTATGAGTAATCAATTCCACATTATGTAAATTGAGCAAAGAAATTTCAGAACATGGAATTGTTGGTTGATCATACGAGTACTCACAATTATTCACCATTGCACAATTAAATTCAGCACCAATAGTGTTACCTTTGTCGTCCTCCTCAAATGATGTAGGCGCTGGGTGTTTAAAATTATTAGGATGCACCCACGAGGCAGCAAGCACTTTATCCCTTCCCGTGGTTATCTCCTCCTCATTTGGCTTCAAAGGTGCCGGTTGTTGAATGTTCAATTCTTCATCTTTAATGTCAACCTGCATAATGTGAGAAACAACACTAGAAGTAGATATTAATGTGTTAGTTTCAGATGCATCCTCACTTTGTCTATCTTCTACTTCTCTATTTTCTTTTGATGTCTCTCTCACACTCTCAATTTGGATGCTCTCAACCTCACATATGGTGGAATCACACAGTTCAGTCTTTTTATCACTCTCACTCAATTTGGCTATGTGGCTCTCATCCTCACATAGGTTGTGGTGTATCTTAGGAGCTATATGTAGTTTTGGAATACTATATATCTCCTTGACCGAAGGGAAAGTCCCATACTCGGTCATCTTCTCATGTGTCACACTAGTAGAGGGAGCAGAATTGAAGTATGGACTGGGAGAAAATTGTGGTGTACGTCTCTCCAAAAGTCTCTTCTTTTCTTGAATAGCACAATTCACAAGATCTTGCACACTACCAAAATATTTATGTTGAAGTGTAGCAGCAATCTTAGAATTCAATACTCTTTTGAAGTATGTCTTCTTTTGTAGTTCACTAATGACACCGACCCGACGTAATGCATCTTGCAGCTTAAAATAATATTCTTGAACAGTATTATTCTCTTGTGTGAAACTCTCCAAATGGCGAAGCAATCCCTGCGCATAATAGGATGGCACAAATTCTCTCCTCATGAGTGCTTTCAAATCTGACCAAGATTTAATGAATTCGTTTCCAAATTGTTGATGCCACCAACTATAAGCATAATCTTCAAATTCTCTAGTGGCACGCATCACCTCTTGGTTTTTGGGAAGCTTTTGAAATCTAAATACTTTCTCCATGCGCCATTCCCACTCAAGATACTCTTCTGGATCCTCACTTCCATAGAAAGGAATAAAGTTGTCCTTTTCTTGTTGTGGATGAAGTACCCGCACAATATCATTCACAATGTTTGAGTATAACTCTTTCATTTGAAGATTGAATTCAATGCGGTGATCTTGCATATCTGTCTTGAGCTGTCCATCCATTGTAGCTAAAGGAATACGCGTAGGCTACGGAAGCAGAAAACAAAACTTTTCTACCGCGCACCCAAGAACATCATGCTAAGGAAGGATCATGGATCGTTACCACATAGACGCGCAGCGCAGCGAAAGAAGAATTGGAAACCGATCCAATCACGCGCGTCGAGGTAGTAGTGGAAGTAGCCGATCGTCCCGAACAGATCGTCTCCTCCACGCACGCCGATCAAGATCGCAACGAGCGGCGCCTCCACCGTATCCACACGTCCGGGGCTGGAACGCCGATCGCGAGTGTACTAGCACTCGTGAGCAGCTAGGGTTTGGCTCGGGAGGAGACGGCTAGGGTTTTGCTAGATGTTAACAGGGACCAATCCCCTCAACCCCTCGCCTCCATATATATAGACCTCCTCACGTGGGCCTTGCGGACCAAGGCCCATTAGGAGTCTATTTGGATCTTTATCCGAATTGAGCCCATATCCGAATCATATTCGAATCAGTGTTTCAACCCGTTAAGCGTGCGACCCTGTAGGTTCACGTATACTTGGTCGTGACCCGGAAACGCCTTTTCGGTCACCCATTAACAACGCCTCTAGTAAGACATATTAACCCCAAAGTATATGTAAAGATCATATCGGCTGAACCTGTAATGTTCTCTCATGTACGAATCCCTTTGCCTCACGATATAGATTGAGCTCAAGGCGAGACCTGTGTCATCCTCTTAATAGCTCAATCAATCTCTCGATTCTGTGATGGATTATAAACTTGTGATTGACTCCTCAATCACCTTGGCATGGCCATGCACTTTCATAATCCATTACATCGAGGCAGAGATATCTCTCCCATAAGGAGGGACAAATTCTATCTTGATCATTCACATCCCACTACATGTTTCATGGCAAATCCAAGACTACTTTTATGACTACCCGCCACGGAGTAGTGTTTAGTAGTCCCAAAATAAGCTACTACTCATGTTGGGAACCATGATGATCTCAAGTCTAAGGATTCTACATAAACACTACTCGAGACCAAGCGATGACACATGGAATCTCTGCAGTTGTCTCATGGCAGTCTATCCAACATATGTTCACTAACACATGTCCATATTATTGATTTGGTATCACCATACCATGATCCATGAGACATGATCATCAATCAATACATATGCTGATCTTTGTCTTTGAATCATATTTGTTCCTCATATGATATACGATCAGGGATCATTTAGAAATAGCAACATTTTAGTATTTAAGAGTCTCATGAATAAGTCACATACTCATTGATCAATAATGATGATGTCTATTCCAAGGAACAAAGTAATGTATCATAAACATAGTATGTGATATATACAACATCTCCATGTTGCCTCTAGGGCATATCACTAACAGTAGCTGTGCTAGCTACAAATTCTTGTTTCATAGCACTTCTCATTGCCAGATGTTAGAAACGTAATTATCGTTATTTTCTTCGCCTGTCATGGTCAGATTGTGCAAAGTAAACACAAATATATGTATGATATGTAGAGTTCACTCAATCTCACTTTTTCCTCACCAAGTAAAGTTCTTACCTTTCCAAAGTGAGTTGAGGCCAAAAAGAAACTTACACTTGGCGGTGGCTACAATAGCAAGTGATGATCAAGCGGATTTAAAAGTGACTCACAATTGCAGGCAAAGGATATTTAGTGGAGTTTGGTATGGAAGTGTTTATTCAACGCAATCTGAATTCATGATGTTGTAAAATTAAGTAATAATCCAAGTTAGAAAGTATTGCTTATGTGCCGATCCAAATGATATAAGTGAAGTATATGAACGCACACGCAATGATCAATGTGACTCAATGCAAACAAAAGGAATGAGTTAAAGGAAACAATCGGGAATATTATCTTGTTTTGCACCAAGTACTAGGAGAGACGCTAGCCAATTGCAATAATATGAATTTGAGGGCACAAGATTGTCCAAAGAAATTAAATACACAATCTGAATTTATGGACTAAGATTAACTCACCCAAATTCGGCCAATGCTTTCTTTTCTTTCTTTCTTTCTTTCTTTTTTTTTGCTCAAGCCGTGGTTCTTTTTTTTTTCAATCGGCTGCCTTCTCTCTTTTTTTTTGCTCTTTTTTTTATACTCAAGGTCGAACTAGATTTAGTTGTTCGTACATTCTACGCAAGTCCAAAGTTGTTCAGCAATGTGTAGATAATTCTAGAACAGCCCTGAAGCAATTATCAAAGACTAGTCTCAAGGCTCAAAGGATTTAAGGGAAGATCTTAACAGATGCTCAGAATTCAAACCGCAACAAATTTCAGACGGTCTGAATGTGTCCAACTAAGGTTCTTGTGGCAGTTAGGGTTTCTTGTGGCCAAATCAATCAAGAAAAAAGGAAACCCAGATATATTCAGATGTGATAATCTTTCAAGATGCGCAAAGATTTTATGTGAACAGCAAGAACAAGATTTTAAAAAGTAAATTGAATCTACTTTTTTTATGCTAATTGAAAGATCAACTAGTGGATTTTCAAGGGTTTAAAATAACAACGATTAAGCAACGCAAAAGGACACTACGATCAGCACGTAAACAAAATTTCTAATGGATCAAAACTTAATAAAACTCACGAAAATAACAGATGTGAAACTAGGGTTTGGATTTTTTTTTGTAAGGCAATTTTCGGTTTAATGGACTATAGGATAAAATAAATCAATCTAAAAGTAAAGGGATAAGATCCTACCGAGTAAACCGCGCTCTGATACCAGATGATACGGGGTCGCCCGATCTTCTCGACGTAGGATGGATACTCGCGGGAGTCTTGATGAATTCGCAATGATCCTCCAGTGCCAATGCAAGGGACGAACACTCTTTAATCCGCCAAAACACACTCGCGTCGATTTCGCAGACCACCAAGCGAAGATCTATCGTGCACCCAATTCCCAGCGGAAAGGCTGAACGATCTTGATTGAAGAACACTCCTAATTCTCTCACGGAATTTCAGCAGCAATGATAAACTCGAACAAAGTATATTGATTATTCTCAAAGGTGGTCTTAGCCCTTAGGCTGCCAATACATGGCTTATATAGGACCTTTGAATGTCCATAGAGTCCACAAACCTAGTACAACTCAACCCTATATGGTTTTAGATACGAACTCTCACAAAAAGGAAACTAGATTTTACAGCTGTTACATTGTTTCCGCCATAACTTTTGATCCGTGATGAATTTGATGCTGGGACTAGATCCATTGCGTAGCCCTTGAAAATATCTTTCCAAGGAGTATAAGAACACCCAAATCGGACTTCGTTTGTGAAAGTTATGACCTTTTTAGGAAGTGCCTGTCAGGCTGTCCCGAACCGAATCCGAGTTGAATTCTGAGTTGAATCCGAGTTTGAATCCAATTGGCCTTGTGGGAGGTACGAATTGGGCTTGAAAATCTTATCCAAAACTTGTAGTTTAAGTTCTTGGGCTTCTTCATTTTGCTCTCCCGCTGCATGAGCTTTCTTCCTTCATGTTTTTGGCACTTAATGTGGTTATGCTCTTCCTTTTGCCTCTCCATTGCTTTGCCATTGACAAACCTAAGAATGCATCATTTGATAACATGAGGTAGTATTCCATTCTTATGAATAATAACATTATATTTAATTTAGAATGAGTTTACCTCGCAATGTTTCATGCGGCTCAATAATTCTTTCCAGTTGAATAATATATTTAACTGAAAAGTACAAGACACGTGCGTATCTGCATCACCGAGGGGCGGAGCGGGGGCACTGGGTGCGAGGTCCGGCGATCGGGCAGCGACGCAGGTGACGGGCGAGGCGACGCGGTGAAGAGGCTCACCGGCGAGGTCTTGGCGACGGCGACGGCTCTAGCGTCTGTGGGCTGGGACGGGGACTCCGGCGACGGCGGCGGGTTCCGGCGACGGTGCGTACTTCGGCGACGGCGCGGCGCGAAGCGAGGACGGAGGTGAGGGCGGCGGCGACGGGCGAGGCACGCGAACCGAGGTGGCCACGCGGGTTTTATCACGCGAACCGAGGTGTCCAAATCAGTTACGGCGCGGGGCGCGACTCGGGCTCGGTTTGAATGGCTCGGATCGGCGGGATGAAAATCAGACGGCGGGCACGCGCGGGAGCGGGTTAGGGTTAGGGTTACGCGCGCGGGCACGGGCGCGGATGGACGCCGCGTGGCAAGGCGGGGGATCCGGTGGCGCGGAGTGGGCGAGGGCGCGCGCGGGCGCGGGTCGGGCTGGTGCCGCCGCGTGGCGGTGGGGCGGGCCCGTGTGGGCGCTGGGCCGAGCGGATGCCGACGCGTAGGCGCGGGTGGATCGGGCGGCCGAAGCGGCAGGCGGGAAAGGGGGGTACGGCGGCGGCGGCGACGCGGGCCAGATGGCCGACGCGTGGCAGGCTGGGGATCAGATGGTGGAGGATTTTTCTCGACTTAATTTTTTTCCAGAAATTCAAATAAACTTTCAAGAGCTCTAGAAAATAGCAAACAAATCCCAAAAATTCACCAAAAATTCGAAAAAATTCCTTAAGACCTGATGAATCCAAATAAAATATTTTCAACTTATGTTAATATTTATTTTAATCATATTAAATCATTTAAAATTCAAAAAATTCATTTGAAACTTGAATTAATTCCAGAAAATTCCAGAAAATTTATTTTTGAAAACCTGGCTTCAAAAATTGCAGAAAAATAGGATGTTACAAACCTTACCCTCTTAAACAAGATCTCGACCCCGTGATCTGGGCCAACTAAGAGAATAGGTTCGGAAACTCTGCTCTGAGGTTCTCCTCGCGCTCCCAGGTTGCTTCCTCCTCGGAATGGTTGCTCCACTGAACCTTGCAAAAATAGACCACTTTATTCCGGGTGACTCGCTCTGACACTTCCAAGACTTTGACTAGGTGCTCTTTGTATGACAGATCCTCCTGCAGGTCAACGGCCTCAACTGGCACAACCTCCTTTGGCACACGCAAACACTTCTTCAGCTAGGACACATGAAAGACGTCATGTACCCCGCTGAAGGACGCAGGTAGCTCCAATTGATAAGCAACCTCTCCCCTGCGTTTCAGAATCCTGAACGGACCAACATATCTTGGTGCCAGCTTCCCTTTCAACTGAAACCTCTTCACACCCTTGAATGGTGTGATCCTGAGATACACAAAATCATCTGGCTCAAAGCTCAGCTCTCGACGTCTGGTATCTGCATAGCTCTTCTGTCTGACTTGGGCAGTTTTCAACCTTTCCTGTATCAAACGGACCTTGTTCTCAGCTTCTTTTAAGCAATCTGGACCAAAAACCTGTCCTTCCCCCGTCTCTTTCCAGTTGAGAGGGGTTCTGCATTTCTTGTCATACAATGCCTCAAACGGTGACATCTGCAAACTGGCCTGATAATTGTTGTTGTACGAAAACTCTACAAAAGGCAAACAACTGTCCCACTTGGACCTATGATCTAGCACACATGCTCTCAACATGTCCTCCAAAATCTGATTTACTCGCTCTGTTTGACCATCTGTCTGGGATGGTATGCTGTACTGAAATTTAGGTGAGTTCACATAGGCTTATGGAACTACCCAAAAAACGAGAGGTGAACTGCGATCCACGATCTGGCACAATCTTCTTTGGCACACCATGCAAACTGACAATTCTGGACATGTAAAGCTCTGCTAATCTGTCATCACTGTAGGTTGTCTTAACGGGAATAAAATGAGCAACCTTGGTCAATCTGTCAACGATGACCCAAATTGAATCATAGCCCTCTTTGGTCTTAGGCAGACCGACTATGAAGTCCATACCAATTTCTTCCCACTTCCACTTAGGGACTTTCAATGGCTGTAGCAAGCCTGCTGGTCTTTGATGCTATGCCTTTACTCTCTAACAAACATCACAAAGTGCCACATACTCAGCGATCTCAGCTTCATGCTTGGCCACCAATACTTATCCTTAATGTCCTGGTACATCTTAGTACTGCCTGGATGAATCGAATACAACGACTCATGAGCCTCTTTTAGCAACACATCCTTTAACTCTTGCTTATTGGGCACACACAATCGCTGCTTGAACCACAAGGTTCCTTGGTCATTCACTGTAAATCCTGACTCTTTTCCTTCACTTAAGTTCTTCCTGATCCGCTGAAATGCCTCATCATCTGACTGAGCCTGTCGAATCTGACCATCCAAGATAGGCTGCAACTCCATAGCTGCCAAAAATCCTTGCTCAACCAACTCTAGGCTAAGCTTTTGGAATTCCTCATGCAACGCTGGCTGACTCTCTTGAACCATCACTGAATTGCAATATACCTTTCTGCTCAAGGCATCTGCAACAACATTGGCCTTTCTAGGATGATAATGTATATACCAACATTATAATCCTTTATCAATTCTAACCACCTCCTCTGCCTGAGGTTAAGCTCGGACTGGGTAAAGATGTATTTCAGACTCTTATAATCCATGTACACCTCACATCTATTACCCATCAGATAATGGTGCCAAATTTTTAAAGCATGCACTACGGCTGCTAGCTCCAAATCATGAGTAGGGTAATTCTCCTCATGCGGTCTCAACTGGCGTGATGTATAGGCTACCACTCTCTTGTCTTGCATCAAGACACAACCCAAACCTTTGCGAGAGGTATCGTAATAAATCTCAAAATCCTTATTTATATCAGGCAACACAAGCACTGGGGCTGTGGTCAAACTCTCCTTAAGTTTCTGAAAACTTTTCTCGCACTCTAGCGTCCAAGTGAATTTCTTTTCTTTCTTAAGCAACTGCGTAAGGGGTCTGGCTACACTAGAAAATCCCTCAATGAAGCGACGGTAATATCCTGCCATGCCCAGAAAACTTTGGACCTGGGTCACTGATGTAGGCGACTGCCAATCCAAAACATCTTTCACTTTTCCAGGGTCAACTACGACTCCTTCTGCTGTCATCATATTAAAGGAATACGTGTAGGCTACGGAAGCAGAAAATAAAACTTTTCTACCGCGCACCCAAGAACATCATGCTAAGGAAGGATCATGGATTGTTACCACTTAGACGCGTAGCGGAAGAAGAATTGGAAACCGATCCAATCACGCGCGTCGAGGTAGTAGTGGAAGTAGCCGATCGTCCCGAACAGATCGTCTCCTCCACGCACGCCGATCAAGATCGCAACGAGCGGCGCCTCCACCGGTATCCACGTCCCGGGTCGGGCGCCGATCGCGAGTGTACTAGCACTCGTGAGCAGCTAGGGTTTGGCTCGGGAGGTGGCGGTTAGGGTTTTGCTAGATGTTAACAGGGACGAATCCCCTTAGCCCCTCGCCTCCATATATATAGACCTCCTCACGTGGGCCTTGCGGACCAAAGCCCATTAGGAGTCTATTCGGATCTTTATCTGAATTGAGCCCAAATCCGAATCATATTCGAATCAGTGTTCCAACCCGTTAAGCGTGCGACCCTGTAGGTTCACGTATACTTGGTCGTGACCCGGAAACACCTTTCCGGTCACCCTGTTAATAGCGGCCTCTAGTAAGACATATTAACCCCAAAGTATATGTAAAGATCATATCGGCTGAACCTGTAATGTTCTCTCATGTACGAATCCCTTTGCCTCACGATATAGATTGAGCTCAAGGCGAGACCTGTGTCATCCTCTTAATAGCTCAATCACTCTCTCGATTCCGTGATGGATTATAAACTTGTGATTGACTCCTCAATCACCTTGGCATGGCCATGCACTTTCATAATCCATTACATCGAGGGGCCCAGAGATATCTCTCCCATAAGGAGGGGCAAATTCTATCTTGATCACTCATATCCCACTACATGTTTCATGGCAAATCCGAAGACTACTTTTATGACTACCCAGTTACGGAGTAGTGTTTAGTAGTCCCAAAATAAGCTACTACTCATGTTGGGAACCATGATGATCTCAAGTCTAAGGATTCTACATAAACACTACTTGAGACCAAGCGATGACACATGGAATCTCTGCGGTGTCTCATGGCAGTCTATCAACATATGTTCACTAACACATGTCCATATTATTGATTTGGTATCACCATACCATGATCCATGAGACATGATCATCAATCAATACATATGCTGATCTTTGTCTTTGAATCATATTTGTTCCTCATATGATATACGATCAGGGATCATTTAGAAATAGCAACATTTTAGTATTTAAGAGTCTCATGAATAAGTCACATACTCATTGATCAATAATGATGATGTCTATTCCAAGGAACAAAGTAATGTATCATAAACATAGTATGTGATATATACAACATCTCCATGTTGCCTCTAGGGCATATCACTAACAGTCTCCCACTTGCACTAGAGTCAACCATGTAGGTATCTAATACCCATTGCCCTAGTGTGAGCCTCATGCTTTGGCTGGGGAAGCGGCTTTGTTAACGGATCTGCAATGTTCAAATCCGTTTGTACTTTGCATATCTTCACATCGCCTCTCTCCACTATCTCGCGGATGAGATGAAATCGTCGTAAAATGTGCTTGGACTTCTGGTGCGATCTAGGCTCCTTGGCTTGTGCAATGGCCCCACTATTGTCACAAGAGAGGTCCATTGGGCCGAGGCACTAGCCATCACACCAAGCTCGTAAATAAATTTCTTGATCCAAACGGCCTCTTTGGCAGCTTGAAGCTGCTATGTACTCGGCTTCGTTGTAGAATCAAGCAACCGCTTGTCGCTTGGAACTCTTCCGACTTACCGCACCGCCATTCAGACAGAACACAAATCCAGATTGCGATCTAAAATCATCTTTGTCAGTTTGGAAGCTAGCATCGGTGTAACCATTTACAACGAGCTCTTTCTCACCTCCATAGACAAGGAACACATCTTTAGTTCTTCTCAAGTACTTCAAGATGTTCTTTACGGCAATCCAGTGACTTTTACCTGGATCTGACTGGTATCTACTCGTAGCACTTAAAGCATACGAAACATCTGGACGTGTACAAAGCATGACATACATAATGGACCCAATAGCCGAAGCATATGGAATCACATTCATTTTATCCCGCTCATCAGGTGTATTAGGACACTGATTCTTGCTAAGATTTATACCATGTGACATAGGTAGAAAATCTTTCTTGGAATCATGCATATTGAACCTTTTCAACACCTTGTCAATGTACGTATCTTGGCTTAATCCAATTAGCCCTTTTGATCTATCTCTATAGATCTTGATGCCTAGAATATATGCTGCCTCTCCTAAGTCTTTCATAGAGAAACTATTTTTTAATGAAGACTTAACAGATTCGAGCAAAGGAATGTCATTTCCGATCAGTAATATATCATCCACATATAAGACCAGAAATACGAGTGCGCTCCCACTAGCCTTTTTGTAAACACAAGGGTCTTCTTCGTTCTTGATGAAACCAAACCCTTTGATTACTTCATCAAAACGAATGTTCCAACTCCGAGATGCCTGCTTTAATCCATAAATGGATCTTTGGAGCTTGCATATCTTTCCAACTGATTGCGGATCGACAAAACCCGTGGGTTGTGTTATGTACACATCCTCACTCAGATTTCCATTAAGGAAAGCTGTTTTGACATCCATTTACCATATTTTATAGTCGAAATATGCAGCAATCGCTAGAATGATCCGAATAGACTTTAGCATTGCGACGAGCGAAAAAGTTTCATCATAATCAATACCTTGAATTTGTTTGAAACCTTTGGCCACCAATCGCGCTTTATAGATGTGAACATTTCCATCTATGTCTATCTTTTTCTTGAAAACCCATTTGCATTCAATGGTTTTAACACCATCAGGTGGATCAACCAAGTTCCAAACTTGATTACTATGCATGGATTCAATTTGGATCTCATGGCTTCAAGCCATTTCTCGTAGTCGGTCCCACCATCGCTTCTTCATAGGTCTTAGGCTCATCGTTGTCTAACAACAATATGTCCCGTTGTTGAGTAGTCAAGAACATGTACCTCTCGGTGCACGACGTGACCTTCGACCTACGTGGTCTTGGTGTGTCCACAAGGTTCTTCAACGATTTGTTCATCTGTTGTGGTTCAGAGGAGCTGAAACGTTATCAGTGTTTCTTGAATTTCTTCAAGTTGCACTGTGCTCCCACTATCCATTCTTGAGAGAAACTCTTTCTCTAAGAAGACACCATCTTGAGGCGACAAACACTTTGCCTTCTCCTTGATTATAAAAGTAATATCCTTTTGTTTCCTTAGGATACCCGATAAAGAAGCATTTATCAGATTTAGGAGTGAGCTTATCAGATTGTAAACATTTTACATAAGCCTCACATCCCCAAATCTTAAGAAAAGACAAGCTAGGACGTTGTCCTGTCCACATCTCATATGGTGTCTTTTCTCACGATTTTGATGGAACCTGTTTAGTGTGAACGCGGTGTTTCAAGAGCGTACCCCAAAAAGACAACGGAAGATCACTTTGGCTCATCATGGAGCGCACCATATCTAATAAGGTGCGATTTCTCGTTCGAGATACCCCATTCCATTGAGGTGTTCTGGTGAGTCAATTGTGGAACAATTCCACAATCCTTTAGATGATTGCCAAACTCATGGCTCAAATACTCGCCTCCACGATCGGATCGTAGAAACTTGATTGTCTTGCCTAAATGATTTTGCACTTCATTTTGGAATTTCTTGAACTTTTCAAAGGATTCGGACTTATGCTTCATCGTAGATATACCCATATCTACTAAAGTCATCGATAAAAGTTATGAAATATCGAAAACCACCTCTGTTGTTAAGCTCATTGGTCCACATACATCGGTATGTACGAGTGCCAATAAGTCATTTGCCCGTTCACCTTGACCGGTGAAAGGTGCCTTTGTCATCTTGCCAAGTAAACAAGATTCGCATGTCTCTAATGATTCAAAATCAAATGAGTGCGAATACCATCTCTATGGAGCTTCGCATGCGTTTCTCATTTATGTGACCTAAGCGGCGATGCCAAATAAGCGTGGGATTCAAATCATTTGGACGTTGCCTCTTTGCATTAATGTTATAGACGGTGACCCTTCAAGAGTAAGAACGTATAACCCATTCACCAATGAAATATGACAATAGAACATATCTTTGAAATAAAGAGAACAACCATTGTCCATAGATTTAAAGTCATAACCTTCGCTTGCAAACATGAAGCGTAAATAATGTTCTTTGAAAGAGATGGAACACAATAACAATTATTCAATTCCAAAACTAATCCGAAGGTAAAGACAATGGCATGGTGCCAACAACTACCGCAGCAACTTTTGCTCCATTGCCAACGCGAAGATCCACTTCGCTCCTCCTCAAACTTCTACTTCTTATTAGCCCCTGCAACGATTTGCAGATGTGAGCAACCGATCCGGTATCAAATACCCAAGAATTAGTGGAAGAAGTAGCAAGATTGATTTCTATAACATTTATACAGGTGGAAGTCATACTTCCCTTCTTCTTCTCAAGATCCTCCAAGTACTTTGGGCGTTCCTTTTCCAATGTCACGATTGCTTATGTAGTAACAATCGCATCGAGATGAGCATCGCCCTTCTTGTCTTTCTTGGCCTTAGAACCGCTCGCGATCGCATCAGGAGCTTTCTTTCTTTTGACCGCGCTTCTCTTGACATAGGGCTTGCCCTTGCCTTTCTGCATCATCATCACATGATTGCTGCTTTTCTTAATGCTATCCTCGGTAGATTTTAGCATCCCATGCAACTCAGCTAGGGTCTTGTCTAGGTTGTTCATGTTAAAGTTCATTATGAATGGCTCAAAGCTCGGGGGGAGCGACTGGAGAATCACATCAGTAGCCAACTCTTGGCTAAGGGAAAACCAAGCTTTTCGGACTCTCAATGTAGCCAATCATCTTAATCACATGAGGGTGTGGGATTCCATACGCAAGCTCGCACGCAAATAAGGACTTTGAAGTATTGAACCTCTCAGCTCTTGCTTGGTTCTCAAACATACCACGTAGCCCCACAATGATATTGTAGGCATCTGTGTTCTCATATTGCTTCTGAAGCTCAGAGGACATTGTGGCAAGCATGAGACAGCTCACATCAAGGCAATCATTCGTTTGCTTCTCATAAGCTCTCCGTGCAGCCACGGTAGCATTATCGAGGCAAGTCTTCGGGTAAGGAGACTCAAGGACATACTCCTTGCGCTCTTGCTTGAGAACAATTCTCAAGTTGCGATACCAATCCAAAAGTTTGTTCCATTGAGTTTTTCTTTCTCAAGAACAGATCGCAAATTAAAAGTCTTTGGATGCGGCGTTAGCTGACATGATCTACAACACAAGAATATGCAAAGTTTAGCACTATGTTTATGTTCATCTTTTATTAAACTATTTAGCAAAAGACTCTCACTATGAGTTTTGCAACAAAAACTCTCTCTAAGTTACATAGTGGGTAAAGATCCTCATTTCACTAATTCCTAGTGAGCTTTGGCATCACGGCTAGAAAACTAGTAACATGGGTAAGCAACACCTTGCTAATCACATCCCTATGTGACTCTACTTTGGGTGACATCAGTATGCCTCGGCCCCAATCTATGCCCCAAGGTCCAAAACTATTTTGATAACCTTGTTAAGTAAACCAAATACTTCCGCATGTAGATGTCCGACATCTACCCCAAATGATGATGATAACCGATGGCACTCTACTTTGGTAGACCTACCATGCGGTGATCATTATCTTTAGTGCAACATATGGAAGGGCATTAACACCTAATTTTAAGAGGATTCTATCCTACCAAAGCAACATATCACATATATCATTGCATAAGAATAAGATAGATAACATCATAGATAAACACATTTAACTGTGAAGTAGTATGGCCCAAAAATGGTGATATCCATCTTCAAGTAGGTGTAGACGATCTCCATCCTCCATATCACTCCTTTAAGCCACCATGCTTAAAAGCTTGTAACCTCAAAACTAGGCTACTACCTATAATAGCTAGAAATTGAAGATTACAAAGATAGATTCAAGCATTAAGGTCGACACGCAGGTCGTTAAATACAATATATACAGCTAACAATAGCTGAAATAATCATGACACGCAGGCCATGAACGAATGTTACATGCATCACATACATCTCATACATTCAAATAAGCTATAGGGCCATACTATTCACACCATTCCCTGCAAAAACAAGTTAGACATAAAATCGCATTCTACCTAACGATGTGAACCCACGACGCTATACAAGGGGGGATACACACGGCGGTCCCAAATCTATGAAATCGCATCTATGAAAACCTCACAGAATTACATAGATCGCATCTATGAAATCGCTATGAAAATCTTATCGAGCCGATCAAATCAACCCAAATTCGAGCCATTCAAAATGTCTCAATTTTCATTAGATCAATCATATTGATCATCGCGATCGGTATACTTGAGGAGACCACAACACAAGACCTCGATCTGTTGGCTCGATCTACTGATTGTGCGCGTAATTAGCCCCGATGGTGATTCCACCGGTAGGGGCAAGTCGCGTACATCAAAGAAGGAGCATGACCTAATCTTTTGGCCTTATGATGCTATCAACTCATACCTATTTCAACCCCTTATGACCGATTGATCTCATCAACCCGTGCTACCGATTTAGGCGTAATAGATCCAATCTACTACTATCGCATATCAACATATGCGCTGATCCAGATGCAAACTAAGCAAGATGGCTCGATACCACTAAAGGAATACGCGTGAGGCTACGGAAGCGTAAAACAAAACTTTTCTACGCGCACCCAAGAACATCATGCTAAGGAAGGATCATGGATCGTTACCACTTAGACGCGTGGCGGAAGAAGAATTGAAACCGATCCAATCACGCGCGTCGAGGTAGTAGTGGAAGTAGCCGATCGTCCCGAACAGATCGTCTCCTCCACGCACGCCGATCAAGATCGCAACGAGCAGCGCCTCCACCGGTATCCACACGCGGGGGTGGGCGCCGATCGCGAGTGTACTAGCACTCGTGAGCGGCTAGGGTTTGGCTCGGGAGGTGGCGGCTAGGTTTTGCTAGATGTTAACGGGGACGAATCCCCTAGCCCTCGCCTCCATATATATAGACCTCCTCACGTGGGCCTTGCGGACCAAAGCCCATTAGGAGTCTATTCGGATCTTTATCCGAATTGAGCCCATATCCGAATCATATTCGAATCAGTGTTTCAACCCGTTAAGCGTGCGACCCTGTAGGTTCACGTATACTTGGTCGTGACCCGGAAACGCCTTTTCGGTCACCCTGTTAACAGCGGCCTCTAGTAAGACATATTAACCCCAAAGTATATGTAAAGATCATATCGGCTGAACCTATAATGTTCTCTCATGTACGAATCCCTTTGCCTCACGATATAGATTGAGCTCAAGGCGAGACCTGTGTCATCCTCTTAATAGCTCAATCACTCTCTCGATTCCGTGATGGATTATAAACTTGTGATTGACTCCTCAATCACCTTGGCATGGCCATGCACTTTCATAATCCATTACATCGAGGGGCCCAGAGATATCTCTCCCATAAGGAGGGGCAAATTCTATCTTGATCATTCACATCCCACTACATGTTTCATGGCAAATCCGAAGACTACTTTTATGACTACCCGATTCGGAGTAGTGTTTAGTAGTCCCAAAATAAGCTACTACTCATGTTGGGAACCATGATGATCTCAAGTCTAAGGATTCTACATAAACACTACTCGAGACCAGCGATGACACATGGAATCTCTGCAGTGTCTCATGGCGAGTCTATCAACATATGTTCACTAACACATGTCCATATTATTGATTTGGTATCACCATACCATGATCCATGAGACATGATCATCAATCAATACATATGCTGATCTTTGTCTTTGAATCATATTTGTTCCTCATATGATATACGATCAGGGATCATTTAGAAATAGCAACATTTTAGTATTTAAGAGTCTCATGAATAAGTCACATACTCATTGATCAATAATGATGATGTCTATTCCAAGAAACAAAGTAATGTATCATAAACATAGTATGTGATATATACAACATCTCCATGTTGCCTCTAGGGCATATCACTAATACATATGACCTAGGAAGGCGACCTTGTTCATCCAAAACTCACATTTGCTGAACTTAGCATACAACTGATTATCCCTCAATTTCTGCAATGCCATTCTCAAGTGCTCCTCATGTTCCTTCTCATCCTTGGAATATATCAAAATGTCGTCAATAAACACAACGACAAACTTATCCAAATATTCCATGAACACCTTATTCATCAGATACATGAAATAAGCTGGAGCATTGGTCAAACCAAATGACATAACTGTGAACTCGTATAAACCATAAAGAGTCGAGAAGGCTATCTTAGGTATATCCTCCTTTCGGATCCTCATCTGATGATATCTTGACCTCAAATCAATCTTGGAGAAAACTCCTACTCCCTTAAGCTGATCAAATAGGTCATCGATCTTAGGCAAAGGGTACTTATTTTTGATGGTGACCTCATTAAGTGCTCCGTAGTCCACACACACGCGCTGACTATCATCCTTCTTTTTGACAAACAACACTGGCGCTCCCCACGGGGATGAACTCGGTCTAATATATCCCTTATCCAAAAGCTCCTGAATTTGCTTCTTTAACTCTACCAAATCATTGGCTGGCATCCGATAGGGTCTCTTGGAAATCGGAGCGGTACCTGGTACAAGCTCAATCAAAAACTCAACCTCTCTCTCTGGTGGCATACCTGGAAGATCATCTGAAAACACGTCGGGATATTCCCTGACAACTGGTATGTCCTCCAACTGGATCATCTTGCTCTGGCAAACCATGACTGACTCTGGCTGACACTCGCTGGCTGCAAACTGTACCTTAATCCCATCTAAACTGGTCAAGGTCACTGCTCTGCTCCCACAGTCTAACACTGCCTGCTGCCTCTGAAGCCAATCCATTCCCAAGATTACATCTAGGGACTGGATATCCAACAAAATTAGGTCGGTCCTGAACTCAACTCCCTGAATGGTTATCCTAACTCCTGGACAACCTAAGTTGGATCTCAACTCGAAACCGGGGGATTGGATTAAAAGAACAGATCCAAGAGCAACAGTTTTCAATTGTTGCTTTAAAGCAAAACTCCGAGAAACAAACGAATGCGAAGCTCCAGAATCAAACAAAACTGTAGCAGGAACTCAATGGACTAGAAACGTACTGATCATAACATCTGGTGCTGCCTGGACCTCCTTTGCAGTGACGTGGTTTACCTGACCTCTCACCACCGGTGTCCTGCTGGCCTGTCCTGATGCCGGGGGTGCTCCTCGTCCTGCTCTTGGTGTAGGAGTCCGACCGGGTGTGGCTCCCAGGTCGAAGCGAACTGGCGTCGGGGCCTACCTCTGAGGGCACTTGCTAGAATAGTGTCCTGGCTCATGACACTTGAAACAAGTGACAGACGCTACTGGGTTGTTGCTCTTCTACTGCTAACCATTGGAACCACCAGGACGCTATCCTGACTGAAACTGATGCGGCGTCTAGGCTGGGGTCCTGAAAACTGGCTGCTGCTGCTGAGGCACTCGTGTAGGCTGGTAGGAACCAAAATGGGGCCTTTGAGACTGGTGAGACTGGGATCCCTGCTGGATCATCCTCTTCTTGCGAGACTCCTCGAGCTCGCGGCGACTCTCCTCAATGAGAATGGCTTTATCCACCGACTGCTGAAAATTGGCATAGTCGTTGCCCACGACCTGCACCTTCAAAGCTGGATTCAAGCCCTTCTTGAATCTTTTCTAACGAGCTGCATCTGAAGCTACATCCTCTGGCGCGTAGCGAGCTAACTGAGTGAATTTATTGAGGTATTCACTCACTGACAGGTTCTTCTGCTGCAATTCCTGGAACTCATCCTTCATCTCGACCACTCCATCCAAGACGTGGGCGTTATGGAAGGCTTTGGCGAACTCCTTTCAAGTGATGCTGTTCTGATCCTCATGGGCGGCACAGTAGTTCTCCCACCACTCTGCTGCTGGTCCCTCAAGCTGGTGTGCTGCATACAACACCTTCTCTCTATCGGTGCACTGAGCCAAGTTCAGTTTCTTCTCAACTGAACGGATCCAATCATCGGCCTCCAAAGGCTCAGAAGAACTAGAGAAGACAGGCGGTCTCCTCCTCATAAACTCTGCGTAACTGTACTACTGACGAGGTGCTGGTGGCGGTACTAGCTCCCGGTGCTGTCGCTGCATCATAGCCTGCATATTCTGCATCATAATCTGCATCATCGAGTCAGGTCACCAAGAACCGGCGAGGCGGGGTCCACGATCGGTGAAACGGTTTGCGAAGATCGCTCTCTGGATCTGGTTACGCTGGCTGCGGCTGAGGAGGTCCTGGTATCAACTATCTTGCTACTGAAAAGAAAACAACTGCTGACTGACCAAAGGCAAAAGACGAGGGGGAAAAGCATAGATAAGAGGTAAATGCGTCTAAAGGGATTTTGCTAATGGAAACCTAAACTAAACAAACACTTAGCCAAAAAGGCTAACAACAAAACTGAGCAAAAAAATTAACTCCACTAAAAGATTGACATGATTGCAATATAATGCTTTTAAGGGCAAGATTTGCAGCTCACATCACACACAACTGCAAATAAAATACAACGTTCTACTCGTACTATCTATTCTGAAGGCTCCCACTCGGGTCCTGACAAATAGGGTACACTACTATCGTCCTTTGAATCGCTGTAGACAACCCACGAGTTGCGGATGTGTGGCGATCGCTCTCTGGTGGGGGTGGGACTAGGCGGGTGGAATTGCCGAAGATATGCTCGACGATCACCGGTGATACGACGTCTTCGCTCTGGGCTCGGCGTTGTAGGCAACGGTAGAGGTACTGGCGACTGCAGTCGGGGCTCCTCCTTGACTGGCTCTGGTAGTATAGGGGTGACTCCGTACTGCTCCTTGAACTTCCGAATGAGTCTGGCCATGTTGATCTTGTACAACTTGCAAAGGCATCGGATGGCTTTGTATGCAACTCCTTGTGCTGACTCCTCTCCACTGGCACCAGTATTCTTGAAGCCGTGGTGTATAACTTGCTTGCCGACTCGGGTGGTGAAGTACAGCCTGGTGATGCTCCCGATGCGTTGGCCTTTATGCTTCTCATCCTTGGTGAGGTAGACGGGCAATCTCTTCAATCCAAGGCTCCACAATAGAATGCGCAGAAGTGCTCTCCATCCTCCTGACGGGCTATAAGAAGCGTGGGACATCTAATGCATTTATAAAGGAAAGATCAGTTTATAGCTTTATGAAAACAAATTTTGCAGGAATGGGGCGAGGGACAAGATCCTTAAGAATGAGATAAGAAGATAGAGATATTACTAAATATCAAATTTTGGTTGGTTTGATTTAGAAAATAATTTTTTGGGCTAACCAACCATTCAAACTAGGGCTTTGTCCTACAGTTGATATGGCTCTGATACCATCTCTGTCGAGACCTGAATATGCAAATTCGGACTCTCTGTGTAAACTGCACTAGTCCAGGATCACGCTAGTGCACACAGTCAAACATATATGTAATCACAACCATACACATGATATAATAAAGGGAAAACTCAAATATCGATAAATCTCAAAGGTATGACCTTATGGCCAAGCTTACAATATCTTTAGCTGAAAGGGCTTAACAAAATAGCAGCGGAAATCCAAAAATAAAGCGTAGCGGCCAATCGACAAGCCCACAGGCTATCGAGTGGAGAACGAAGCCTAATCCGTGATGCCCGAGGCGTGGAGTTTCCCCACCAAGACCCTCTGCTCATTCGAGCCGACATTGCCGGATGTGACGTCCGGCGCGTCCTCATTGACGGAAGTAGTTCGGCGAACGTGCTTTTCGCAGAGGCCCTCGACCGCATGGGAATCCCTCGCTGTCGACTGCAGCCATCGAGGACCCCGTTGCACAGCTTCGGGGGCCAATCGTTAAGTACATTGGGCCAAGTATATCTCCGGGTCTCCTTTCATTAGGGCGATAATGTCAGGACCGAGGGCGTCGTCTTCGACGTCGCGGACACCCCAAGTCCGTATAATGCCATTCTAGGCCGTCCTGTCCTTATTTTCTTCGGGGCGGTCTCACATCATAGCTTCCTGTGCCTGAAACTCCCGGGCCCGCAAGGCGTCATCACTATCTTCGGCAACCAGGACCTTGCCCGACGCACGGAGCTTACGAATCTCCGCCATAGGGTACACACCCTCGTAGGCAAGCGCAAGGCGAACACACCATCCGCCCCGGGATGGACCCCTAAGCCTCGACTGGAGGGCGGAGTCAAGAGGGTACCCCTCCAGGCCGACGGCCGCGTCGTCTCCATAGGCGACGGCTTCCCCCCGGAGATAGAGCAAGAGCTACTCCAGGTTCTCCGGAACAACGCAGATGTCTTCGCGTGGTCCCTGGAGGACATCAAGGGCGTGGACCGCTTCCTCATCGAGCACAACCTAGCGGTCCGCCAGGATGCCAAGCCGGTCAGGCAAAGGCTTCGGCGTATGTCCGTTGACCGGCAGCAGGCAGCCAAGATGGAAGTAGTGAAGCTCCTGCAGGCTGGCGTCATCCGTGAAGTCCAGCACCCGGAGTGGCTGGCCAACCCGGTGTTTGTGAAGAAAGCCAGCGATGCCTAGCGTATGTGCATCGACTTCATTGCCCTCAACAAGGCGTGCCTTAAGGATGACTACCCTCTCCCACGTGTCGATCAGCTGGTCGATGCTACTGCCGGCTGCGAACTCATGAGCTTCTTGGACGCTTACTCCGGCTATCATGAAATCTATATGGCCAAGGATGACGAAGACAAGACCAGCTTTATCACTCCGATAGGAACATACTGCTTTGTTAGAATGCCCTTCGGTCTGAAGAATGCCGGCGCAACTTTTACTCGCCTCATCGCGCTAGCGCTGACCTCCCAACTGGGGAGGAATGTGGAGGCTTACGTCGATGACGTAGTCGTCAAATCCAAGCAATTGGCCGCTCACAGCCAGGATCTCCAAGAGACCTTCGACAATCTCCGGAAGGCGGGCATCAAGCTCAACCCGGACAAATGCGTGTTCGGTGTGCGAGCGGGCAAGCTTTTGGACTTCCTGGTGTCGAGGCGCGGCATCCAAGCCAACCCCGACAAGGTCGACGCAATCCTCGCCATGGAGCCGCCCAAAATGACACGGGAAGTCCAAAGACTCGCTGGCCGCATGGCTGCGCTGAGTCGCTTTTTGTCCAAGGCGCGAGTGCGGCTCGCCCTTTCAAAACCTCGCGCTTGGTGTGGCGGATTTCGTTGGGACGCCGATTGTGTCAGCGCCTTCGACGACCTCAAGAAGCACCTTGCAAGCCTACCCACTCTGGTCGCCCCGGCACCAGAGGCTCCCCTCTTGCTTTACCTTGCCGCCTCAGCGACAGCGGTCAGTGTCGTCCTCGTCCTCGAGGAGGGCCTTTGTCAGTGCCCAGTCTACTTCGTCTCCGAAGCCCTCCAAGGTGCTAAGACGCGGTACACGGAGCTCGAGAAGTTGGCTTACGCGCTGGTCATGGCCTCGAGAAAGCTCTGACACTACTTCCTTGCCCATCCAATCACCGTGCCGTCCTCATTCCCTCTAGCGGAGATGTTGCACAATAAAGAGGTCACGGGACACATTGGTAAGTGGGCAGCCGAACTCGCCCCTTTTTCCCTGACATATGCTTCGCGCACAGCAATCAAGTCCCAAATCCTTGCGGACTTCCTTGCGGAGTGGACCCCGCGGCCCAGTGCGGGCGTGGGTGCAGTGGTCACTACGCTGGAGCGACACCGCCTGTTATACTCGGCGCGCCTCGCATTTCCTACCATCAACAACAGTGCGGAATACGAGGCGCTGCTCTTTGGCCTAGCGAAGCTTAAAGCTCTGGGCGCGCAGCGAGTCCTCGTCCGCACAAACTCACGGCTAGTGGCAGGGCAAGTCGTCAAGTCATACCAGGCCAAGGACCCCGACCTCGCCAAGTACCTGGCAGCCGTGCGAGCCAAGAAGCGACATTTCCTGGGCGTCATGGTCAAGGCCATCCCCCGAGCAGAAAATGAGCAAGCGGACATCCTCGCAAAAGCCACCAGCCAGCAACTCGCTGCTCTTGAAGGCGCATTTTACGAGGTCCTGCATGCGGTGGCCATAGCGCAGGACAATCGCGATGCGGCTCTAGTCCACCAGATCACCCATCAGGGCAACTGGCGAGAGCCAGTCCACGCCTTCTTGCAGGGCATCGCCGAGCCGGATGACCCCGTTGAGCTCCGCCGCCTGCAGTACCGCGCCAGATCTTTCCAAATACTCGACGGAGCGCTCTACAAAAAAGGAGTCTGTGCACCGCTCCTACGATGCCTCTCGCGCGAGGAGGGACAGCACCTCCTCGCGGACATCCATGCGGGCCTTTGCAGCTTGCATTTGGCGCCGAGGTCGCTCGTCGGTAAGGCATTTTGGCAGGGCTTCTACTGGCCAACCGCCGTTGCTGACGCCCGAGATCTTGTGCGCCGATGTCAAGGCTGCCAATGGATGGGACGGGTCATTCACAGACCCCCGACCGGCCTCAACCCCATTCCCCCCGTATGGCTGCTGGCACGGTGGGGCATTGACGTTGTGGGGCCCCTACCTCGAGCCCCAGGAGATTTGCGCTTTATAGTGGTTGCTCTGGAATATTTTTCCAGGTGGCCAGAGGCTGTGGCGCTAGCCAAGATCACCTCGACAGCCATGCAGCGCTTCCTTTGGCAAAACATCATATACCGCTTCGGAGTGCCCAAGGAGATCACCGCCGACAATGCCCTGCAGTTCGATTCTGCACAGTTCAGGGAGTTCTGCGACGACATGGGCATCACGCTGCGGTTCGCTTCGATTGGGCATCCACAATCCAACAGAGCGGTCGAGCGGGCGAACGGTGCCATCTCCGCCGGGGTCAAAAAGCGCCTTGTTGGACTACCAAAGGGCAAGTGACCAAGTGAGCTCCATAGTGTCCTCTGGTCGCTCCGTAAAACAGCGACACGCCCGACGGGATTCACGCCATTCAAACTCCTCTTCGGCGATGAGGCAATGACGCCTAAAGAGATCAAAGCCGCTCGCGAAGGGTCCACGCCCAGGCACCAGACGAAGAGCACCAGCTGTCTCTGGACCTCCTGGAAAAATATGATATTTTGCCAAAGGAAGCGGCATCAAGGCCACCCAGCACATCGCCAAGTACGCGCGGCAAATAGCGCGCATGCATGGCCGCTCTGTGTACCCACGAGCATTCCAGTCGGGGGACCTAGTCCTCAGGATGGCACTTCGCGTAGACACGGTCAGTAAGCTGGAGTCCAAGTGGGAAGGCCCATACATCGTCGCGGCAGCATTGCAGCAAGGAGCTTATCACCTCACCACGCTTGAAGGGCAGACACTCCGCCACACCTGGAACGCGGACAGGTTGCGGAGGTACTATGTTTAGGCATTAAAGGCCAACATGAAGCAGTGGAGGCAGCAGAGGCTCTGCATCTCACCGTCGCGATAACAAGCCCGGTGGTTTGTCACTGACCTTTTGTAATCACTTGCCCGCGCAAACGGGAATTTAGTAAAGTTCACTGTTTGCGAAGCTATTCGAGCCCCCCAAACCAAAAACGCGCGGAGATCCGCCTCCGCACGCACTCCCCGGAGTATAAAAAAGACGCGGACATTTTTCCTACGCACTCTACTGAGTATAAATAAGACGCGGAATTTCGCGCACGCGTTGGTACCACCACCACGCGTACTCCCCGGAGTATAAAGGCGTGGTCGATGTTCCCACGCACCACACGAAGACTCACCTCCGTACACGCGCTTCACGGAGACTCACCTCCGCACACGCGCCGCACGGAGACTCACCTCCGCACATGCACCGCACGAAGGTCCGCCTCCGCACACACTCTACGGAGTACAAATAAGACGTAGCAACGAGGTCCACCTCCGTATGCACTCTACGGAGTATAAATAAGATGTAGCGACGAGGTCCGCCTCCGCACGCACTCTACGGAGTATAAATAAGACGTAGCGTCGAGTTTCGCCTCCGCACGCACTCTACGGAGTATAAATAAGATGTAGCGACGAGGTCCGCCTCCTCACGTACTCTACATAGTATAAATAAGACGTAGCATCGAGGTTCGCCTCCGCACATACTCTACGGAGTATAAATAAGACACAGCGGGGGACGCCTCCGCGCACACTCTACGGAGTATAAATAAGACGCGGATGTTTTCCCTGCGCACTCTACTGAGTCTAAATAAGACGCGGATGTCCCGCGCACACGTTGGTGCACACTCCGGAGCCTAACTAAGCTGTGGTTGACAGTCCCACGCATGCTCCGGAGTATAAACTAGACGTGGATGTTTTCCCTACGCACTCTACTGAGTCTAAACAAGACGCGGATGTCCCGCGCGCGTGTTGGCGCACTCTCCGAAGCCTAACTGAGCCGTGGTTGACAGTCCCACGCATGCTTCGGAGTATAAACTAGACGTGGATGTTTTCCCTGCGTACTCTACTGAGTCTAAACAAGATGCGGATGTCCTGTGCGCGCGTTGGCGTACCCTCCAGAGCCTAACTACGTCGTGGTTGATAGTCCCATAAGTGCTCCGGAGTACAAACTACGGAGCACGATCGCGTCTACTTCGGCTAGGTGCTAGCTCCGCTGCCGCCACTTCGAAGGGTATGGGACAGAGCGTGATCGCGTCTACTTCGACTAGGCTCCAGCTCCGCTGCCACCTCTTCGAAGGGTAGGGGACGGAGCGCGATCGCGCTTGCCGACTAGGCGCGGCTCGCCGCCATCACTGAAGGTAGGGGCGGGCGCGATCGCGTCTCGCCGACTAGGTGCGCCGCCGCTACCACCTCTTCGAAGGGTAGTGGACGAAGTGCGATTGCGCCTACTTCGACTAGGCGTCAGCTCCGCTGCCACCACTTCGAAGGGTAGGGGACGGAGCTCGATCGTGTCTACTTCGGCTAGGCACCAGCCCCGCTACCACCTCTTCGAAGCGTAGGGGATGGAGCGCGATTGCGCCTACTTCGACTAGGCGTCAGCCCCGCTGCCACCACTTCGAAGGGTAGGGGACGGAGCGCGATCGCGTCTACTTCGGCTAGGCACCAGCTCCACTGCCACCACTTTGAAGGGTAGGGGACGGAGCGCGATCGCGTCTACTTCGGCTAGGCGCCAGCTCCGCTGCCGCCCGCAAGGCGCTATTACCGTCAGCACAAGCGAAGATGATCGGAAGGTGCCAGCCTCCGCCATATTAACAATCAACAGTACAAGCAACATACAACTATTGAGTACTCGGTGCAACGGTAGAAGCTCTGGACGGCGGGCATGGTGGTGCGGACTGCGCTGGACAACACCCCGGCTCCGGTTGGCACACTCAGATTGGGAGTGGCCAGCTCGTTCACGTGCTCACACCCCCGGGCGTGGAGCGTGGCAAAGGCGAGGCTTGCGCTGGCGAAGCCGTAGTGATCGCCGAAGGCTTTTGCACCGCGAAGCGCCAGGCTCGTATTGGAATACGCGTAGGCTACGGAAGCAGAAAACAAAACTTTTCTACCGCGCACCCAAGAACATCATGCTAAGGAAGGATCATGGATCGTTACCACTTAGGCCTTGATGCAGCGGAAGAAGAATTGAAACCGATCAATCTCGCGTCGAGGTAGTAGTGGAAGTAGCCGATCGTCCCGAACAGATCGTCTCCTCCACGCACGCCGATCAACATCGCAAGCAGCGCCTCCACCGGTATCCACACGTCCGGGGCTGGAACACCGATCGCGAGTGTACTAGCACTCGTGAGCAGCTAGGGTTTGGCTCGGGAGGTGGCGGCTAGGGTTTTGCTAGATGTTAACTGGGACGAATCCCCTCCGCCCCTCGCCTCCATATATATAGACCTCCTCACGTGGGCCTCGTGGACCGAGGCCCAATAGGAGTCTATTCGGATCTCTATCCGAATTGAGCCCATATCCGAATCATATTCGAATTAGTGTTCCAACCCGTTAAGCGTGCGACCACAGAGGTTCACGTATACTTGGTCGTGACCCGGAAACGCCTTTCCAGTTACCATGTTAATAGCGACCTCTAGTAAGACATATTAACCCCAAAGTATATGTAAAGATCATATCGGCTGAACCTGTAATGTTCTCTCATGTACGAATCCCTTTGCCTCACGATATAGATTGAGCTCAAGGCGAGACACATGTCATCCTCTTAATAGCTCAATCACTCTCTCGATTCCGTGATGGATTATAAACTCGTGATTGACTTCTCAATCACCTTGGCATGGCCATGCACTTTCATAATCCATTACATCGAGGGCCCAGAGATATCTCTCCCATAAGGAGGGGCAAATTCTATCTTGATCATTCATATCCCACTACATGTTTCATGGCAAACCGAAGACTACTTTTATGACTACCCGATTCACGGAGTAGTGTTTAGTAGTCCCAAAATAAGCTACTACTCATGTTGGGAACCATGATGATCTCAAGTCTAAGGACTCTACATAAACACTACTTGAGACCAGCGATGACACATGGAATCTGCAGTGTCTTATGGCAGTCTATCAACATATGTTCACTAACACATGTCCATATTATTGATTTGGTATCACCATACCATGATCCATGAGACATGATCATCAATCAATACATATGCTGATCTTTGTCTTTGAATCATATTTGTTCCTCATATGATATACGATCAGGGATCATTTAGAAATAGCAACATCTTAGTATTTAAGAGTCTCATGAATAAGTCACATACTCATTGATCAATAATGATGATGTCTATTCCAAGGAACAAAGTAATGTATCATAAACATAGTATGTGATATATACAACATCTCCATGTTGCCTCTAGGGCATATCACTAACAGCTCGAGCCCTCCTCAATCCGTGCTAATGACTGCGCCACGTCCGCAGGGTCGTGAGTAAGGTCTGGCACGACGACGGAAAGGTCCCGGAGAGCCCCTCCAACGACCCTATGTGATGCGGATATGCACGTGTCTTGTACTTTTCTGTTAAATATCTTATTCAACTGGAAAGAATTATTGAGCCGCATGAAATATGGCCAGGTGAACTCATTTGAAACTATACTTAATGTTGTCATTCATAAAGATGAAATACTACATCATGTTATTACTTGGTGTATTCTTAGGTTTGTCAATGGCAAAACAATAGAGATGCCAAAGGAAGCAGATAACCACATTATGTGCCAAAGACATGAAGGAATAAAGCCCACGCGGATGGAGCCAACAAGAACGAAAGACATGTGGCTGGTTGGAGCTCATGTGGAAGGGGGAAAGAAAGCCCATGTGGCAGGAGAGTACAAGGACGGAGCCCAAGAACTTAGAGCACAAGTTTTGGACACTATTTTGAAGCCCAACTCAGACTTCCCATGTGCTCAATCCAATTCCAACTCGGATTCAACTCAGAATTCAATTCGGACTCGGTTCGGGACAGCCTGTCAGGTAGTTACTAAAAAGTCATAACTTTTACAAACGGAGTCCGATTCAGGCGTTCTTATACTTGTTGGAAAGATATTTTCAAGGGATACGCAATGGATCTGGCCCCAATATAAAATTCTTCACGGATCAAAAGTTATGACCGAAACAATATGACAGCTGTAAAATCTAGTTTCCTTTTTTTAGAGTTCGTATCTAAAACCATATAGGGTTGAGTTGTACTAGGTTTGGGGGACTCTATGCACGTCCCAGGTGGCTATATAAGCCCTGTATTGGCATCCTTAGAGGGGGACCAAGTTTTATGCATCAGATTGAAATATAGCTATTGCTTGTTCTTTCAACACCAGAGTTCATGCGAGGACTTTGAGAGAGAATTAGGCGATCCATTGTTCGTTCTGCAACTCAAGGTCAAGCCGTCGTTCCATTGGGAATTGGGGACTTGACATTCGTCGCCAGGTCGCCACGGCGACAACTATCCGGTGTGTTTTGGGCGTTTTCCGAAGAGTTGAGGGTTCGTGCATGGGCACGAGTGTTCAGCTAGCGACATCATCTACTTCACATCAACTATCCACGGTTCCTCACTGAGAAGATCGGGACCCATCCCCGTATCACTATGGCCCTCCACGTTGCCACAGACACGTCGCCCAGAGCCTGGTTCCTCTCCTCCAGGGCCACGATAAGCTGGGCTTTCTCCTCCTCCAGCGCGCCGATTTGCCCAAGCAAGCCAGCATGCTCCTCTGCTGCGGCACGCTGGGCCTCTTCGGCAGCACATTGCGCCGCCGCCGCCCCAGTACCTGCACTGGCCGGAGCAAACGGCACGTCTGCGGCGGCCGCAGCAGGTGATGACTACGAGTACTCCGCCGCCACAGTTGTCGTAGGAGCTGGAGCAGGCGGAAGGTCCGTGGGAACCGCCATTGGCGACGACGACGCGGGAGGCAGGTCCCCGCCGACCGGCACAGGTGACACGGCCTCGTCTTCAACGACGTCGCTGCCAAGGCCCGCCTTACCACCACCTAAGCCCTCGCTGGGGGCAGCGTGACCCCTTGAGCTACCATGCTCGGACCCGCCACGACCGTCGTCGGCTCGGCGGTGCACGCCCTAAGCGGTGGCAGTCGAGCTCGCGTCGGACCGAGCCCTTCACCGCCAGGGAGACGCCCCCGCCTCAAAGGCACCATCACGGCGACGGGTCAGACTCCGCTTCGGCACTACGCGCTCCGGTACAGCGAGGCCTAGGACCTCGCACACCCAGTTTATCCGCCCTAGCTTCGCAGGCTCGGTCGCGGTTTCACGCAGGGTGTGCTCTTTCGGCGTGTACGGCCCCAAGAAGGTCTCGACGGCGCGCTCCGCGGCTTCCAATGACAGCACTGCACGCGAGGTGTCGTCCCATTTACAACACAGTTACATATACATACGCGGCACACGGTTGAAGTACCTACCACGGCCGGGGGGCTGCTGCAGCGACGACACCGAGTGGCGGACGCCATCCCGCCGGGTATCGCCTCGCTCGTATATCCACCGGCCGGAGAGCGGAGACACCCCGTACATGGTAAATTCCTCGGTAAGATCGCGCATGTTGAACCGGAGGGTGACGTCGGCGAGCCTCTGCACCTGCCATTGATCTTCGCTCCCCGGTTTCAGCCACGGACAGCAGTCGAAAGCTATCGACTGACCCCGGCACCGCAGGCTGCTGGTGGGCGTCACGCGGTAGTAGAACCACTGTCGCATCCACCCTTCCCACTTCTCCTTCGTCGCCAGAGCGGGGACCAGATTCGCGCAGCCCGACCTCACCACGAAGTGGACGCTGCCGAAATTGGACAGTGCCCCTCTTTCGGCCCTCTTGGGCTGACAGCGCGCATCATGAAGAAGGGCGAACAAGCTCGCACGGGGATGAGCACCTTCCACTCATACCGCCCAGGCAAACACCGCTAAGCGAACTATCGCATTCGAAGTCAGCTGCGCCAACTCCAATCCGTAAGCCTCCAAGACCTCACCGACAAAGAGCGTCGACGGCATTTGGAGTCCAGCCTCGAAAAATGCGGTGAAGACAATCGCCTCTGACGCGTCGGGATGAGGCTCCACTTCGTCGTGGGCAGGCAAGCGGGCTCCGTCACGCTCCTCTACCTTCTTTTCCCGCAGGATGGCTTCGATTGTCTCATTCGTGGCATGACTCTCCCCTAGCACCCCAGAGCAGTGCCCTTATGAGCTCCGCCAGGCGTCGTACTGCTTGCGGGCCTACAATGGCTTACGAGCCACCAGGGAGGATTCTGCTGCTGGCGGCGTCACGCCGCGCTGCCCCGACGAGGCACTACCACTAAGCTAGTGATAGGAATCTCCGTGGCTTGCCATCCTTCTTCCTACACGGAGGATTGATGGAGCAGGAGGCGTGTGGGTTTCGCGCAATAGCACAGAGCAACCAGGCGAATGCACGCGGGCGAGAGGCACGCCCGTGTGCCAGAAAAAAACCCTTTATACAGATCCTTCGCGTCCCACGAGCGGGAGGGCAACCAGCGGGAGATCCTTCGCATCCCACGAGCGGGAGGGCAACCGGTGGGAGCCCATCGATTCGCCCCCCAACGATCGAGAAGTGTAACCGACCGCGCGATGGCTCGCCACGTGTCCCGCCCCTCTTGGGAACGAACACGGGCTCGCGGTCGCAAGACCGCTGACATCCCATGGCACACCAACCAGGCAATGCCGCGTGTACCCCTTCTCGGGACGTGCGTCGATCGCCGCGCGGTCGCCCGACCTTTTCAAAGCACCGCGCCGCGACGACTGGGACGGGCGAGGACTCGCCTCACCAACAGTGTTGCGCGGGAAGGCATGGTCTGCCCGCGCCAAACAAGGTCCCCACGCCACTCCTCGCACGTCCCATGCCTTCGGCTCCGCAGCATGGCCCCGGCGACAACTGTGGCCCCGTGGGGGAAGGCTCCGAGACCGTGAACAACTTCGACGCCTCGACGAAGTCTCCCTCGGCTCTGGCACTTCACCAAGCAGCTGCACATCCACACACCGCGCCTGAAGGCGCCCCTTCCACTCCGGTGGCTCGGAACGACCCCGGCACTCGTTTCACACCATACCTCTTTACCGTTAGCATAACCGTTTTCGCACCCTAATGTGTCCCATGCCTTTCCATGGATGCTAGGTTGCAGAAAGCACTAGCATGGCGGGTCAGTCGGAGGGAGTCCTGTAACATCCTAATTTTTAGATATTTTTAAAACCTGAAATTTAAAAATTAATTTTTGGAATTCTCCTGAATTTAAATAAAGCTTAAATGGAATTTTCAAATTTTTTTATAATTTAATATGATTAAATTAAACATCAACATAAAATAGCATTAGCTGAAAATATTTTAATTGAGTTCCTTGTGTCACAGAAATTTTCTGGAATTTTCGGAATTAAATTAAGCTTCAAATGATTTTTGGAATTTTAAAATGATTTAATATGATTAAAATAAACATTAACGTAAGTTGGAAATATTTTATTTGGATTCTTCAGGTCTCAAGAAATTTTTTGGTATTTTTGGTGAATTTTTGGGATTTATTTGCTATTTTCTAGAGCTATTTGAATATTGGTTGAATTTCTTGAAAAAGAAAAAGATAAATAAATAAATAAAAATCGCGGGGTCACTCTCAGCCGCCCGATCTTTTTCCCCCCGACGCGCGTCGGGCATCCGGCCTCTTCCCTGCCGCCTCTCTCGGCCCGGCCCGCCCTCACCCCCGTCTCACTCTCAGCCGCCCGATTCTTCCTCCGAGCCACGCGGCACACATACAGCCGCTCCCTCTCGCGTGTGCCCTAGCGCTGCACCCCGCACGCGCCGCTCCGCCCGACTGCCCGATGTGCCGCGTGGCGGCCATCCCCGCACCCGCTCTCCCCGCGTGCGCCCGCTCGCACCCGCTCATTCCCCGTCGCTCGATCGCGCCCCCGTGCCACGCGTCGCGCTACTAATGCCCGTGCCAGCGCCGCGCCTCGCCCTTCCTCAACCGCCTGATCTGCTTCCCCCACGCCGTGGCTCCATCCCAACCGCCCGATCCCTCGCCGCGCCCTAACCCTAACCCTAACCCGCCGCCGCGCCCTGCTCCCTCACCCGTCGGATCCGTGCCATGCGGCGCCCATCCGCTGCTCCGCCCCGTTCGGCCGAGCCCCGTCTCATCCCAGCCGTCCGCTGCGCCACGCGTCGGCCTCTCCGCCTTCGTCTCCGATCGGAAGCCGCCGCCCGTGTTCCATCCGGCCATCCTCGGTTCGCGTGCATTATAAATCCGCCGCCGCCTCGGTTCATGCGCTCCACCCGTCGCCGCCGCCCTCGCCTCCCGTTCACGCCTCACACCGCCGTTGCTGGAGACCACGCCGCCGTGCGCTCGCCCCATCGCTGCCGGAGAGTCCGCCGCTTCGTCGCCTCCGACCGCTGGCGAAGTCCGTCGCCATCCCGAACTGTCGGTAAGCCGCGGCGCCGAAACCCTCTTTCCCTCCTGCTCGTCGGACCCTCCCGCCGCTCGCCGTCGCAACTGGACCCTCCGCCGTGCGCGCTGGTCGCCGGAGTCGCCGCCACCGCGTCTTGCCGCCGCCTGGCCAGACCCCGCTCGCCGGTCGTCGCCCGCGCACCGCCCCTCGGTCTGCGTGCGCGACCCCGCGCCGCACCGCGCCCACGCTTCACGCAACGCGCCACCACGCGTCGCCCATCGGTCGACTCCTGCCTCCGCGCTGCGCGATCGTGACCGTCCATCCAGATCCGATCCGGCCGCCCACACTTTGCCGCGTGGCCGTTCCCGAACCATCCAATGCCGCCGCCGTCGCCGCGCCCGAGCCGTGCCACGTCAGCCCTACCTCCACGTCAGCGCCACGTGGCCATGCCACATCAGCGCCACGTCAGCCAGAACCCGCTCCCCGAGCCACGTGGCAGCCACGTCAGCCGCCACGTCACCCCCGTGCCCTGTGGCGGCACCGGTGCGCGCCACATCAGCCCTAGCCGCTGCGTCAGCACCGCCGCCCGCATGGCACTGTTACGTGGACCGGGTTCACAGTGGACTCGGTATTTCGTGCGCCGGATTCACAGCACAGTGCGATTTCCGATTTATCCCCATTTATTTTCTGATTTATTTTTCGAGAGCCCGTTCTCCCCTGTTCTAGCTCCGATTGACCCCGTTCTTTTTTCTAAATTCATCTAAAATCGAGCTCTAGCTGTTGGTTCTGGTTTCATGATTTTTGGAGTTCATTTGCTTATCATTTTATGTGTTTCTTTGGTTTTGATCGTTTTCTCTCTCGCTAGATTCGGATTCCGGAGGAGCAGGTTCTACGCCCGAAGACTAGGAGTACCTCGCTGACCATAACCAAGGCAAGTCGTGTCCTTTGATCATGTTGAACCCAGTTTGCAATCTATTATTTAATTATTTTATTTTAAACTACATTGCATCGCTACTTTTATTCAAACCCTTGTATTGGTAGTTATCATCCCAATTGAATTATCCCTCCTTGATATTTTGGAATGTCATGATACCATTGTCACCATAGGTTGGGAAACATACTAGTGATGTTAGATTATTTGTCACATGGGTTGTTACGATTAGACGCTTAGCCATGCTTAATTCACGATTGGTCTCATCATCACATATTAATTATTAATTTGACTTAATGATATATGGAACTGTGGTTGGTGCCATGCTTATTAAAATTTGTGCCACGTCATTGGTGTGTCGTTGGCTTGATTATACAAATTGGGTTTTCGCTCGGGCGAGTGATCGTGCAGTAAAGGGGGAAGTGCAGATGCACTTCGGGGGATGTGGTAGCCTCACCCGGGAATTGTTAAGGACTTAACTTTGTGCGCCATTGATCTGAGCTTAATCGTGCAAACCACATGTCTAGTATGGGATAGACCTGGCTGATTAATTTGTAATATTTCAATTCAATTCTGCCATTGTGATGGACATGGTTGCTGATTTCCATGTGGCGCAAGGGGGGGTGTGATGCGAAACCCTAGCGGGTAGGATTGGGTTGAGGTAGAGCATTGTAAAGGTCTTGTTGTGATTTCCTGAGATCGAGGTTAATCACATCGTGTGGGTACAGTTGTGCAACCTCTGCAGAGTGTAAACCTATTCGAATAGCCGCGTCCTCGGTCATGGACAATGCTCGGTGATTTCACACGAGGGGCAGTTATTTCTGAAAACTTGTGAATTGTGGTTAGTTAGTGGATGGTTAATCCACTGTTGGTTTAGCGTATGGATGGGAGGTCTATAAGTGATTGGTTTAGCTTGTGGATGGGATGTCCGCAAGTGGTTATGACAATTCCTTTGATTATCATTTATTATCGTTTTATTTAAAGTTCGCTTTCAATCTATTTACTGTATTTACCTTTAAATGTCTTTTATGCAAATTAACCATTCAGCCATCCTTTGGTAAGCTTGCATACTATATTGCATTCATTTGTTACAAACGACTTGCTGAGTACCAATGTACTCACGGCTTTATGCCCAATGTTGCTCAGTTGAGGAAGAGGAGTGTCACCAGCAGGAGGTTACAGAAGGAGAGTACTTCGACGACTTCGCGGTTTATGCTTCGTTCTCCACTCGATAGCTTGTCGATTGGCCACTACGCTTTATTTTGGATTTCCGCTGCTACTTTTGTTAAGCCTTCGGGCTAGTTTATTGTAAGCTTGACCATAAGATCGTACCTTTTGAGATTTATCGATATTTGAGCTTTTCCTTTATTTTATCGTATATATGGTTGTGATGACATCTATGTTTAACTGTGTGCACTAGCATGATCCTGTGACTAGTGCAGAATAGACAGGGAGTCCGGATTTGCATATTCGGGTCTTGACAAGTCCGCATCGACGAGGTCTTCGCCTTTGTAGCGCAAACGCGACTCCGCTGCGACCACCCAGTGCAAGACTTCAACAGCGGCTCCGCTGCGGCCCCCCGGCCTTGACTCCGCAGAGCCATGAGGACCTACATGCGCCAAATCATCTGCGCCTACAACCACACAATGTCACAGGCCGGAGGGACGGAGGGGGCCAAAGGGCTCGGCGATGTGGCTTCAGCCTGTGAAGCCCTTCACCATGAGAAGCCCTTCACCATGAGAGGCTCCTGTTGTAGGGGTGGCCCCTACCTAAACCCGGCTAGCCTGTGGAGAAGGTTGTAAACCATGCGCTAAGGACGTAGCCACCCTCGGTCGGAGGCTTCGGTGTAAGGTTACGATTGTAAAGACGTTCCTCACGAGGGAGCACATATATGTAGTACTGAGCCCTTGGGAAGGGCCAACAGAGGTCATTTGCTCACCTACCTCTCCACTACCATACCTCTCCCTCTGTTTGGTCTGTAGCCACAACAGGGATAAACATAAACCACTTGTGAACACCTATTCACAAGCTAAACCAACAGTGAACTACCTGTCCACCTCCAACATAAACCACCAAGTTCAAAAGATAACACTAACCCTCGTGTGAAATCACCGAGCATTGTCCATGACCGAGGACGCAGCTATTCGAATAGATTTACACTCTGCAGAGGTTGCACAACTGTACCCACACGATGTGATTAGCCTCAATCTCAGGAAATCACAACAAGGCCTTTACACTGCTCTACCTCAGCCCAACTCTGCCCGCTAGGGTTTCGCATCACACCCCCCTTACGCCACATGAAAATCAGCAACCATGTTCATCACAATGGCAGAGTTGAAATTGAAATATTACAAATTAATCAGCTAGGTCTATCCCATGCTAGACATGTGGTTTGCACGATTAAGCTCAGATCAATGGCTCACAAAGTTAAGTCCTTAATATTACTCAGGCGAGGCAACCACATCCCCTGAAGTGCACCTGCACTTCACCCTTTACTGCACGATCACTCGCCCGAGTGCAAAACCAAGTTTGTATACCCAACCAATGACACACCAATGTCATAGCATAAATTTTAATTAACGTGGCACCAACCACAGTTCCATATGCCATTAAGTCAAATTAATGATTTACATGTGATGATGAATCCAATCGTAAATATAAGCCAGCTAAGCAACTCTATCGTACAATCCATGTGACTAATATTCTAGCATCACTAGTATATTTTCCAACCTAAGGTGACAAGGGTATCATGACAATCCAAATTATCAAGGGGGGATAGATTTAATTAGGATGATAACTGCCAATACAAGGGTTTTGAATAAAAGTAGCGATGCAATGTAATTTAAAACAAAATAAATAATTAATAGATTGCAAACTGGGTTCAACATGATCAAAGGACACGACTTACCTTGGTTATGCTCAGTGAGGTACTCCTGGTCTTCGACGTAGATCCTGCTCCTCCGGAATCCGAATCTAACGAGAGAGAAAGCGACCGAAACAAGAAAAACACATAAAATAATAAGCAAATGAACCCCAAAAATCATGAAACCAGAACCAAAAGCTAGAGCTCGATTTTAGATGAATTTAGAAAAAAGAACGGGGGTCAATCGGAGCTAGGACGGAGGAGAACAGGCTCTCAAAAAATTTAATCTAAAGAAAATCAAAAAATTAAAAAAGGTTACTGTGCTGTGGACCGGGCGCACGGGGGACTCGGTCCACGGTGAACGCGGTGCATGGAACAGTGCCACACCAGGCGCGCGGGCGTGGTTGATGTGGCACGCGCTGGTGCTGCCACGTGTCAACTGAAGAGGCACGCTGACGTGGCACCGGGGATCGGGTTTTGCTGACGTGGCGCTGACGTGGGATGCCACGTGGACTAGGGCACGAAGCGAGGACAGAGGCGAGGGCGGCGGCGACGGGCGAGGCACGCGAACCGAGGTGGCCACGCGGGTTTTATCACACGAACCGAGGCATCCAAATCGGTTACGACGCGGGGCGCAACTCGGGATCGGTTTGAACGGCTCGGATCGGTGGGATGAAAATCGGACGGCGAACGCAGCGCGGAGTGGGTTAGGGTTAGATTCTGCGCGCACACGGCGCGGATGGACGCCGCTTGGCAAGGCGGGGGATCCGGTGGCGCGGAGCGGGTGAGGGCGTGTGCGGGCGTGGGTCGGGCTGGTGCCGCCGCGTGGCGGTGGGGCGGGCGCGTGCGGGCGCTGGGCCGAGCGGATGCCGATGCGTGGGCGCGGGCGGATCGGGCGGTGACGAGGCGCGGCGGGAAAGAAGTACGGCGGCGGGGACGCGGGCGGATGGCGACGCGTGGCGGCGAGGATCGGACGGTGAAGGATTTTTCCCGACATAATTTCTTTCCAGAAATTCAAATAAACTTTCAAGAGCTCTAGAAAATAGCAAATAAATCCCAAAAAATTCACCAAAAAATACCAAAAATTCCTTGAAACCTGAAGAATCCAAATAAAATATTTTTAACTTATGTTAATATTTATTTTAATCATATTAAATCATTTAAAATTTAAAAAATTCATTTGAAGCTTGAATTAATTCCAGAAAATTCTAGAAAATTTTTTTTGAAAACCTGGCTTTAAAAATTGAAGAAAAACATGATGTTACATGTATCGTGGTCGAAGAACATTATGGCAGTCGTGATTACTATAGTCATCGAGAACCAAGAGTAGTCAGAGTCGAGCGGTCAGAACGGCAATGAACGACAGTGGTTGGGAGTGACTGTAGTCGTGAACAACTATAGTCGGAAAAACAATTATGGTCGAATGGATTGGAGTTTACACCATGGTTTGAGCAGTTATATTGGGTGAATTTTCAGGTGATCGAAAGCTATGGTGGAAGGCTATAGTCAGAAAGCACGATGTGGTTGAATATCTGTAATCAATGGTCGAAAGCTCTAGAGAGTGGTCGGGAATCGTCAGGTGCTGATGTGGCACGTCCCATGGGTCCGATGCGGACATGGCTTGCCAAGTAGTTAAGAGAAGGGAAAGACTTAGTGGAGTTCGTTAGATGGGAATTGGACTGTGATGATGTTTGGAGAAGTTTGGACCAATCTGAATGGTCAAAGGAATGTTCGGAACATCCGAACAGCAAAAAGAGAAGAGGTGGAGCTAAGGTGGCTCAACGCGCGGGGACCAACAGTCCATCATAGTTCCGGTGAGCGACGATGGTTGGCGAGGGGCGCAAAAGAGAGAAAGGACTACGAGGAGTGCATTGGTGCTCTTGTGCATTACCGCAAGTGGCTGGAAGGTGGTCGGCAGCGAGGTGAAGTGGTGGCGCAACTCGGCAATGGTGGTGTGGCGTTCGGTGTGAGAGACTTCACCAATGGCAGTCAAGAAAATCCAAAAATTATAAAATATATACTAAAAGATAGATTATGAATTTAAATAAATTTAGAAACTTGGATCACTTGTCGCATCAGAAAATTTAGGAAAAAGAAAAAATAAGGAATATTCCTATTCCTACGCAAAACTAACATAGAGTAGTGTCGTGGCTACAGACCAAACAGAGAGAGTATGGTGGTGGAGAGTTAGGTAAACAAATAACCTCTTGGCCTTTCCCAAGGACCAGTCACAATACATAAGTATTCCCCCTCGTAAGGGGCGATTTTACCATCGTAGCCTTCCACGGAGTCCCTCACCGAGGACAAGTATGTCATTTACATGACTTACAACCTTCAACAGGAGCCTCTCATGGTGAAGGGCTTCACAGGTCGAAGCCATGTTGCCGAGCCCTTTGGCCCCCTCCGTCCCTACGGCCTGTGACGTTGTGTGATATTAGGCGAGGTGACTTTGGGCCGAAGCCATGCGTGAGGCGAAGACCTTGCGAAGCGGGCCAGTGCTGCTCGGCGCGAACCGCCGAAGCGGAGGTGAGCGCTCCGCTGGCGAATTTCGCCTATGTGGGTCGGATCGTAGAGGCGGCAAGTGGAGCAGCGCCGCGCAGCATAGCGCGATCGCGCGATTCGACTTCCACCGGGTTGCGGGCGAGGAGTCTACTTTGGCGCGTCCGCATCGTGGTGAGTGCGCGGCGTGCTCATTTTGCCGTGACGCATCATCGGCGCGGTTGGCGTCTTGGCGATATGTGGGACACAGCCAAGAAAAATAGTGGAAGTATGAGGTCAAAGGCGAAAATAGTACCTGTGCGAAGGTAAGGGAGTGTGGGATGCGGTGGGCGGTGGGCTACCCAAGAGCGGGGGCATCTGCGGGCGCCTGGTGCGGCGCCGCGGGTGCATGGCGAGTGTCTTTGTAGGGGTGAAGCGAGTCGGGCTCGAAGCCGACTTGCGGAGGTGGGGACCTCGGCAAAGCGCGAGGAGAAGCGCATCAAAGCGAGAGCTATGTAGCGCCCGCCGGTGACCCGTTTCACTAGCGCTTTGTGTGACCTAGCATCCATAGAAGGCACGGGACATGTCGAGTACAAAAAGGTTGTGGTAGGCGAAGGGTTTAACGTGCGCGAGCGCTAGGTTGCTCGAGCGATGGAGTGGAAGGACACCTTGGGCATGGCGTCTTGTAGCGTCTGCTACGCGCGATCTTTATGCCGAGGCGGACCGGGCGGTCCCGCGAGTAAAGGCTTGGAAGTCGCGAGTGTTCCCTCCGGTGGGCTACAGCTGTTGCCGGGGCTGAAAAACTTTGTTTGGCACGGGAGTTGCTGTGCCGTGCGTTGGGTAGGTCGGGGCGGTTTGCGACCGTCGTACGCATGGTCCCGAGGTGGCGGTACACGCGGCGCTACCTGGTTGGTGCACCGTGGGATGTCAGGAGCCTTGCGACCGTGCGCCCACGTTTGTTCCCAAGGGAGGCGAGACACGCGGCGAGCCATCCCGCGGTCAGTTACAGTTCCCGACCGTGGGTGGGACGAACCGACGGCTCCTGCCGGTTGCCCTCCCGATGGCGGGACGCAAAGGGGCTGTATAAAAGGTGCTTTATTGGCACACGGGCGTGCATCCTGTTCGCGTGCGCCCAGCTTGTTCCGCGTTGCTACGCGAAATCCACTCGCCGCTGCTCCGGCCATTCCGTCGTGCAGAAAGAAAGATGGCAAGCCACGGAGATTCCGGCCGCCGGCTGAGTGGCAGCGCTTCGTCGAGCCAGCGTGGCTCGACACCGCCTCAGGCGGAATATTCGGTGGTGGCTTGTGAGCCAATGCAGACCTGGAAGGTGTACAACGCCCGGCAGAGCTCGCAGGGGCGGTGCTCTATGGTGTTGGGGCGAAGCCATGCCACCGAGGAGATAATCGAAGCTCTCGTGCGGGAGAAGAAGATAGACGACCGTTACGTAGCCCGCCTGCCTGCTCGCGACGAAGTGGAGCCTCATCCCGAGGAGTCAGAGGCGATTGTCTTCGTCGCGTTCTTCGAGGCGGGACTCCGGATGCCGTCGACGCTCTTTGTCAGTGAGGTCCTGAAGGCTTATGGATTGGAGTTGGTGCAGTTGACCCCGAATGCAATAGTCCGTTTGGCGGTGTTTGCTTGGGCAATCCGCGTGGAAGGCGGTCATCCCTGCGCGAGCTTATTCGCCCTTCTTCATGATGCGCGGCGCCGATAAAGAGAGTCGAGAAGGGCCTTCGTCCAACTTTGGCAGCATTCACTTCGTGGTGCGGTCGGGCTACGCGCATCTGGTCCCTGCTCTGGCGACGAAGGAGAAGTGGGAGGGTGGATGCGGCAGTGGTTCTACTTCGCGTGGCGCCCGACCAGCAATGCGGTGTCGGGTCAACCGATAGCCGAGTGCTGCCCGGGCTGGCCGGTGGCGAGATCGATGTGGCGCGGAGACTTGGCGGCGTGACCCTTCGGTTCAACATGCGTGATCTTGCCGAAGAATTTACCATGTACGGGGTGTCTCCGCTTTCCGGCCTGTGGAAATATGAACGACGTGATATGCGGAGGGATGGCATCCGCCCCTCGGTGTCGACGCTGCAGGAGCCCACCGGGTATGCAGTGCTCTCGCTGCGGGACGCTGAGCGTGCCGTTGATGTCTTCCTGGGGTCGTACACGTGGAAAGAGCACACTCTGCGTGAAGCCGCAACGCGGCCTGCGAGGTTAGGGCGGATCAACCGGGTGTGCGAGGTCCTTGGCCTCGCTGTGCCCGAGCGCCCAGTGCCGGTGCGGAGTTCACCCCGTTGCCGCGATGGTGCCGGCGGGGCAGGGGCGTCGTCCCGGCGGCAAAGGTCCCGGTCCCAGGCTGCTATTTATGACCCGTCGACCGGCTTAGCGGCCGAGGCCGCTGACCCGGACGACGTGTCAGGGGGTGGGTCCGAGCATGGCAGCGCGGAGGGTCACGCTGCGGCCAGCGAGGACCTAGGTGGTGAGGCAGGCCTTGGCGATGACGTCGTTGCAGACGACACCTTGTCGTCGATGCCAGTCGGCGAGGACCTGCCTCCCGCGCCGCCGTCGCCGGTGATGGCTACCACAAGCCTTCCGCCGGCGCCCGACCTGGCGACGATTGGAGCAACGGAGCACTCATCGTCGTCACCAGCTGCAGCCGCCACGAGCATGCCGCCCGCGCCGGAAGGTGCAGGTACTGGAGCGGTCGGGGGTGCATCCTCTGGCTCTCCAGTGGCGAAACGCCGCCGGATGCAATGCCTTCGCGGGCGGGGCAGTTCCATGTGGCGGGCGCGGTCGACGGTGGCCTAGGATTCGACCGCGAGGCCACCCCCGGCGAGGAGGGGTTATGACTTCGAGCGGGATCGAGCCGACACCTCCCCACGCCATAGTGGGGGGTGGCGGAGGTAGGCGTAACTCCTTTTCTCCCCATGACTTCGCGAAGCTCTCGCCAATTTGTTCGCTTATGCCGTCGTCGACGTCAGGAGAGGGGAAGTCGCCCAGGCGCGGGCAAGGCTCGAGCAGCGGTGGTGTCTGCGAGGTCAGTGGTGGCGCTGCGCGAAACGCATCGTGGACATCTGATGCTACCGCGAGGCCCGCACGGCTCACCGTGTCTGACTTCGTGCCACAACCGGAGGCGCTCCGTGCCCTCAACGGAGCCGCGGAATGTGGTGACGGCAGGCTGGATCGGCGAGCGCTGTCGTCATGCGGGGCGGACCTGCTTGCGCTTGCACTGGGTGCCGCGGGGATGAAGGTAAGCTCCTGAACCCGCCCTTGACATCACCTACCGTGTGCATGCTAAGCAGCCATGTCCTTCTGTCGTTAGGCGGTCGCCATCGGTCGGGCTCTGGATGAGGCACGCCTCCGCGAACGGAGGGCGCTGGAGGTGCAGCTTGGCACTGCCGACGAGGCTCATGCCACGAAGGACGACCGCATCTATGTGTTAGAGGCAGAAGTTCCCGCGGCGGGGGCGTCACAACGTGCCGCCGAAGAGGCCCAACGTGTGGCGGCAGAGGATCGTGCTGGCTTGCTCGGGCGAATCAGCGCGTTGGAGGAGGAGAGGGCCCAGCTTACCATGGCCCTGGAGGAGAAGAGCCAGGCTCTGAATGACGTGTCCGCGGCAGCGTGGAGGGCCATGGGGTCTTTGGAGGGGGCCCTGCGGGGCCTTTTCGTTGTTGTGCCGGACCTTACCCATGATGCCGCGGACGTGAGGCAATCGTTGGCGCGGATTGAGGAGGGCTCGGGCTTGGCGCTTGATGGTGCGAAAGCCTTCGGCGATCACCGCGGCTACGCCAGTGCGTGCCTTGCCTTTGCCACGCTCCACGCCCGGGGGTGCGAGCACGTGGAGGGGCTGGTGGCCCCCGGCTTGAGCGCTCCTACCGGAGCCGGGGTATGGTTCGACGCAGTCCGCACCACCCTGCCCGCCGTGCAGAGCTTCTACGAGGGGATCTAGCGCCACTTTGGAGAGGAAGCGGCCAAGGCGTTGTTACAGCGGACGCTACACCGGGAAGGCAACTTCCTTGAGTGGTTGGAGGAGGCTTGTCAGCGCGCCGAAGATGGCGCCGACTCCTAGTGTCATCCGGGAGCGGATGGTGTGATGTAACTTTTGCTTTTGCTGTTGTTTTCTTTTGCTTGCTAATGGAAAAGAGGGCCGTTATGTCGAGTCCTGCACAACTGCATGCTGCTTGTACGGTTGATGCTGTTGTAGAAGGAACGGTGCCCTGTGGGCGAAGAGTGGTGGCGACGGGGCCGGCGCCTTGTAGGAGTAGACGCGATCGCGCTCCGTCCCCTACCCTTCGAAGTGGTGGCAGCGGAGCTGGCGCCTAGTTGGAGTAGACGCGATCGCGCTCCGTCCCCTACCCTTCGAAGTGGTGGCAGCGGAGCTGGCGCCTACTTGGAGTAGACGTGATCGCGCTCCGTCCCCTACCCTTCGAAGTGGTGGCAGCGGAGTTGGCGCCTAGTTGGAGTAAAAGCGATCGCTCTCCGTCCCCTACCCTTCGAAGTGGTGGCAGCGGAGCTGGCGTCTAGTTAAAGTAGACGCGATCGTGCTCCGCCCCCTACCCTTCGAAGTAGTGGCAGCGGAGCTGGCGCCTAGTTGAAGTAGACGCGATCACGCTCCGTCCCCTACCCTTCGAAGTGGTGACAGCGGAGCTGGCACCTAGTTGAAGTAGACGCGATCGCGCTCTGTCCCGTACCCTTCGCGAGACGTCCGCGTCTAGTTTATACTCCGGAGCGTGCGTGGGACTATGCACCACGGCTTAGTTAGGCTCCGGAGGGTACGCCGACTCGTGCGTGGGACACCCGCGTCATGTTTAGACTCAGTAGAGTGCGTAGGGAAAACATCCACGTCTAGTTTATGCTCCGGAGCATGCGTGGGACTATCAACCACGGCTTAGTTAGGCTCCGGAGGGTACGCCAACGCGTGCGCGGGACATCCGCGTCTTGTTTAGACTCAGTAGAATGCGCAGGGAAAACATCCACGTCTAGTTTATGCTCCGGAACGTGCGTGGGACTATCAACCACGGCTTAGTTAGGCTCTAGAGGGTACGCCAACGCGTGCGCGGGACATCCGCGTCTTGTTTAGACTCAGTAGAGTGCGCAGGGAAAACATCCACGTCTAGTTTATACTCCGGAGCGTGCGTGGGACTATCAACCACGGCTTAGTTAGGCTCCGGAGGGTACGCCAACGCGTGCGCGGGACATCCGCGTCTTGTTTAGACTCTATAGAGTGCGCAGGGAAAACATCCGCGTCTTATTTATACTCCGTAGAGTGCGCGCGGAGGCATCCCCCCGCTGCATCTTATTTATACTCCGTAGAGTGCGTGCGGAGGTGGACCTCATCGCTACGTCTTATTTATACTCCGTAGAGTGCGTGCGGAGGCGGACCTTATCGCTACGTCTTATTTATACTCCGTAGAGTGCGTGCGGAGGCGGACCTCATCGCCACGTCTTATTTATACTCCGTAGAGTGCGTGCGGAGGCGGACCCCATCACTACGTCTTATTTATACTCCGTAGAGTGCGTGCGGAGGCGGACCTCATCGCTACGTCTTATTTATACTCCGTAGAGTGCGTGCGGAGGCGGACCTCATCGCTACGTCTTATTTATACTCCGTAGAGTGCGTGCGGAGGCAGACCTCATCGCCACGTCTTATTTATACTCCGTAGAGTGCGTGCGGAGGCGGACCCCATCACTACGTCTTATTTATACTCCGTAGAGTGCGTGCGGAGGCGGACCTCATCGCTACGTCTTATTTATACTCCGTAGAGTGCGTGCGGAGGTGGAACTCCGTGGAGTGCGTGTGCGGAAGTGAGTCCGTGTGGTGCGCGTGCGGCGGTGAGTCTCTTATGCGTGCGTGTGCGGAGGTGAGTCTCCATGTGGTGTGCGTGCGGAGGTGAGTCTCTGTGTTGTGCGTGGGAACATCAACCACGTCTTTATACTCCGGGGAGTACGCGTGGTGGTAACACCAGCGCGTGCGTGGTATCCCGCGTCTTGTTTATACTCAGTAGAGTGCGCAGGGAAAATATCCGCGTCTTATTTATACTCCATGGAGTGTGTGCGGGGGCAAGCCTCCACACACTGTTGGTGGTGGGGGGGGGCATGAATAGCCTCGCAAACGGCGAACTTTATTAAATTCCCGTTTGCTTGGGTGAGCGAATACAAGCAATCAGGGACTAACCGCTGGACTGGTTGCCGCGAGACGGCCCTTATCGGCTGAGACATAACACTTCCGCAACTTGTCCGCATTCCATGTGTGGTGAAGCGTCTGCCCTTCCAGTGTGGCGAGGTGATAAGCTCCTCGCTGCAGTGCCATTGCGACAATGTACGGGCCTTCCCACTTGGACTCCAGCTTGCCGACCGTGTCCGCGTGAAGCGCTCTCCTGAGGACAAGGTCCCGCTGTAGCACCGCAAGCGCCAGGATCCCCCTCATCACAAGCATGATGAGGACATCACTTCTTCAGATACACGCAACATTCCTCCACTTGACATTCAAGGACCAATCATTAGAGCTCACGCACGACAATTGAATTTATAGGTGAGCTTGTTCCTATGTACTTCTTTTTGTTCTTTTGAGAATCGATTGCTACCTAATGATTTAATTATGATTAGGAACCATGGAGAGACCCTGGAAGTACTTGGAGAAGGACTAAGAGGCGCACAATTCCAGCAAGGGCGGTCGAATCATGTTGGAGGCCCAACTCAAGCCGACTTCGAATCCAATTCGGAGTCCAGGACCATGCTGCACTAAAACGGACACCCAGATCACATCCGGGCTCCGTTTTGGACGTTCCACATATGTATGGAAAGCTGAGAAGGAGACCTTTCCAATGGCTCTGGTCCCATGTCAAAATTCCTTTTGAGTCAATGGGAATCATCGAAACAAGTGGGTATTCAGAATCTATCAGGGTGCTGTGCCACCGTCTTTTGGGCCTTCGGCTTTGTATCGTGTTGGAGCCCATTAGGGCGCATCCAGGGGTCTTGCACGCCCCTTACTCTTCTATATACAGCTGCCACCCCCACCATTAGGGTTTGGGTTTTGCTTAGATTAATTCTGTCTTGAACAGTTTCGCCGTTCATCGGTTTGTGAGACCCCAACTTCGAGTGCTAAATCAATACATCCGCAATTCCATTGTGTTCTTCCTTATTCTTGCTTGTGTTCTTTGATTCACAGGCGAGGATTAGCCTTCTTGGCGAGGTCAACCGGGGAGCACACGGTTGATAACCTGAGGAGACGTGGTGCTGCGATTGCGGGGTTCGGAACGTGTTGTTCGGAAGCCGAATCGAGTTGTGTCGCGCCTCCACCAAATCGAACATATCCAGAACCTGTTGGAAGATCAGGACCCTGTTCCCATCAAGTGGTATCAGAGCTTCGGGTGTTCCTTCAGGTTCGAGTTTACCCTACCTTTGTTGTTTTCGGTTTCATCCTAGAGTCCAAGAAAAAGCCCTACAAAAAAATTGTAGTCATAGGTTGTTCCCTATCCCAGATCTCGTTTAGCCTTTTGCACAATTTGATTTCAGAGTCCGTAGTGTTGAGTTTATGTCCTTAGTCGAGTTGTGTTGCTAGTTTAGGTCGTGTTTTGTTTCGGGTTGTCGTGCTTCCGCTACCTCTCATACAAACCCTAGCCGTCTTTTGTTTTTCCCACCCATATCCCACCCTCTGTTTTGAGTCATCCATTGTGTCTCGTGATCACCCAGCACCATCTCCCACCTTTTTCCGAGCTTCCACCCCCAATTTCCACCAATTTCCTCCACCCGATTTCGTTTCGGCCTCCACAGAAACCTTAACTCGGAGGCCCAACTTCAAACGGCCGTAATTTTCGCATACGGACTCGAAATCAGACGATTTTTTTTGAAATTGGGTAAAATTAAATTTTGCATCCGAAACTGCCCTGCTTTGCAGGGTTCAGTGAATTTATTTTGCCCAAATTTGGCCTAGAAAGTGCATTCATCATTTTCTGTAGGCCACACCTTACATCAGATTGAGGTGAAACTTTGTGCGGTTCCCATTTCTATGCTCTACTTTGTGAAAAAAATAAAAGAAAAAAGAAACAAAAATAAAAAATTTTTGGCACCTTATAGTAGAGGAGAGAGTGCTCTCCGTGGCAAAAAAAGAAGAAAGAAAAAAAAGAGAGAGCACAGTTTTAGGTGATAGAGCTTCATTTATTTTGTGCTGCCTTTGCCTGGCCATCTTTGTTGTTGTCTTTGCCTTACTAGCAACTATTATCATATTTGTTATTGATAACTGCTTGTTCTGGTCTTGATTCCTTGTTCATCATATCATACCTGAGATAGGACACATTTAGACCAGCAACTAGGACCAGTGCTTTGGACATTTATTCAGCATTACTATCTGTTATTGATTTGTGTTCCACTAAGATATTTGGCCTTCTAAGCTTCATATACCTACTTCCGGACAGCACAGTTTTTGACCCTTGCAATCGCGGGTCACACTCTCGAAGTATCACGAACCAGCCACCGGTTGTACCACCTACTGTTTGCGATGGTAAGAACACTTGTAAGAGCTTGGTAAGCCACTTCCTTTGCGGGTTCCCACTGTCCTTCATTTGTAGTCGATAGGGATAATCCTTTTGTTTTCCCTGTGTTTCCACTAACCATGGCAGGTGAGTCGTCTGACGCGCAAGAGTGTGTTGCAAAGGGAGAGCTCCTGACGCTCTTGGGTGAACAACGTACTACCATTAATGAGGACATCAATAGGAAGCTTCAAGCTACGACGGATATATTGCAGCGATCCATCAATGAGAGTATTGCAGCACTCACTACACGCCTTGAAAGAATGGTGAATCGGCCACCAAACAACGGACGCGAGAATGAACATGAAGCACCCCAAGACCTTGAGGAGGGAGATGATAATGAGAGGCGAAATCGTGATGCTCAAGATGTACGTTTACGATACCGCCTACAACGCAACCATCATGGTATGGGAGGTAATGACTTTCAGCACCACATGCTCGTGCTAATGATGACCCATTTTTTAAAGTTAAATTTACCATACCATCTTTTGCGGGTGTTTATGATGCTGAAGTTTATCTAGATTGGGAGATGGCAGTGGAACAAAAAATTAATTCCCATCTAGTTCCTGAAGTGCATAGAGTCAGACAAGCTACTAGTGAGTTTAAAGATTTTGCTATCCTTTGGTGGAGTCAAGTAGTTAATTCTGGTTTAGCACCTGATACATGGGATAGATTGAACGTAGCTATGCGTGTTAGATTTATTCCTCCTGCTTTTAAACGTGATATGCGTAAGAAATTACAGCGCTTAGATTAAGGTAATAAATCTGTTGAGGAGTATTATCAAGAACTACAAATAGGCATGCTGCGTTGTAATGTTGTAGAGGATGAGGAGGATAAGATGGCTCATTTTTATGGGGGCTTAAGGAGTGAAATTCAGGACATAATTGATTACAAGGAGTATAATGATATCAATAGGTTGTTCTAACTTGCTATGCTTGCAGAAAAAGAATTGCAGGGACGCAAGGAATCAGGGAAGGCAAGCATCGGACGACCCTCCTACACGCCGCGAACGACTACATCGACGGGACTGCCCAAGTCTTCTTCGAGTTTTCGTTCTCCTCCACCACTTGTGAACAAGATTGCTGCAGCGCCACTGAAGCCACCTTCCACGACACGCCCTGCAGATTCTACAAAAAATTCTTTGTAGGTTCCAGCCAAGAGTTCTTCTTCCGTGACTTCCACGGGCCGCTCCTCCGACATTCAGTGCCACCGCTGCCATGGGCTTGGTCATGTGCAGAGGAATTGCCCTAGCCAACGGGCATACATCACCACAGAAGATGGAGGCTACATCAGCACTTCGGATGTCGAGGAGAATGATGATGTTGCTGCTGCCTCGGACGACAATGGCGGTGGTGATGACGACCTGGTCCTTGGTGGGGCGTCCACAGCGACGCTACGGAGCATCATTGTGCAGCGAGTCCTCAGCACACAGGTACAACAAACCGATAAGCTTCAACGCCATAATTTGTTTCAGACTTTCTTCGCAATCAAGAACCGGCGTGCACGTGTCATCATTGATGGAGGAAGCTGCAACAACTTGGTGAGTTCTGATTTGGTCAAGAAGCTTGGCTTGACCACGCGACCGCATCCACATCCATACCATATTCAGTGGTTAAATGACTCTAGAAAAGCTAAGGTAACACAAACATGCAGAGTCCATTTTTCCATTGGTGGTTATGCTGATCATGTTGATTGTGATATGGTTCTCATGCAAGCATACTCTCTTTTATTGGGTCGACCTTGGGAATTTGATAATGATGCTTTACACCATGGTAGTAGTAACAAATACACTTTTATGCATAAGGAAAAGAAAGTTACTTTACTGCCTTTGACCCCAGCTAAGATTATAGAGGCCGACAGGGACAGAACTGCTGCTGCTAATGATCCAAAGGAACATGATAAATCTGAAAAACAGCAAGTAATCCATTTGAAAAATTCTATTATGCTTGCCACAAAATCAGACCTTACTGAAATTGATGATGTTAATGATACATGCTATGCTTTTGTGTGCAAAGATGCTTTATTTTCTCTTGATAATATACCTTGCACTTTGCCTGCTCCTGTCACTAACCTTTTGCAGGAGTTTAGAGATGTTTTCCTTGCTGAGATACCTCCAGGACTTCCACCCATTCGAGGGATTGAGGACCAGATTGACTTGATCCCTGGAGCGAGTTTGCCAAACCGTGCGACGTACAGGACCAATCCCGAAGAGACTAAGGAGATTCAGCGACAAGTCCAAGACCTTTTGAACCGTGGGTACGTACGTGAGAGCCTTAGTCCTTGTGCTGTTCCTGTTCTTTTGGTTCCCAAAAAAGATGGTTCTTGGCGTATGTGTGTAGATTGTAGAGCCATTAACAACATTACTATAAGGTATCGTCATCCTATTCCTAGGCTAGACGACATGCTTGATGAGTTGTGTGGTGCTATAATTTTCACAAAGATTGATTTATGAGTGGATACCACCAAATAAGAATGAAACTTGGCGATGAATGGAAAACTGCTTTTAAAACTAAGTTCGGCTTGTATGAGTGGTTAGTCATGCCTTTTGGTTTAACTAATGCACCTAGCACTTTCATGAGATTAATGAATGAGGTTTTACATCCTTTCATTGGCAAATTTGTGGTCGTTTACTTTGATGATATCTTGATTTATAGCAAGTCAATGGATGAACATTTGAATCACTTACGTGCTGTTTTTAATGCTTTGAGAGATGCACGTTTGTTTGGTAACCTTGAGAAGTGCACCTTTTGCACGGATCGAGTCCCTTTTCTTGGCTATGTTGTGACTCCACAGGGAATTGAGGTTGATAGAGCCAAGGTGGAGGCAATATGGAGTTGGCCCACGCCCACAACGGTCTCCCAAGTGCGGAGTTTTCTTGGCCTTGCAGGATTTTATCGCCGCTATATCAAGGAATTCAGCACCATTGCGACACCGTTGATTGAGTTGACAAAGAAGGGAGTCGTGTTCCATTGGGGGCCATCACAAGAGGAGTCCTTTAATCTTTTGAAGGACAAGCTTACACACGCACCATTGCTCCAACTTTCGGATTTTGGTAAGACTTTTGAGTTGGAATGTGATGCTAGCGAAATGGTATTGGTGGTGTTTTGATGCAAGAAGGCAAACTTGTTGCCTACTTTAGTGAAAAATTTAATGGTCCTACTCTTAATTATTCCACGTATGATAAAGAATTGTATGCTCTTGTTCGTTCTTTAGAGACGTGGCAACACTATTTATGGCCTAAAGAATTTGTCATTCATTCTGATCATGAATCACTTAAGCATATTCGTAGTCAAACCAATTTGAATCGTAGACATGCTAAGTGGGTTGAATTTATTGAATCTTTTCCTTATGTCATTAAACACAAGAAAGGGAAGGATAATGTGATTGCTGATGCTTTGTCTCGACGCTATACCATGTTGTCTCAACTTGATTTTCGCATTTTTGGTCTTGAAACCATTAAAGGACAATATGCTTTTGATGCTGATTTTAAGGATGTGTTGTTGCATTATAAAGAGGGACAAGCATGGAATAAATTCGTGATCAATGATGGGTTCTTGTTTAGAGCTAACCGCCTATGCATTCCAGTTGGATCCGTTCGTCTTTTGTTGTTGCAGGAGGCGCATGGAGGCGGTTTGATGGGACATTTTGGTGCTAAGAAGACGGAGGACGTTCTGGCCGCACACTTCTTTTGGCCAAAGATGAGGCGAGATGTTGAGCGGTTTGTGGCTCGCTGCACTACATGTCAAAAAGCTAAGTCTCGCTTGAATCCACATGGTTTATATATGCCTCTTCATGTTCCTTCTATTCCGTGGGCAGATATTTTTATGAACTTTGTTTTAGGATTGCCCAGGACTAAGAGGGGGAGGGATAGCATTTTTGTTGTTGTGGATCGTTTTTCTAAGATGGCTCACTTTATACCATGTCATAAAACCGATGATGCCGTTCATATTGCTGACCTCTTTTTCAAAGAGATAGTTTGTTTGCATGGTATGCCTTCTACTATTGTTTCAGATCGTGATGCCAAGTTCTTGAGTCATTTTTGGCGTACTCTATGGAACAAGTTGGGCATAAAGTTGTTGTTCTCTACAACATGTCACCCACAAACTGATGGCCAAACCGAGGTGATAAACCGCACATTGTCTACCATGTTGAGAGCTGTTTTAAAGAACAATTTGAAGCTGTGGGAAGAGTGTTTGCCGCATGTTGAGTTCGCATATAATCGAGCGGAACACTCCATCACCAAGGTAAGTCCTTTTCAGGTAGTGTATGAATTCAATCCCCGTGCCCCTATTGATATTTTACCTTTGCCTACTAGTGAGAGAGTTCATAATGATGCTAAGGAGCGTGCTGATTTTATTGTCAAAATGCATGAGACTACTAAGGCAAACATTGAAAAGATGAATGAAAAATATAGGATTGTTGGTAGTAAAGGTAGAAAGGAAGTCAAAATTGATGCCTAGAGCTGCAAACATTAAACTTGAACCGGATGATTTTGTTTGGTTGCACTTGAGAAAGGATAGATTTCCTGAGTTAAGAAAGTCAAAATTGATGCCTAGAGCTGCTGGTCCTTTTAAGATAGTTGAGAAGATAAATGATAATGCATATAAACTTGAGTTGCCTTCCGAGTTTGGGGTTAGTTCCACCTTTAACATTTCAGATTTGAAGCCATACTTGGGAGAAGAAGATGAGGCTGAGTTGAGGACAACTCCGCTTCAAGAGGGGGAGGATGATGAGGACATCACTTCTTCGGATACACACAACACTCCTCCACTTGACATTCAAGGACCAATCACTAGAGCTCGCGCCCGACAATTGAATTTACAGGTGAGCTCATTCTTAAGTACTTCTTTTTGTTCATTTGAGAATCGATTGCTACCTAATGATTTAATTATGATTAGGAACCATGGAGAGGACCTGGAAGTACTTGGAGAAGGACTACGAGGCGCACAAGTCCAGCAAGGGCGGTCGAATCATGTTGGAGGCCCAACTCAAGCCGACTTCGAATCCAATTCGGAGTCCAGGACCAGGCCGCACTAAAACGGACGCCCAGATCGTATCTGGGCTCTGTTTTGGATGTTCCACATATGTATGGAAAACTGAGAAGGAGACCTTTTTAATGGCTTTGGTCCCATGTTAAAATTCCTTCTGAGTCAATAGGAATCGTCGAAACAAGTGGGCATTCAGAATCTGTTAGGGTGCTACGCCACTTTGTATCGTGTTGGAGCCCATTAGGGCGCGTCCAGGGGTCTTGCACGCCCTCACTCCTCTATATACACCCGCCACCCCCACCATTAGGGTTTGGGTTTTGCTTAGATTAATTTTGTCTTGAACAGTTTCGTCGTTCATCGGTTTGTGAGACCCCAACTTCGAGTGCTAAATCAATACATCCGCAATTCCGTTGTGTTCTTCCTTGTTCTTGCTTGTGTTCTTCGATTCGCAGGCGAGGATTAGCCTTCTTGGCGAGGTCAACCGGGCAGCACACAGTTGATAACCTGAGGAGACGTGGTGCTGCAATTGCGGGGTTCGGAACATGTTGTTCGGAAGCCAAATCGAGTTGTGTCGTGCCTCCACCAAATCGAACATATCCAGAACCTGTTGGAAGATCGGGACCCCGTTCCCATCAAAGCGTCCCACAACAAGGGAAGGAGACTGGGGGAGATTACTAATTATCAAATTTTGGTTGGTTTGATTTAGAAAATAAATTTTTGGGCTAACCGACCATTCTAACTAGGGCTTCGTCCTATAGTCGATATGGCTCTGATACCATCTTTGTCGAGACCCGAATATGCAAATTCGGACTCTCTGTGTAAACTGCACTATTCCAGGATCACGCTAGTGCACACAGTCAAACATAGATGTAATCACAACCATACACACGATATAATAAAGAAAAAACTCAAATATCGATAAATCTCAAAGGTACGACCTTATGGCCAAGCTTATATTATCTCTAGCTGGAAGGGCTTAGAAAAATAGCAGCGGAAATCCAAAATAAAGCGTAGCGGCCAATCAACAAGCCCACAGGCTATCGGGTGGAGAACAAAACCTAATCCGTGAAGTCGTCGTAGTACTCTCCTTCTAGAACCTCCTGCTGATAATACTCCTCGCCCTCAACTGAGCAACATAGGCGTGAAGCCGTGAGTACATTGGTACTCAGCAAGTCGTTTGTAACAAATGAATGCAATATAGTATGCAAAGCTTACCAATGGAAGGTTAATTTGCATAAAAGATATTTCACAGTAAATATGAATAATAGATTGAAAGTGAAATTTAAAGGAAAACGATAATAATAAATAATCAAACGAATAAACGTAAACCACTTGTGAACACCTATTCACAAGCTAAACTAACAGTGAACTACCTGTCCACCTCCAACAGAAACCACCAAGTTCAAAAGATAACACTAACCCTCGTGTGAAATCACCGAGTATTGTCCATGACCAAGGACGCGGCTATTCGAATAGTTTTACACTCTGTAGAGGTTGTACAACTGTATCCACACGATGTGATTAGCCTCGATATCAGGAAATCACAACAAGGCTGTTGTAGGGGTGGCCCCCACCTAAACCCAGCTAGCCTGTTGGAAGGTTGTTAGTCATGTAAATGACATACTTGTCCTCGGTGAGGGATTCCGTGTAAGGCTATGATGGTAAAGGCTGCCAATGGATGGGGCGAGTAATTCATAGACCCCCCCACCGGCCTCAACCCCATCCCCCCTGTATGGCCGTTGGCTCGGTGGGGCATCGACGTGGTCGGGCCTCTGCCCCGAGCGCCAGGAGATTTGCGATTCATCGTGGTCGCTTTGGAATATTTTTCCAGGTGGCTAGAGGCTGTGGCGCTAGGAAAGATCACCTCGACGGCCATACAGCGCTTCCTTTGGCAGAACATCATATGCCGCTTCGGAGTGCCCAAGGAGATCACTGCCGACAATGGTTTGCAGTTTGACTCTGCTCCGTTCAGGGAGTTCTGCGACGACATGGGCATTATGCTTCGGTTCGCCTCGGTCGGACACCCACAGTCCAACGGAGCGGTCAAGCGGGCGACCGGCGCCATCTCCGCCGGAATCAAAAAACGCCTTGTCGGGCTACCGAAAGGCAAGTGGCCCGACGAGCTCCACAATGTCCTCTGGTCGCTCCGCACAACAGCGACATGACCGACTGGGTTCACATCGTTCAAACTACTCTTCGGTGATGAGGTAATGACGCGCGAAGAGATCAAGACTGGCTCACGAAGGGTCCTCGCTCAGGCACCAGATGAAGAGCGCCAGTTGTCCCTGGACCTCCTCGATGGAGAGCGCGTCAAGGCCACCCAGCACGTCGCCAAGTACGCCCGTCAAATGGCCCGCAGCCAAGACCGCTCCGTGTATCCGTGAGCGTTTCAGCCGGGGGACCTTGTCCTCAGGAGGGCGCTTCGCGCGGACACGGCCGGCAAGCTGGAGTCCAAGTGGGAAGGCCCGTACATTGTCGCAACGGCACTGCAGCGAGGAGCTTATCACCTCGCCACACTGGAAGGCCAGGTGCTCCGCCACACATGGAATGCGGACAGGTTGCGGAAGTATTATGTCTAAGCTGCAAAGGGCCGTCTCGCGGCAACTAGTTCAACGGTTAGTCCCCGGTTGCTTGTACTCGCTCACCCAAGTAAACAGGAATTTAATAATAAAGTTCGCCGTTTGCGAGACTATTCATGCCCCACCCCACCACCAACAGCGTGCGGAGGCTTGCTCCCGCACGCACTCTACGGAGTATAAATAAGACATAGCGATGAGGTCCGCCTCCGCACGCACTCTACGGAGCATAAATAAGACGTAGCGATGAGGTCCGCCTCCGCATGCACTCTACGGAGTATAAATAAGATGTAGCGATGAGGTCCGCCTCCGCACACACTCTACGGAGTATAAATAAGACGTAGCGACGAGGTTCGCCTCCGCACGCACTTTACGGAGTATAAATAAGACGTAGCGATGAGATCCGCCTCCGCACGCACTCTACGGAGTATAAATAAGACGCAGCGGGGGGACGCCCCCGCGCGCACTCTACGGAGTATAAATGAGACGCAGATGTTTTCCCTGCGTACTCTACTGAGTCTAAACAAGACGCGGATGTCCCGCGCACGCGTTGGCGTACCCTCCGGAGCCTAACTAAGCCGTGGTTGATAGTCCCACGCACGCTCCGGAGTATAAACTAGACGTGGATGTTTTCCCTGCGCACTCTACTGAGTGTAAACAAGACACGGATGTCCCGCGCACGCGTTGGCGTACCCTCCGGAGCCTAACTAAGCTATGGTTGATAGTCCCACGCACACTCCGGAGTATAAACTAGACGTTGATGTTTTCCCTACGCACTCTACTGAGTCTAAACAAGACGCGGATGTCTCGCGCACGCGTTGGCGTACCCTCCGGAACCTAACTAAACCGTGGTTGATAGTCCCACGCACGCTCCGGAGTATAAACTACACGCGGACGCCCCGCGCACACCTACACGCCAGCTCCGCCGCCACCGGAGAGCCAGAGGAGGCACCCCGACCGCCCCAGTGCCTGCGCCTTCCGGCGCGGGCAGCATGATCACGGCAGCTGCAGCAGGAGACGACGACGAGTGCTCGCCGCTCGATCGCCGCCGCCACGCTCGTGCGTGGAAGGGCTTGTGGCAGCCATCGCGGGCAACGGCGGCGCGGGAGGCAGGTCCTCGCCGACTGGCATTGGCGACAAAGCGTCGTCTCAAGCGGCGTCGCCGCCATGGCCCGCCTCGCCACCCAGGTCCTCGCTGGCCGCAGCGTGACCCTCCGCGCTGCCATGCTCGGACCCACCCCCGGACACGTCGTTCGGATCAGCGGGCTCTGCCGCCAAGCCGATGGACGGGTCAGAAATAGCAGCTTGGCACCGGGACCTTTGCCGCCGGGAAGACGCCCCTGCCCCGCCGACACCGTCACGACGACGGGATGAACTCTGCACCGGCACTGGGCGCTCGGGCACAGCGAGGCCTAGGACCTCGCAGACCCGGTTTATCCGCCCCAACCCCGCAGGCCTAGTCGCGGCTTCGCGCGAGGTGTGCTCCTTCCACGTGTACGACCCTAGGAAGGCATCGACCGCACGCTCAGTGTCCCGCAACGAAAGCACTGTGCACCCGACGGGCTCCTGCAGCGACGACACCGAGGGGCGGATGCCATCCCTCCGCGTATCATGCCGTTCGTATTTCCACAGGCCGGAGAGCGAAGACACCCCGTACATGGTAAATTCTTCGGCAAGATCGCGCATGTTGAACCGGCGGTCACGCCGCCGAAGTCTCGCGCCGCCATCGATCCTCGCCCTTCGGCTTCAGCCGGGACAGCGATCGAAGGCTATCGGTTGACCCCGCACCCCGCATTGCTGGTCACGCCACGCCGCGCAGAACCATCGCCGCATCCACCCTCCCACTTCTCCTTCGCCGCGAGCAGGGACCGATGCGCGTGAGCCCGACCGCACCACAAAGTGAACATCGCCAAAATTGGACAGCGCCCTTCTCCACCTCTCTTTCGGGCAGCGCATCATGAAGAAGGGCGAATAAGCTCGCGCATGATGAGGCGCCTTCCACGCGAGGGCCCAAGCAAACACCGCCAAATGGACTATTGCATTCGAGGTCAATCGCGCAACTCCAATCCATAAGCCTTTAGGATCTCACCAACAAAGAGCGCCAACGGCATCCGAGTCCCGCTCAAGAACGCGGCGAAGACAATCGCTCGACTCCTCGGATGAGGCTCCACTTCGCCGCGAGCGGCAGGCGGGCTACGTGGACGATCGTCATCTTCTTCTCCCGCACGAGCTTCGATCGTCTCTTCGTGGCATGGCCGCGCAAAGACCGCATAGCACCGCCTCGCGAGCTCGCCAGCGTTGTACACCTTCCGGGTCTGCATTGGCTCACGAGCCACCACCGAATATTCCGCCTGAGGCAGCGTCGAGCCGTGCTGGCCCGACGAAGCACTGCCACTCAGTCGGCGGCGAATCTCCGTGGCCTGCCATCTTCCTTTCCGCGTGACGGAAGGGCTGGAGCAGCAGCGAGTGGATTTCGCGCAGCAACGAGGAACAAGCTGGGCGCACGCGAACGGGATGCACGCCCGTGTGCCAATATAGCACCTCTTATACAACCCCTTCGTGTCTCGCCATCGGGAGGGCAACCGGTCGGGAATTGTAACTGACCGCGGATGGCTCGCCGCGTGTCTCGCTTCCCTTGGGAACAGACGTGGGCACGCGGTCGCAAGGCTCCTGACATCCCATGGCACACCAACCAGGCAGCGCCGCGTGTACCGCTACCTCGGGACCATGCGTACGACGGTCGCAAATCGCCCCAGCCTTCCCAACGCACGGCATAGAAACTCCCGCGCCAAACAAAGTTTTTCGGCCCCGGCAACAGCTGTAGCCCAGCAGAGCGAACACTACGCGACTTCCCCGAAGCCTCTACACCCGCGGGACCGGCCTGGGTCACACAAAACGCTTGTACAACGGGTCAATCGACGGGGCAGCCATAGCTCCGCCTTTGATGCAGTTTCTGCCTCCGCGCCTTCGTCGAGGTCCCCACCTCCGCAAGCCGACTTCGAGTCCGACCTCGGCTTCACCCCCTACAAAAAGACACCTCGCTAGGCACCCGTATGCCGCCACTGTGCGCCTGCAAATGCCCCCGCTTCAGTACCTTTGGGGCAGCCCAGCCGCCCACCGCATCCCACACTCCCTTACCTTTCGCACAGGGTACTATTCCCGCCCCTTGACCCTCACGCTTCCACCGTTTTTCTTTGGCTGCCAGGTCCCACATAATGTCAACATGACCAATTGGCGGCCGATGATGCGTCACGGGCAAAATGACCACGCGGTGCACTCACCAGGATGCGGACGCGTCAGAGCCGACTCCTCGGCTCGCGCAACCGGCGGAAGTCGAACCGGCGCAGTTGCTTGCGCGTACGTGTGCCGTTCTGGCTTGCCGCCCCTACGTGTCCGACCCGCATAGGTGAAATCTTCACCTTCGCGGAGCAGCTCACCGCCTTGGCGCAGCCTCTCCGCGCCCGAGGCGAACGGCACCGCTGGCAAAGTCTTCGCCCCGCGCAACAGCTCGGCTCCAACGTCACCCTCGCCCAATATCACACAACGTCACAGGCCGCAGGGACGGAGGGGGCCAAAGGGCTCGGCAACATAGCTTCGGCCTGTGAAGCCCTTCACCATGAGAGGCTCCTGTTGTAGGGGTGACCTCCACCTAAACCCAGCTAGCCTGTTGGAAGGTTGTAAGTCATGTAAATGACATACTTTTCCTCGGTGAGGGACTCCGTGTAAGGCTACGATGGTAAAGTCGCCCCTCACGAGGGGGGAATACTTATGTATCGTGGCTGGTCCTTGGGAAAGCCAAGGGAGGTCATTTGTTTACTAACTCTCCACCACCATACTCTCTCTGTTTGGTCTGTAGCCACAACAAAGGCCTTTACAAAGTTCAGTCCCAACCTAATCCTGCCCGCTAGGGTTTCGCATCACACCCCCCTTGCACCACATGGAAATCAGCAACCATGTTCATCTCATTGGCAAGATTAAGTTGAAACCTCCCAAATTAGTCAGCCAGGTCTATCCCGTACTAGACATGTGGTTTGCACGATAAAGCTCAGATCAATGGCGCACAAAGTTAAGCTCAAGTCTATCCTGCTCCTCCGGAATCCGAATATAACCAGAGAGAAAACGACCAAAACAAGAAAAACACATAAAATGATAAGCAAATGAACTCCAAAAATCATGAAACAAGAATCAAAAGCTAGAGCTTGATTTTAGATGAATTTCGAAAAAAAAAGGGTCAATCGGAAAATTAACCCTAAAGAAAATTGGGAAAAACGAAAAGGGGTACTGTGCTGTGAACTCGGTCCACGGGAGACCAAGTCCACCGTAGACCCAGTCCACCGTAGACCCAGTGCATGGAACAGTGTCACCTCGAGCGCGCGGGCGTGGCTGACGTGGCACACGCTGGTGCTGCCACGTGTCAGCTGACGTGGCATGCTGATGTGGCACCGGGGCTCGGGTTTTGCTGACATGGCATGCTACGTGGTAGGCCACGTGGACTAGGGCTGACGTGGCTGCCGCATAGCTGACGCGGCAGGGCTCAGGCACGGGCGGCAGCGGCGGAATCCGACGGTGGAGAAAGGGACGCGCGGCGCGATCTAGATCGTTGATCTAGATCTGAGGCGACGGCGGGGATCGTGCGGTCGGGAGGCGGGACGGCGGTGATGGGCGACGCAGGGCTCAGGGCGCGCCACGCGAAGCGTCGCGCGGGCGCGGGTGCACGGGGGTGCGCGGGGAAGCGGCGACAAGGGAGGCGACGGGCGCACGGGTCTCACCGATGACGGGGACGACGGCGAGGACGGGCTCCGGCGACAGGATGACTCCGGCGACGATGCGGACGGCGGAGGCGCAGCACAGACGGCGGCAGCGCGGGGGCGAGAAAGGGCGAGGCGTGGTGGCAGAGGGTTCAGCGAGGTGGCACGCGAACCAAGGATGAGCGGCGGGTTTTATCACATGAACCGAGGCAACCCAATCGGTTACGGCGCGGACGCAATGCGGGTATGGTTCAGACGGCGCGGATGCGGCCACGTGGGCGCGATCCAACGGCGCGGGGCGGGCGAGGACACGGCTTTGCTGGTGCTGCCGCGTGGCAAATCCAATGGCGTGGGGTGGCGTGCAGGCGGCGGCGATTAGGGTTAGGGTTCGCGAGCGCGGGCGGGAAGCGGCGGATGTGCGACGCGTGGCACGGGGCGGATCGGGCGGGCGGGAAAGGGTACGGCGGCGGTGGGCAAGCGGGCCGGATGGCCGACGCATGGAGGCGGCGGGATCCGACGGCTAAGCGGTGGTGGGGGATTTTATTTTCTTTTTCTTTTTCCAGAAATCCAAATAAGCATCTAAGAGCTCTAGAAAATAGCAAATAAATCCCAAAAATTCACCAAAATACCAGAAAATTCCTTGAGACCTGAAGAATCCAAATAAAATATTTTCAACTTCTGTTCATGTTTATTTTAATCATATTAAATTATTTTAAATTCTAAAAATTTATTTCAAAATTCAATTAATTCCAAAAAATTTATTTTTAAATTCTGGGCTTTAAAAATTGCAGAAAAACAGGATGTTACAAAGTAGAGGACAGAGCGTGAGCGCGTCTACTCCGACTAGGTGTCGGCTCCGCTGCCACCACTTCGAAGGGTAGGGGACGGAGCGCTCGTGCGTCTACTCCGACTAGCCGCCAGCTCCGCTGCAACCACTTCGAAGGGTAGGGGACGGAGCGCTCGCGCGCCTACTCCGACTAGGCATCAGCTCCGCTGCCACCACTTCTAAGGGTAGGGGACGGAATGCTCGCGCGCCTACTCCGACTAGGCGCCAGCTCCGCTGCCACCACTTCGAAGGGTAGGGGACGGAGTGCTCGCGTGTCTACTCCGATTAGGCGCCAGCTCCGCTGCCACCACTTCGAAGGGTAGGGGACGAAGCGCTCGCGTGCCTACTCCTACTAGGCGCCAGCTCCACTGCCACCACTTCGAAGGGTAGGGGACGGAGCGCTCGCGTATCTACTCCGAGTAGGCGCCAGCTCCACTGCCACCATTTTGAAGGGTAGGGGACGGGGCGCTCGCGTATCTACTCCGACTAGGCGCGAGCTCCGCTACCACCACTTCGAAGGTTAGGGGACGGAGCGCTCGCGCGCCTACTCCGATTAGGTGCCAGCTCCGCTGCCACCACTTCGAGGGGTAGGGGACGGAGCGCTCGCGCATCTACTCCGACTAGACGCCAGCTCTACTGCCACCACTTCGAAGGGTAGGGGACGGAGCGCTCGCGCCCCTACTCCGAGTAGGGGCCAGCTCCGCTGCCATCACTTCGAAGGGTAGGGGATGGAGCGCTTGCGCGTCTACTCCGACTAGATGCCAGCTCCGCCGCCACCACTTCGAAGAATTGGGGACGGAGCGCTCGCGCGTCTATTTCGCCTGGGCGCCCGCTCCATGCCTACCTCAAGCGTCTACCCCAACTAACCAACAAACTTCACAACAAGAGCACAAAGCGGATGCGCCCAAAAATGACGGCGGGGATGAACATTTCAGCTTATTTATCATGCTGCTACATAGTGATTACAAAGCCCACCAGGCCAACGCTACTCGTCCGGCTTCGCCTGGACGACCTTCCGCGCCGAAGCCCCACCCGTCGAAGGTTGGTTCACCCAGAAGTTCAACGAGTCTTCAGCCCGCCACCAGCGCCGTAAACGGCGCAGGTCACGGCGTCAAAAATCAGCAGCAGGTCCCCATCAGGCAGCTGCTTGGAATAAAATGGAGCGGTGGGTCAAAGAAGGGAAGCAATTTTCACTTCATTCGTAGCATGGAGTACATAGGTTACAACACACACCGACGCACAAGAACCCTGGGGTCACACCTGCTTCGAGCCGTCGGCCCCGTCATCGTCGCGTCGGGCAACTCCATCCAGCCACTCGCCAAGGTTCCCCTCGCTGTACATGTTCCGTCGTACCTCCACCTTTGCCGCGGCCTCCCCAATGTACTCCCAGATCCGTTCGTGGAAAAACCGAACGGCGGGCCAAACAGCGCGCATGGCACCGGACATCACTCCGGCCCCAGCAGGCATCTCTAGCTGCGGGTCACCCAATTCATCGACATGACGGCAGCCGCGGTGCCGGAGAAGAGCACACGCTAGGCATGCAGTCACGTAGGAGCAGTGATTGCCAAAGGACATCGCGGCGGCCTGGGCGAGATCAGCTGCCTCCCCGATCCATCGAAGTGTCCGTGAAAGCTATTCGAGTTCGAATGAGCGGGGTGGCACCTCGGCAACGAGGTTTTCAAGGTGCCCTCCAGAGCCAGCATAGCCTCCTATGCCATCGCCGAGGCGTCGCCCAGCGCCTGGTCCCGCTCCCTTAGAGACGCAACAAGGCGGCCCTTCTCTTCCTCTAGCACAGCAATCTGCCGAAGCAGGCCGTTCCCCTCCTCTACTGCCGCCCACCGAGCCGCTGCCACAAGCTCCTCGGCATATGAGACGGCCCCCGCGCGTTCCGCTTCTAGACGCCAAATGTAGTCGTCCTTAGAGGCATGCGCCTCCTCCGACGCGCGAAGAGCTCCTTCGGCGGCGCGCACTCGGTCCCCCAATGCATCCTGTTCGCGGGCATGGACTGCCTGCAGCGCCCGACCAAGGGCAAGGGTCTACACGATAACGCGGTCAGTACACCTCCAAAGGGCCGCGTGCCGCCAAGGGTTAGATACTTACCCTCATTTCGGAGACCTTTAGCACTCTCCCAAGCAGCCCTGACCCGCAAGCCTGCAGCGCATCGTGGTCTAGGCTCGCGGTCGCGCTATCCGCGACCCCCTGCTAAAGGAATACGTGTAGGCTACGGAAGCAGAAAACAAAACATTTCTACCGCGCACCCAAGAACATCATGCTAAGGAAGGATCATGGATCGTTACCACTTAGACGCGCAGCGCAGCGGAAGAAGAATTGGAAACCGATCCAATCACGCGCGTCGAGGTAGTAGTGGAAGTAGCCGATCGTCCCGAACAGATCGCTCTCCACGCACGCCGATCAGCATCGCAACGAGCAGCGCCTCCACCGTATCCACACGTCCGGGTGGAACGCCGATCGCGAGTGTACTAGCACTCGTGGAGCGCTAGGGTTTGGCTCGGGAGGTGGCGGCTAGGGTTTTGCTAGATGTTAATCGATGATTCCTCCGCCCCTCGCCTCCATATATATAGACCTCCTCACGTGGGCCTTGCGGACCAAGGCCCATTAGGAGTCTATTCGGATCTTTATCCGAATTGAGCCCATATCCGAATCATATTCGAATTAGTGTTCCAACCCGTTAAGCGTGCGACACAGAGGTTCACGTGATACTTGGTCGTGACCCGAAACACCTTTCCGGTCACCTGTTAATAGCGCCTCTAGTAAGACATATTAACCCCAAAGTATATGTAAAGATCATATCGGCTGAACTCTGTAATGTTCTCTCATGTACGAATCCCTTTGCCTCACGATATAGATTGAGCTCAAGGCGAGACTGTGTCATCCTCTTAATAGCTCAATCACTCTCTCGATTCCGTGATGGATTATAAACTTGTGATTGACTCCTCAATCACCTTGGCATGGCCATGCACTTTCATAATCCATTACATCGAGGCCCGTAGATATCTCTCCCATAAGGAGGGGCAAATTCTATCTTGATCATTCACATCCCACTACATGTTTCATGGCAAACCAAGACTACTTTTATGACTACCCGATTCACGGAGTAGTGTTTAGTAGTCCCAAAATAAGCTACTACTCATGTTGGGAACCATGATGATCTCAAGTCTAAGGATTCTACATAAACACTACTCGAGACCAACCGATGACACATGGAATCTCCGCAGTTGTCTCATGGCAGTCTATCCAACATATATTCACTAACACATGTCCATATTATTGATTTGGTATCACCATACCATGATCCATGAGACATGATCATCAATCAATACATATGCTGATCTTTGACTTTGAATCATATTTGTTCCTCATATGATATACGATCAGGGATCATTTAGAAATAGCAACATTTTAGTATTTAAGAGTCTCATGAATAAGTCACATACTCATTGATCAATAATGATGATGTCTATTCCAAGGAACAAAGTAATGTATCATAAACATAGTATGTGACATATACAACATCTCCATGTTGCCTCTAGGGCATATCACTAACACCCGCCACGCTGTCAGCATCTCTGCCCGAGGGATGAAGTTCGCTAGACGTCGGGCGTACCTTTCGGGCGAACGCCCTGTGCTCCAAGAGCTGCCCATGTTCGGGGAACCAAGTTGCTGCAAGGGGACATGGCGGTCAGCCCTCTGAAGGCACAGTGGTCAAACCAAGCAATGTAAGTTTACCTTCAGCCCGCCCGAATCCGCAAGGATCTCGGCATCTCGCCACCCGTCGGCGGGGACTGCAGTGTCGGAGCTCAGCTCCACCAAGCCCTCGCCCGCGGCCGCGGACCTAATCGGGGCGCAGGAACACCGAGGCACTCGGTATCGAGTCGAGTCCCGCAGCGCCCGACCTTGCTCACTACAACGAACCCCTCGCCGAGTGAAGGGCGATTGTGTCTTGGGCCGCCGCCGGGGAGTAAGAGGCGGTCCCACCTCGAAGCCGCCGCGGGAGGAAGTTCCATGTGGCGGAGCGGACTCCACCCGGCATCCTCCGCGGGTGATGGCTCCGCCTCAACGCCGGTTGGCGGCGAAGCAGCCCCCCGCTTGCCTCCAAGTCGGCATGCTTCGCGAGTCGGCACCACGCGCTGGTACTCCTCCCCACAAAATCGTGGAGAGGTGGACTTGGGGCGAACAGCCGCACTCTGGCACCCTAATGCCCAAGGCCGCGCGACACGCGGTTCAGCGCCCTGCAGACTGCCTCGCGGTCACAGCTACGCGCAGCGCGGTGTCCCCGGCCGTACGGTCCAAGGAACGCGCCCACCGCACGCCCATATGTTCCGAGAAAGCACTGCGAGGCACGAGGCACGTTGTAAAACAACGGCGAGGAATAGCACACGAAAGCAAGCTCCAACGCAACTTACGCAGACCGGAGGGTCTCAGCAGTGAAGACAGGGACGGCGGACGTTGTCGCGCCGAAGCTTCCCAGGAGTAACACGCCACTCAGCGGCAAGTGGCGCCACGCCATACATGACGAACTCCTCAGCGAGGTCGTGCATGTTGAAGTGGGCAGTGATCCCCACAAGCCTCGCGCTATTCGCTCATCCTCATCATCTATTGGCGCACTGGGCGTGGTGTTAACCGCCACCGGCCGCCCCGAACACTCAAGGCCGCTACCGCTTACCACGCAGTGGTAGAACCACCGCCTCATCCAGTTCGGCTCCCACTCCGCCCGACTCGACTCCGCAGGAAAAATCTTCTCCCACTACGGGCACAAGACGAGGTCGACGCTGCCGAAGCTAGGCAACGCCCCGTCCCCCTGATCCTCTAACGCACACCGGACATCGTGGAGAAACGCGAACAGTGACACGGTCAGCCAGCACACCTCTGCGCGCAGCGCCCAGCTGTACACAGCAAGACGGGCTATCAAATTCGGCGTTATCTCGTCGGCTCAAGCCCCAAAGCTCGCGGGGCGCCCCGACAAGTCGGGCGGCGAAATGCGCTACCAGCCTCGAAGTAGGCGACGAACACAATCAACTCTGACGTTTCAGGGTGCGGTTTGGTCTCATCGCGCTTGGGCAGTCGTACCTTCCAACGGTCCGACAGCTTCCCTTCGCGCAGAAGGCCACGAATCGTCTCTTCCGTCACCAGCGTCGAGCCCAGGACACCGGAGCACGGACCCCCTACTCTCTTCGCCGCTGTCCACCATTTGTCCACATGCGCGGAGTCGCGCACCTCAAGTGTATCCCACCTCGAGCGGCGACGGCCGCCGGAAGACGGCGCTGTCATCGACCGGCTGGGCGCGTTCTCCGTCGTGTGCCATCGTCCTCCTAGAGCTCCGTGACGAAGGAGGCAGCAAGGAAGACAGGAGATTGGGGCGTGTGACCAGCAGCTAGAAGGCAAGGCGACGAAAGTGCAGGTGGCATAACGCAAGGGGTATTTAAAACCCCTGCATCTCCCACGCCATCGGTGAGCAAACTGCTGGGAGGCGAACCGCCCACCTTTCCACGATCGCGACCGTAGTGGCACATCTACCCATGCGTGCCAGGCCCGGTCAAGCGGCGGTCACACCAAAGGGCTTGATAGCGCACGACGCGCCAATAGCACCCCAACACGCGTCTGCTCGGGAATCTATGCAGAACAACTCGGCTCCGCCTTCGACGACATCTTCACCTCCACAAGGCAGCCCCGAGTCTACCTCCGGCATCGACGCGCACCCGTCGCGGGCGCACACCAGAGACGCCCCGTTTCGGAGGGCGCTCACCAAGCAGACCATTCAGCGGAGTCCGCGCTGATTGACGCAAAGCCAGCCAGACACAAAGGGCGTCGTCACCAAAGCGCGCACAAGATGCGCTGGTCAGCTAGACGATCGTGCGGCGGCCAGCGCTTGTACCCAGCACAAAGCAGAGCTCAATCGCCCGAAGCGCAACGGCCTCCTTCCCCCGTGGGCACGCTGCGGCCGGTGGTCGTCGAATATTGCGCTCGAAAATAGGCCTCCTTCAGTTCATCAACATGGCAATATTCTTCTGCATGTTCATGAACTGAAGAAGGCATATTTTTGAAATCAAGACCATCTCAGCTATGCCCGGAAGGCGCTACAGCCCTCCTGGTATATATATACAACTGTCCCCCACGCGGAGAAGCGCAACTGGCGAAAGTCGAAGCGACGCGGTCGCCCATGCGCGGAGAAGCGCAACCGGCGCAAGCCGAAGTGACGTGGCCGCTCATATGCGTGCGACGTCCCAACTTGTTGCACCTGTGCACCTCGCCTTCATCGACAAAGTCTCCATCCCTGCAGGCCAACTGCGACCCCGCCCATGGACCCCGACTCCGAGTTTGTGCAGCTACGATCGAGACCGACGCACCAATAGCGCCCCGCTGCGCGTATGCCCGGGAATCTACGCACAACAACCCCAGCTCCACCTTCCGTGAAGCCTTCACCTCAGTAGAACGACTCCGACTCCGTCCTCGACGAGACCTTCGCCCCCACAGGGCAAATTCTATCTTGATCATTCACATCCCACTACATGTTTCATGGCAAATCCGAAGACTACTTTTATGATTACCCAGTTACGGAGTAGTGTTTAGTAGTCCCAAAATAAGCTACTACTCATGTTGGGAACCATGATGATCTCAAGTCTAAGGATTCTACATAAACACTACTCGAGACCAACTGATGACACATGGAATCTCTGCAGTGTCTCATGGCAGGTCTATCCAACATATATTCACTAACACATGTCCATATTATTGATTTGGTATCACCATACCATGATCCATGAGACATGATCATCAATCAATACATATGCTGATCTTTGACTTTGAATCATATTTGTTCCTCATATGATATACGATCAGGGATCATTTAGAAATAGCAACATTTTAGTATTTAAGAGTCTCATGAATAAGTCACATACTCATTGATCAATAATGATGATGTCTATTCCAAGGAACAAAGTAATGTATCATAAACATAGTATGTGACATATACAACATCTCCATGTTGCCTCTAGGGCATATCACTAACACCCGCCACGCTGTCAGCACCTCTGCCCGAGGGATGAAGTTCGCTAGACGTCGGGCGTACCTTTCGGGCGAACGCCCTGTGCTCCAAGAGCTGCCCATGTTCGGGGAACCAAGTTGCTGCAAGGGGACATGGCGGTCAGCCCTACGAAGGCACAGCGGGTCAAACCAAGCAATGTAAGTTTACCTTCAGCCCCGCCCGAATCCGCAAGGATCTCGGCATCCCCGGCCACCCCGTCAGGCGGGGGGACCTCTGTGTCGGAGCTCAGCTCCACCAAGCCCTCGCCCCGGCGGCCGCAGACCTAATCGGGGCCGCAGGAACACCGAGGCACTCGGTATCTGAGTTGGAGTCCCATAGCGCTCCGACCTTGCTCACTACAACGAACCCCCTCGCCGAGTGAAGGGGCGATTGTGTGCGGGGCCGCTTCGCCTTCGGGGAGTAAGAGGGCGGTCCCGCCTCAGAAACTGCCGCAGGAGGAAGTTCCACTGTGGCAGGAGCGGACTCCACCCCAGCATCCTCCGCGGGTGATGGCTCCGCCTCAACGCCGGTTGGCGGCGAAGCAGCCCCCGGCTTGCCTCCAAGTCGGCATGCTTCGCCGAGTCGGCACCCACGCCCGCTGGTACTCCCTCCCCCACAAAATCGTGGAGAGGTGGACTTGGGGCCAGAACAGCGCACTCTGGCACCCTAATGCCCAAGGCTTCGCACACGCGGTTCAGCCGCCCCAGACCTGCCTCCGCGGTCACAGCTACGCGCAGCGTGTGTCCCCTGGCCGTGTACGGTCCAAGGAACGCGCCCACCGCACGCTCCATATGTTCCAGGAAAGCACCTGCGAGGGGCACGAGGGCACGTTGTAAAAACAACAACCCCGAGGAATAGCACACGAAAGCAAGCTCCAGCGCAACTTACGCAGACCGGAGGGTCTCAGCAGTGAAGACAGGGACGGGCGGACGTTGTCGCGCCGAAGCTTCCCAGGAGTAACACGCCACTCAGCGGCAAGTGGCGCCACGCCATACATGACGAACTCCTCAGCGAGGTCGTGCATGTTGAAGCGGGCAGTGATCCCCACAAGCCTCGCGCTATTCGCTCATCCTCATCATCTATTGGCGCACTGGGCGTGGTGTTAACCGCCACCGGCCGCCCCGAACACTCAAGGCCGCTACCGCTTACCACGCAGTGGTAGAACCACCGCCTCATCCAGTTCGGCTCCCACTCCGCCCGACTCGACTCCGCAGGAAAAATCTTCTCCCACTACGGGCACAAGACGAGGTCGACGCTGCCGAAGCTAGGCAACGCCCCGTCCCCCTGATCCTCTAACGCACACCGGACATCGTGGAGAAACGCGAACAGTGACACGGTCAGCCAGCACACCTCTGCGCGCAGCGCCCAGCTGTACACAGCAAGACGGGCTATCAAATTCGGCGTTATCTACGTCAGCTCAAGCCCCAAAGCCCGCAGGACGTCCCGACAAGTCGGGCGGCCGAAATGCGCTACCCAGCCTCGAAGTAGGCGACGAACACAATCAACTCTGACGTTTCAGGGTGCGGTTTGGTCTCATCGCGCTTGGGCAGTCGTACCTTCCAACGGTCCGACAGCTTCCCTTCGCGCAGAAGGCCACGAATCGTCTCTTCCGTCACCAGCGTTGAGCCCAGGACACCGGAGCACGGACCCCCTACTCTCTTCGCCGCTGTCCACCATTTGTCCACATGCGCGGAGTCGCGCACCTCAAGTGTATCCCACCTCGAGCGGCGACGGCCGCCGGAAGACGGCGCTGTCATCGACCGGCTGGGCGCGTTCTCCGTCGTGTGCCATCGTCCTCCTAGAGCTGGCGAAGGAGGCAGCAAGGAAGACAGAGATTGGGGCGTGACCAGCCTAGAAGGCAAGGCGGCGAAAGTGCGGTGGCATAACGCAGGTATTTAAAACCCCTGCATCTCCCACGCCATCGGTGAGCAAACCGCCGAGGCGAACCGCCCACCTTTCCACGATCGCGACCGTAGTGGCACATCTACCCATGCGTGCCGTGGGCCGGTCAGCGGCGGTCACACCAAAGGGCACGAGAAGCGCACGACGCGCCAATAGCACCCCAACACGCGTCTGCTCGGGAATCTATGCAGAACAACTCGGCTCCGCCTTCGACGACATCTTCACCTCCACAAGGCAGCCCCGAGTCTACCTCCGGCATCGACGCGCACCCGTGCGCCGGAGCGGCACACCAGGAGACGCCCCCCGTTTCGGAGGGCGCTCACCAAGCAGACCATTCAGCGGAGTCCGCGCTGATTGACGCAAAGCCAACCAGACACAAAGGGCGTCGTCACCAAAGCGCGCACAAGATGCGCTGGTCAGCTAGACGATCGTGCGGCCGGCGCGCTTGTACCCAGCACAAAGCAGAGCTCAATCGCCCGAAGCGCAACGGCCTCCTTCCCCCGTGGGCACGCTGCGGCCGGTGGTCGTCGAATATTGCGCTCGAAAATAGGCCTCCTTCAGTTCATCAACATGGCAATATTTTTCTGCATGTTCGTGAACTGAAGAAGGCATATTTTTGAAATCAAGACCATCTCAGCTATGCCCGGAAGGCGCTACAGACCCTCTGGTATATATACAATCGCCCCCACGCGAGAAGCGCAATCGGCGAAGTCGAGCGACGCGTCGCCATGCGCGAGAAGCGCAACGGCGCAAGCCGAAGTGGCGTGGCCGCTCATATGCGTCGGCGACGTCCCAACTTGTTGCACCTGTGCACCTCGCCTTCATCGACAAAGTCTCCATCCCTGCAGGCCAACTGCGACCCCGCCCATGGACCCCGACTCCGAGTTTGTGCAGCTACGATCGAGACCGACGCACCAATAGCGCCCCGCTGCGCGTATGCCCGGGAATCTACGCACAACAACCCCAGCTCCACTTTCCGTGAAGCCTTCACCTCAGTAGAACGACTCCGACTCCGTCCTCGACGAGACCTTCGCCCCCACAGGGCAACCCCGGGTCCGCCTTCGGCTCTGGCACTTCGACACGCAACCGCGCATCGGCACGCCGCGCCAGAAGGCGCCCCTTCCGCTCCGGTGCCTCGGGACAACCCCGGCGCTTGCTGCACATCATATCTCTTCACTCTTAACACAACCGTTTTTGCACCCTAATGTGTCCCATGCCTTCCCATGGATGCTAGGTTGCAGAGAGCGCTGGCGTAGCAGGTCAGTCGGAAGGAGTCCACACCGACCGACGTGAAGCCAGCCACCAGAAAGGCGTGCGCACTCGTGGTCGTCCGACCGCACACAGCGCCCTGGCCACCATCACCTCGGGACGTAACGCCTCAGCACGCCCCAGGTTCGGAGGATATCTCAGAAACAGGCCCTACGCCTCTTCCTCAGCGCAGGGCGCAAATCTTTCTGCCAGCTCAAGAATGTACCTTCTTCCGTCCACAAGCATGCATAGAGCGCCCCAACTGACGCTGACCCTATCGCATGCTCGTGAGCGGAAGAGGCATATTGTTGAGACAAGCTGTCCAAGTAATACTTTGTCACGTCGCTACGGCCGCACATATAGCCGTTCTCGGGAAGCGCAACCGGCGGAAGTCCAACCGTCGCGGCCGACCACGCACGTCCAACCGGCGTGAGTCGAACCGACGCGGTCGCTCACGCGCATGCGACGTTCCAACCTCCCGCGCTTGCCTGCTCATCCCGCATCGATGAGGTCTCTGCCTCCGCAGCGCAACTGCGACTTCGCCTGCGACCACCCAGCGCACGACTTCGACATCGACTCCGCTGCGGTCCTACGGCTTCGACTCCGCGGAGCAACGAGGAGCTACATGCGCCAAATCATTTTCGCCCACAATCACACAACGTCACAGGCTGCAGGGACGGAGGGGGCCAAAGGGCTCGGCAACGTGGCTTCGGCCTGTGAAGCCCTTCACCATGAGAGGCTCCTCTTGTAGGGGTGGCCCCCACCTAAACCCAGCTATCCTGTTGAGAAGGTTATAAACCATATATAAGGACGTAGTTGCCCTCGGTTGGAGGCTCGGTGTAAGGTTACAATTGTAAAAACGCTCCTTACGAGGGAACACATATATATATCATACAGAGCCCTTGGGAAAGACCAAGAGGACATTGCTCACTAACTCTCCACTACCATACACCTCTCTCTCTGTTTGGTCTAGGGAATAGTGCAGAAATCACAGAGGAATTTGGAATGAATAATTCCGGTTCCGATAGATATACATGAAATTGATTGTCTACACCATAATCTCCAATCAAATTGAATTTGTATGTGTAGGCATGAGTACTTGCTAATGATTTTAAACATGAAATTTCAGCAAGATTCTTAATCACACTAGATAGCTCTCTAGGATTATCAAACATGATATAGTATAAAGAATCTTCAGGAGTAATTCTAGTAAGAACTTCCTTGTGAGTAATCAATTCCACATTATGTAAATTGAGCAAAGAAATTTGAGAACATGGAATTTTCAATTGAACACATGAATTTTCACAATTACTCACCTTTTTATATTTAAATTCAGCACCATAGTTATTACCTTTATCGATCTCCTCAGTTGATGTAGGTGTTGTAGATATCAAATCTTTATGATGAAGCAAGGAGACAGCAAGTACTTCATCTTTAACCGTGATTATCTCCTCATCTTTTGCTTTCAATAGCACCCATTATTGAACAATCAACTCCTTATCTTCAATGTGAACTCTCTTCTTTTCAGCGTGGTTCTCAACTTCCTGCAAGTTATTAGTCATAGAAAAAGGCATAAACAAGGATTTATTCTCACGTTTCTTGTCATTAAGCATTCTCAATTTCTCCTCATTGTGACTTTCAACCTTACAAGCAAGTATAAACAAATGAGTGAGAGAATTATATTCTTTGTAAATAAGAATGTCCTGAATTTCTTTATTAAGCCCACTCAAGAATCCGTTATCTGTAGCTTCAGCATGTTCTTTTAAACCACAACGCAACAAATGAGTCTTTAATTCGTGATAGTATTCCCTTACAGTTCTACTTCGCTGCTTTAAACGTTGCAATCTAACTAGCAAATAATCAATATGATATTTAGGAACAAAATCATCTTGCAAAAGTCTTTTCAACGTATTCCAAGTTCGTGGTACTTTCCAATGTCTATCAAGAGACATCCACCAAAGTATTGCATCATCAATAAAAACACTAGTGGCAACTCTAATCTTTTGCCTATCAAACTAATCATAATATTCAAATTCTTTGTCTAATGCTATCTCCCAGTCAATATAGGCATCAAGATCAAATTTACCAGCAAATGATGGAAAATCATACTTGACATCAGTTACTGCATTATCAACGCGTACCTCTCTTTGTAACCTACACATACCTCGTTGATTTTGCGAGAGTTGACAACGATCAGGGTAATCAACTTTAGTGGGGCTGATGTAGTTGTTCTCTTCGATATCATCAACCTCGTTCGATGAAGAGTTTGGAGGAAATAGTGTACGTCGAGTAGCTGAGGGTAAACATTTATCTAAGATCTCAACTTTGTTGTTCATGGTGGTGATGGTCTTATTAAGCCGATACAACACGTTGTTGGTCTTACAAAAATTCCTACTATGTGATCTTGAACCTGTCATGGTTAGTAGAAAACAAGGAAATACACGATAATTATATAAGTCCCTATAAACTACTACAAGATGGAGCTTGATAAGTCACATATCTCTCAAAGTCTTACTAAGCTCTTACAAGTTCTTAACCGGTGGCTGGTTCGTGATAACTTGAGTTAAGTGATGTGTATAGTGATTGCAAGAGCCAGTTTGACATGATCTATTCGGTTAGTAAAAGGTGTAGCTTGGAATTCTAGATATGTAGCAATGGAGAACAATCAGTTAATTTCAGAAAATTGTACAGAATTGAATTATAGTTCGTATCTAGCACTTAGCCTATGTTGCTGATCAAACAAGAATAGGAGAAGGCCAAAACAAGTGTGTAACAATGTATAGGAGTGATGAACACAAGATAATTCAATAGAATGCAATGTGGAATTGAAAAGCACAAGGATTGACCCAAATCTAAGAATGGCAGATTTCTATCCACTGGACAAGACGTCGGTATTTTGGCCGTAACTTTTTTTCAGTTGTCTTTCTTTTATGATTTTTTTCCTTGTTTCTTGATGGCTTTTTCTACAACTTTTCTTTTGGGGCCATGTTCTAGAAACTGATAGATAAAATCGCACAAAAATCACAAGTGCAGACTGTTATAGATTCAATCCTTAAATTTGGGTCAACTTGCACTACAGATATCCTTTAACTGCCTTTATGGAATGAAGTGAACTTTTAGGGGAAGTTAGATAAGGACGTTATGGATCTAATAGCGGTGGTTTCACTCAAAAAAGATATCGAAAACAAAAGTTATGGCATTTTTGGTGGACGTGGTACGAAAGCTGCTGATCTTGCCGAAATTTCAAATTATAGTGTGGGGTGTTCTTGATGGATTTTGATGTGGGGTTTTTTTTTGTTTGGATTTTTATATGATTAAGAATGTGACCAGCAACTAGGCAATGCTAAGATGGACACAAACTCAATCAAGCAAACCAAAATTAACAAATTGAAAAGCACAATGGGGTTAGGACAGCGGAAATAAACTCTTTTTGTAGGGTAATTTTTCTGGACTATGGGACATAAAAAATCAATCTACTAACTAGGGATACAAGAAATCCTACCAGTCAACTGAAGCTTTGATACCACTTGATGACGTGATTTTCTGGTTATAGGTATGAAAAACAAATCTAAAACTAAAATCTCACCGAGCAATCTGTGCTCTGATACCAACTGATGAGGGGGTTGCCCGATCTTCCGATGAGAGTGATAACTTTGATTTGATATAACATTGACAAAGAGGCTACTTGACTGAGACGGCCAAATTCGTCCTGCAATCGCTACACCACACCCTAGTTGATATCAATCGTGCCAAGAATGCGGTATATCTGAACACGAGGTTCAATTCTTGCAAGCAATCGAAGAACAAGTAAGAACAAGATAAAGAGAAATCTAAATATTGTAAATATGAATGAGGTACACAAAGGGTTGAGGCCTACAATCACAGTTGTTGGTCTAGTCGACACAAGAACACACGACGAAGTTTCACAGGGGAAAACTAATCTACACAAGCCTGTGTTACATGGCCAATTGAGTCTCTATTTATAAGGGCACGCAGGCCCTTACTTATGGAAAGTTCCCAACATATGGAAAGTAATCAAATCATAACTGATTCTATCTTTGTTTCCAAAACCAAAAGATTATTTCGATGATTGTATCGTGCACAAAAGGAATTTTGGGATGGGGCTAGATCTGTTGGAAAGAGGACGAAATAAGCTTTCCATGATATACTCACACATTCCAAATAGACTCTTTATGCGAAATCTATGAACATTTAAAGTTGGTCTTGTCAGGCTGAGTTAGCATCGGTTTGTTTTGATGATTCCGATGCACACAGAACAAATTTGGAGGTGGGGCCAAATCCATTGGAAAGTCGATGAGCTCTTCTTTCCATGCTGTACTTGCACACCTCAAACAGAGTTCGTATGCAAATGTTATACATATTTGAAGTTGGACCTATCAGGATGACCCGAATTGATCTAGAGGCCGAATTGGATTCCAAAATGTGTCCCACTTGAATTCTTGCTTGAATTGATCCAAAAGTGACACGGTGACCTTGAGCAAGAGTTGGGGAAGGTATTGAGTTGGTCTTGATATACTGGTTGGCTTCCCTTTAGGTGGACTACAAACACGAGCGCGTAGCGTTGATGCAATCCTCCTTTTATAACTGCACAAACATATATTTTTATTTTTAGATAACCTCATATTCTCATTTGAAATAAATTGGAACCGAAGAAATGAATTCACCTTTTGTTTATTTTTGGGAGCTATGGTCATGTGCATTTGTGGCGTGGTCACATCACCTTCCCGCTGCTCGAAGCAGTCCAATGATGATTGGACGGTGTAGCTTTGGACGCTGTTTGGACCAATCTGAACGTCCACGCTAATTGGAACAGTCTGATGATGACTGGACGGCACACCTTTAGATACTGTTTGATCTGGTCCGAGCGTCTTCTCTCAATCAGTTCAGTCCGATGATGATCGGACGATCCTGTCTTCCTTTTGGTCGTTTCTCTTACTCTTTGAGTATGACGGTGACAACACAAAACACTTGAGCGATAGACTAAACACAAATATTTTAATGGTGCTCAAATCGCCACACTTTTTCTTTGGTTTTCTCCACTATTTATACATAGCTTACAAGTTAAACACTGACTATGACTCGGATACTGAATTTGACTCTGAAACTTGAAAAGGACTAGGGATACGTTCCTTGTTTATGGAGGTGATGAAGAGCTAGTCGTAAATGGTTACATTAATACTAGTTTCTAAACCGATAAGGATAATTTTTCATCACAGTCTGGGTTTATTTTTTTTCTTAATGGAGGAGTAATGAGCTAGAAAATTTCCAACCAAGTGATGATTACCGATTTTACAACGGAGGCTGAGTATATTATAGCTTCAAAAGCTGCAAAGGAGGTTGTTTGAATAAAGTAATTTATCTCTGAGCTGGGTATGGTCTCTAGTGCTTCTAGTGCAATGAATCTCTATTTTGATAATAGTGGAGCCATTGCGCAAGCCAAGGAGCTTAGATCATGTTAAAAATCCAAATACTTCAACGTTTTCACCTCATTCACGTCTTCATAGAGGTGATGTTAAGATATACAAAATGCACATAGATTTAAATATTGCTTATCCGTTGACAAAGCCTCATACACAGTCAAAGCATGAGGCGCACACAAGAGTTATGGGTATTAGATATTTGCATGATTGACTCTAGTGCAAATGGGAGATTGTTAGTGATATACCCTAGAGGCAATCAAGAGATGATTGTATCACTTCTATATTTATGATCTTTTAAATAACATGTTATTTTGTTTCTTGAATAAATATCTTTCATATTGATTAACAAGTATGTGACTTGTTTGTGCAATTCTTTATTTATGTTTTGATATTATTATAAATTATCTTTGATCTTATATAATTATATGAAACAATTATGATTTACAGATCATAACATGTATTAATTGATGATCATGCTTCATGGATCATGGATATTGGATATCAAATCAATAATATGGACATATGTTAGCGAACATGATGTTGAATTAACCCATCATGAGACACAGCGGGAATTGCTATTGTTGTAGGGGTGGCCCCCACCTAAGCCTAGCAGGCCTGTTAGAAGGTTATAAGACCCAAAATGGGGCATGTATAATGACATAAGTATCCCTTGAGAGGGGTACTCATATGTAATGGTAAAAGCACTCCTCATGCGGATATATATATGCAACACAGGCCAGGGGCGGACACATTGCTCACCTAATTCCCCACTACGACACACACTCTTTCTGTTTGGTCTGTAACTACAACAGTTGGCGCTGTCCATGGGGACGACAAGAGCAAGCCTCAGGATCTCGAGAAGGATGGCACGAGAAAGCTTCATCATCGGCGGCGAAGAAGAAGGAAGGGGACGCAGCGAAGTCCCGTGTCAACACCAGGGCTTCGGCATCGGCGGTCGCGGGCACGGCAACCACGAGCGTCGATGCTCACCGCGTGACGATCGACCCCACCACTGCCAGCGCAACGACCGACCCCACCGCCGATGCAACGACCGACCCCGCTCTGCGAGTGACGCCCAACTCCGCCGCTGGCGTGATGGTCAACTTCGGCGGTATCGATCGGGTGGCGAGGAGCGGTAATGTCAATGCCTGTGGAGGCGCGACCGCCGTCCCTACACCCGATGGGGGAGTGCCGAGCGGTTCCTATAGTAACACAGGCCTCGTCATCGACACCGGAGTCCACCACGCCGACGCACGGGCAACCCAGGACCACAAGCAGTGGTCACTACTATCCTGGCAGCGTGACCAGGCATGGCGCTGTGGCAGGCAACTATTAGAGCTTGGGCCTCGAAAGTGCCGCACCCCGCGTGGCCCACGTGCAGCAGCCGTAGGGGAGCCCTCCACGAGATGGGGTCCTGGAGGGGGACCAGCACCACATCATCGGCGTCATCTCCGAGGCTCCTCGTCGGGGACCTCAGCGCAACCGCTTCGGGAGTAGCGCGCGGTGAAGTTACCTTCACGCCAGCCGACGTCCAGGGCGTGGAGTTTCCCCACCAGGACCCTTTGGTCATCCAAGCTAACATCGCAGGCTGTGACATCAGGCGTATCCTCGTCGACGGGGGCAGTTCCGCGAACGTCCTATTTGCGGAGGCCTCCGACCGCATGGGGATCCCTTGAAGTCGCTTAGAGCCATCGAGGACCCTGCTCCAAGGTTTCGGGGGCCAACCGCTGAGGGCATTGGGCCAGGTATGTCTCCAAGTCTCCTTTCGCCAGGGAAATAACGCCAGGAGCGAGGACGTCATCTTCGATGTCGCAGACATTCCGAACCCGTACAATGCCATACTGGGCCGCCCTATCCTCAACTCCTTCGGGGTGGTCCCACATCTTGGCTTCTTGTGTATGAAGCACCGGGCCCGTGGGGTGTTATCACCATCTTCAGCAACTAGGATCTCACCCGGCGCGTGGAGGCTCATGCCAGAAGCCCGCGCCGCAAGGTGCACGCTCTCACCGACAAACTCAAGGCGGACGCGCAGTCCACTCCAGGCTGGACGCCCAAGCCCCGACCAGAGGGTGGGGGTCAAGAGGATACCTCTCCAGGCGGAAGGTCAATTCGTGTCCATCAGTGAAGGCTTCCCCCGGAGGCAGAGAAGGACTTGCTTCGGGTTCTCCGGAGCAACGCAGATGTCTTCGCATGGTCCCCGGAGGACATCAAAGGCATGGACCGCTCCCTCGTCGAGCTCAACCTAGCGGTCCACCCTGACGCTAAGCCGGTCAGGCAAAGGCTTCGGCGCATGTCCATTGACCGACAGCAAGCGGCCAAGGTGGAAGTAGCGAAGCTTCTCCAGGCTAGAGTCATCCACGAGGTCCAACATCCGGATTGGTTGGCCAACCCGGTCTTGGAGAAAAAAGCCAACGGCGCCTGACATATGTGCATCGACTTCACTACCCTCAACAAGGCATGTTGTAACAGCCCAGCTGTTTATTTTAAAATTAGAAAAAAATTTATTAAATAATATTTACTTCAAATTAAAGTAAAACCTTTACTTTGTTTACCTAAATTTTAAAATTTTAATTGCCTGATTTTCTGCTTTTAAAAGGATTTTTATTGTGAAAAGTAATATATCTTTAAATAAAGGATATTTTGAATTTCTGCGTAAAAATGAATTCAAAACCTATTTGAACTCAATTAGCTTTTAGTTGGGCCTTTTGTGTTTCTGGTGGATTTAAAAATTTAATTTCAAAAGTGAAACTCCATCTCATTGTGAAAGCCAAATCCCAAAAATCTTTTTGTATAAAATGATTACTGGAAGTTTATTGGGTTTTCCTGGATTTTATTCCAAGTCTCGTTGTGAAAAATTAAATTATTTCACTTTATAAAAGCCAAAATAAAAGTATTTCATTTTATAAAGGTCAAAATAGATGCATTTCATTTTCCTAAAGTCAAATATGTAACTATAATAATTTTCAAGAATTTATAAAGATTCAAAACTCTCCTTTTAAAGTCAAATTATGTTTTTTCAAAATCTAAATATCAAAATGGGTTGAAAATATCTTTATTAAGTCAAAAATCATTCCAGATGATTCTTTGAATTTTTCTGGAATTTTTAAAATTTATTTGGTATTTTTCTGAGTATTTTAAAGCCTCCTAGGTATTTCTGAAAATCCAAAAAGAAGTTTTAATCCCTAAACTCCTCGGTGCTGACACGTGGATGCTCCGGATTTAATCCCTCCGCCGCTGCCTCAATCGCCGCCGTCCGCTCCCCCACCCGCCTTCCCCTCCCCTCGTGTGGACGTGTGTCGCGCATCGGAACCCTCTTTCCCCCGCTCGGTCTAATCCTCGCCCCTCCTTCTCACTTACCCCTTCGCCCACTCTCCTTCTTCCCCGACTCGACACGTGGAGAGCCCCGATCCCATCCCCATCCACCTAATCTAATCGCAGCCCTCCACCATCACTTAACCCTTCGCCCAAGATCTAACGACCCCGATCTAATCTTGCTTTGCCAGATTAAGTCTCGGTCGTTCATCGCCACTTACCTCTTCACCAATCCGTCGAACGGCCCGGATTAACTCCCTCTCCACTCGATCTAATCCTAGCCGTTCCCCGTTGCCGTACCAAATCTCGGCCACCCACCGTAACTTACCCTTTCGCTTATCATTCAACGGCCCGATCTTGCCCATTGCGCCACCTATCAAGAATCCGAGCCACCGCCTCCCCCTTCCTCTCTTTTCTCTCTCACCGAATATTTATTCTTTCCTCCCTCGCTATTCCTCTCCACGCATCCGACCAGCAAACAGCCTGTTTTTCAGCTAAAGCCACCATGAGCAATGCATGCATGCAAGAAAAATCAATTCCCTTTTTCCAAATTAATTTGCATGTAGCAATAATACCTATAGTCATCGCCAAGCATAAATTCCATTCAGTTTTTACCCATTAAAATTTCAGTTTCTTGCATGCAAAGTTGAAACCGACATTTCATTTAATTCGACCATTATTTCGGCACTCAATTCCGGCCATTCCCATGCTCCTCTCCACCTATAAATTGAACCCCAGCCTCCTCACCTCATTCCCCACTTGTTGTGCATTCTAGAAAACCAGAAACACAGCCAAGAAGAAAATTTGGAAGACTATTCCTTCGGTTGGCTTGTTCCAACACATTTCTTTCCAACCGATCTTCCGATGACTCGTTCTCCGTCGTCCGAACTCTGAATCTGGTGATTCAAATTCCTAAATTCATCTAAATTCATATTCTATCTCCCAGCACATATTTTATAATTTTTAGATTTTATTTGGATTTTATTTGAGTTTAGTTTGTTATGGCTTTTTCGCGTGTAGACTACGACTATTCCGGAGAGTATAACTTTGGCGAATCTCAGCAAACTTCGAGCAAGGCAAGTTACACCTTTGATCATGTTGCTCCCAGTAATTTAAATTATTTATGTTGTTGTTGTTTCTAAAATTATTATGCATGCGTACTTTTATTCAAATATAGTTTAAATTCGATTCAAATTCTAGTTATACCCAGATCCTTTGTGTATGGCCAAATTTGACATTGAACTTACTTATGCCTTGTCACCTTAGATGAAAGCCTAGTTAGTACAATAGTATTGACTAGAAATTTTATAGAATTGCTTAGCCATGCTTAGAATGATTTAAGTGGGAATATTTGTTTCACTAGAAAATGATAAGTTTCTAAAATCTATTCTTGACTTCGGTGAGTCAAGAATGAATATGAATGTTTCAAATAAAAATATAAAAACTTGGTTTGGACCTAGGCTAATGGTTAGGTGGTGGGTGCTGGCATGCCTCGTGTTTGGTGACACCGGTTGATTGTCAGGCACAAGGGGGTATGTGGATTGAGCTTAAGTCAAGTTAAGGACCGGTCTGTGAGCTACTGTTGCAAAGCCATATCGTACTACCACAAGTCTAGTGTGGGACAGACCTGGCTAAGTAATTTGTGAAGTTCCAAACATAGTTTTCGCTATAGGCTGAATGTGAGCGTGGCGTAGGCCGTGAGAAGTCTCACATGGCACAAGAGGGGGCTCCAACTTGTGGATTCAATTTGTGGTGAAACCTTAGTGGCGGCGTAACTATTTTGGTTACAGAACATTGTAACAGCCTTGTCATGATATCCTCGCCGCACACCAAAGGAAGTGTGTTTATCCGGTGGTAATATGGGATGATCATGTCTTGTGGGTAAAGCTGTACAGCCTCTGCAGAGTGTATAACCTATCCTGGATAGCCGTGCCCACGGTTATGGGCAAGCTGAGTAAAGTTTTTCATGGACTAGACTTGGGTTTTTAAAATGGTTTCTGAAAAAGCATATGGATAGATGGAATCCATGTGAAATCATTTGAAAAAGATGGACCAGGTGGGATACCTGTGACTAGGTTAGTGTTTGGTCGGAGCCTACACTAACGATATGAATCCATAAAAGATTTTGAAAAGCATATGGATAGATGGAATCCATGTGAAATCATTTGAAAAAGATGGACCAGGTGGGATACCTGTGACTAGGTTAGTGTTTGGTCGGAGCCTACACTAACGATATTATTTTGTTAAATTGTTATTTCTATCTACTGTATAAAATTCAGCTTTTGCACTTATGTATTGTATTTAAATTCAGTACTGCTTTTCGCACAAATAAACTTAATGAGCCTTCCTTTGTTATCCCTATGTATGCATTCACTCTGTTAAAACTCCTGGTGTAACTTGCGTAAGTACTTTATGTGCTTACCTTGAGAGTACTTTTATGTGCTCACCTTGCTAAAATCTGTTACCAGAGGATGATGTCAACAACTTCGGTGAGGATGGTGACGACTAGGCCGCGTCTTACAGTCATTCGCCTGTGGGCAGGCAGGATGGGCTGCTGCTTCATTGGTTTTCTTCCGCTGTTTATATTTATTTTTGGTTTATGAACCATTGATGTAATCTTTGGCCATCAGGCCCATATTTAGTTAGTGAATAAATGTCATTGTGCATGATATGAATCTTTGTTATCCACTGTGTGCACTAGCTTGATCCTGGATTAGTGCGATTTACACAGAGGGACTCGGAGTCGTTGCTCCGAGGTCCGACAGAGATGGTATCAGAGCTATAATGACCATAAGACGTGACCGTAGGTAAAATAGAATGGTTGAACCTTAAGGACTGATCTTAAATAATAACAATATTTTTAGAAAGTTTGCTTACTCTTACCTCTCAATCTTTGCTTACCCTTATCTCTTAATCCTTTCTCATCTTTATGTCATTTCTGAAAAAAAAACTTATTTCTATCTCTCATCTTGTTCAAACCATTATAGATGGATGTTTATCAAGATGCACTGAATGATGGATGGAGTGTAGGCCTTCAGCGACTACTCCGTCATTTGAGATTCCAACGTCGAGCTTTCTACATACACCGAATAGATAGCCATGGAAATCAGATGATGGGACACCACTTTGCTGTACTCATCACCAAGCAAACTGGACAAGGAAGTCTTCGCTAGCGCTTTAAAGGAAGCAGTTACTCGTTTGAGAGAGCTAAGCAAGAAGTCGCTCGTAAAGAGTTCTTCGCCTCTGCCATCATTTCAATCTTCGCATCGAAGGGACGCGCTTTGTACCCAGAGAGCCATGAAGAGTCACACCAAGGCAACCTTTGCCCTTTAGGATAAGTTGTTAGGCCGCTATTAGACGACGTTACGAACTATCAAGTTTTCTCTTTTGTCGATAGCCGTAACTGTTACCTGATAAATAACAAAGATTTTTGGTAGTTTGTGTTTTGTGGGAATGTGCAAAACGACCCCTATTCCTCCTTTGTCTTAAGTCTCCTCTTTCCTAATCTTTGGAAGCATCAAGCTGAAAAGCCGATCGTCAATGCCCTTCAAACAACAATCGGAAAGCCATAAAAGTTTACAAAGGGACATCTAAACCAGATCATTGCTCAAGCCATGCAGAGTAAGATACAAACCTATTTCCGTGCTAGCATGTGCGAATCTCGGGACGAGTTGATGAGATTTGTATATGACAAATTGCTTATTTTAAAATTAGAAAAAAATTTATTAAATAATATTTACTTCAAATTAAAGTAAAACCTTTACTTTGCGCTTTAAAAGGATTTTATTGTGAAAAGTAATATATCTTTAAATAAAGGATATTTTGAATTTCTACGTAAAAATGAATTCAAAACCTATTTGAACTCAATTAGCTTTTAGTTGGGCCTTTTGTGTTTCTGGTGGATTTAAAAATTTAATTTCAAAAGTTAAACTCTGTCTCATTGTGAAAGCCAAATCCCAAAAATCTTTTGTATAAAATGATTCTTGGAAGTTTATTGGGTTTTCGGATTTTATTCAAGTGCTGGTTGTGAAAATTAACTTATTTCACTTTATAAAAGCCAAAATAAAAGTATTTCATTTTATAAAGGTCAAAATAGATGCATTTCATTTTCCTAAAGTCAAATATGTAACTATAATAATTTTCAAGAATTTATAAAGATTCAAAACTCTCCTTTTAAAGTCAAATTATGTTTTTTCAAAATCTAAATATCAAAATGGGTTGAAAATATCTTTATTAAGTCAAAAATCATTCCAGATGATTCTCTGAATTTTTCTGAAAATTTTAAAATTTATTTGGTATTTTTCTGAGTATTTTAAAGCCTCCTAAGTATTTCTGAAAATCCAAAAAGAAGTTTTAATCCCTAAACTCCTCGGTGCTGACACGTGGATGCTCCGGATTTAATCCCTCCGCCGCTGCCTCAATCGCCGCCGTCCGCTCCCCCACCCGCCTTCCCCTCCCCTCGTGTGGACGTGTGTCGCGCATCGGAACCCTCTTTCCCCGCCGGTCTAATCCCGCGCCTCCTTCTCACTTACCCTTCGCCCACTCTCCTTCTTCCCCGACTCGACACGTGGAGAGCCCCGATCCCATCCCCATCCACCTAATCTAATCGCAGCCCTCCACCATCACTTAACCCTTCGCCCAAGATCTAACGGCCCCGATCTAATCTTGCTTTGCCAGATTAAGTCTCGGCCGCTCATCGCCACTTACCTCTTTCACTAATCTGCCGAACGCCCGGATTAACTCCCTCTCCACCCGATCTAATCCTAGCCGCTCTCGCTGCCGCACTCAAATCTCGCCACCCACCGAATCTTACCCTTTCGCTATCATTCAACGGCCCGATCTTCCCCGCTGCGCCAATTGCCAAGAATCTGAGCCACCGCCTTCCCTTCCTCTCTTTTCTCTCTCACCGACACGGGGCCCCGCCGCCGCCGCCTCCTCCCCACCTTCTTCCTCCCCGCGCCACGCCGCGCGCCATTAATGGCTATAACCGAAACTTTGAATATTCAGTTTCTTCCGCCCTCTCCGCCCGAACAAATGCGCATATTCCTCCTTGTTTTCTACCGCACCCGAGCTACCCGTTACCCCTCTCCTTGACCTCGCCATTACGCCAATTAGTGCTTGCGGCCACCTCAAGTCCGGCAAGAAATTGGGCCTCCGTTACTCCTGTCCTCTGCTATTTAAACCCTCCCCGAGCATCCCCTCACCACACCGCCCACTTCCCCTCTCCCAATTTCCCTCTTCGGTGCCCGAGAGGCCTTCGCACCGTGCGATTTTCAACTTCTTCGGCGGCAAAGCAACGACGAGCAATCGGCAAGGTATAAGACCTCCTCGGAGCATGCTACCGCCGCCAGCATGTTCACCTGAATGGTGCGCGTCTCCTCCGACCCTTGTCCGGGCTCCAACCTCACCAGAACTTTCCGCCGCCAATTGGCTCCTTCTGACCGCCACCCCTCGCCGTCGCCCTCCTCCGGCCACCTCAGCCCGCGGCGAGGTACCACCGACTTCACTCACTTACTCTGCGCGCACTGCCGGAACCGCCACCGTCGGGATCGCCGGCGACCTTCGGGTCCCGCGCTCTCCTCCGGCCGCCGTGCACGCCGGGCAGTTGCGCTGTGTGGCACCAACGGGCACCACGTCGCAGCCACGTGCACGCCACACGAGCCACGCCAGTGCCAACCGAGCACCCCGACAACCGCCTACCACTCACCTCTCTCTGGTCCATGGACTCACCCACTGCACCTGCCCACTTGTCAGCCTCTCTCTGAATTTAATAATCTCAGGGCTGACGTCATGTTTGCGTCATAATCCTGATTTTTCCATTTAAAAATAATTCCAGTGATCCTGGACTAGTGCGATTTACATAGAGGGACTTGGAGTCGTTGCTCTGGGGTCTGACACATGCTCGAAAGATGACTACCCCTTGCCCCGCGTAGATCAACAAGTTGATGCCACCGCAGGCTGTGAACTCATGAGCTTCTTGGACGCCTACTCCGGCTACCACCAGATCTATATGGCCAAGGATGACGAGGACAAGACCAGCTTCATCACGCCGATAGGGACATACTGCTTCGTTAGGATGCCCTTCGGTTTGAAGAATGCGGGGGCAACCTTCACCCGCCTCATCATGCTAGCACTGGCTTCTCAACTCGGGAGGAATGTGGAGGCTTACGTTGATGACGTAGTCGTCAAAACCTGGCAGCTAGCCTTCCACTGCCAAGATCTCCAAGAGACCTTTGACAACCTCAAGAAGGCGGGCATCAAGCTCAATCCGGACAAGTGTGTATTCGGCGTGCAGGCAAGCAAGCTCTTGGGCTTTCTGGTGTTTGGACACAGCATCCAGGCCAACCCTGACAAGGTCGATGCGATCCTTGCCATGGAGTCGCCCAAGACGACAAGGGAAGTCCAAAGACTTGCTAGTCGCATGGCTGCATTGAGCCGTTTCCTGTCTAGGGCAGTGGAGCGGGGCTTGCCATTTTTCAAGACCCTTCACGGCTGTGATAGGTTTCATTGGAACAACGACCGCAGAATGGCCTTCGATGAACTCAAGAGGCATCTCAGAAGCATCCCCACTTTGGTCGCCTCGGCACTAGAGACTCCCTCCTGCTCTACCTCGCCGCCTCAACGACAGCGGTCAGTGCCGTCCTTGTCCTTGAGGAGGGCACTCTTCAGTACCCCGTGCACTTTGTCTCCGAAGCCCTTCAGGGCGCCAAGATGCGCTATACGGAGCTCGAGAAGTTGGCATACGCGCTGGTCATGGCCTCGAGGAAGCTCCGACACTACTTTCTGGCTTACCCAATCACCGTGCTATCCTCGTTCCCCCTGGCGGAGATGCTGCACAATAAGGAGTCCATAGGGCGCATTGGCAAGTGGGCAGCCGAGCTCACGCCGTTCTCCTTAACGTATGCCTCGCAAGCAGCTATCAAGTCCCAAATTCTTGCGGACTTTCTCGCGGAGTGGACCCCCTCGGCCCAGCCCACCCAGCAGCCATAGGACCTGGTGTGGATGCTTGACACTGATGGAGCCTACGGTGTTTCCGGCGCAGGCGTGGGCGCAGTGGTTACTACGCTAGACGGACAGCGCCTGTCATGCTCGGTGCGTCTTGCATTTTCCGCCACCAACAACATGGCCGAGTACGAGGCGCTACTCTTCGGCCTCGCGAAGCTCAAAGCTCTTGGTGTACGGCGAGTTCTCATCCGCACTGACTCACGGCTGGTGGCGGGCCATGTGGACAAATCATAGCAAGCCAAGGACCCCGAACTGGCCAAGTACCTGGCAGCCGTAAGAGCAAAGGAGCGACACTTCTTGGGTGTCATAGTTAAGGCCATTCTTCGGGCAGAAAATGAGCAAGCCGATGTCCTCACAAAAGCCGCCAGCCAACAGCTCCCCACTCCCGAGGGAGCGTTCTACGAGGTCCTGCCCACGGTGGCCATCGCTCAGGACAACCGTGATGTGGCCTCGTCCACCAGATTACCCAGTAGGGCAACTAGCGGAGCTTATTTACAGTTTCTTGCAGGGCATCGTAGAGCCTGACGATCCTGTCGAGCTCCGGCGCTTACAATGCCGTGCCAGGTCCTTCCAGGTGCTCAACGGAGTAATCTACAAAAAAGGAGTCTGCGCACCGCTTCCACGGTGCCTCTCACGCGAGGAAGGAAAGCACCTCCTCGTGGAAATTCATGGGACTCGCGCTGCGTGACCGTGCGGGGTCGCCGCTGGCAAGCGTGCTCTGTAAGGCTTCTACTTGCCGATCGCCTTGTTGATGCCCAAGACCTTGTGCACCGGTGTTAAGGCTGCCAATGGATGGGGTGGGTCATTCACAGACCCTCGACCAGCCTCAACCCCATTCCCCCAGTATGGCCGCTAGCACGATGGGGCATCGACGTCGTGGGACCACTTCCTCGGGCCCTAGAGACCTGCGGTTCATAGTGGTCGCTTTGGAATATTTCTCTAGGTGGCCAGAGGCTGTGGCTCTAGCTAAGGTAACCTCGGCAGCCATGCAGCGCTTTCTCTGGCAGATCATATGACGTTTCGGGGTGCCCAGGGAGATCACCGCCGGCAATGGCCTACAGTTCGACTCCACCCCGTTCAATGAGTTCTGTGACAACATGGGCACCACGCTCCGATTCTCTTCGGTCGGGCATCCACGCCTAACGAGCAAGGGCTGAGCGGCGAACGACGCCATCTCCCGCGCAGTCAAGAAGCGCCTTGCCCGCCGCCAGGGCAAGTGGCCAAGTGAGCTCCACAGCGTCCTCGGCCAAGTGAGTTCTGTGCCAAAGGGATTTACGCCGTTCAAACTCCTCTTCGGCGATGAGGCAATGATGCCCGAGGAAATCAAGGCTGGCTCGAGAAGAGTCCTCGCCCAGGCGCCAGAGGAAGAGCATCAGTTGTCCCTAGACCTCCTTGATGGAGAACGAGTAAACGCAACCCAGCATGTCGTAAAGTACGCATGGCAAATGGTGCGCATGCGCGGTCGCTCTATGTACCTATGAGGATTGCAACTGGGGGACCTCGTCCTCAAAATGGCACTCCAAGCGGGAATGGTCGGCAAGCTGGAGTCCAAGTGGGAAGGCCTGTACATCATCGTGGTAGCTCTGTAGCAGGGGCCGATCGCCTCGCCACAGTGGAAGGGCAGACACTCCGTCACACATGGAACGCAGACAGGTTGCAGCGGTATTATGTTTATGGAAAAAAGGGAAGCACGTCGTAACATCGGCACCCTGTCTACTGTAAGACGCTCACTCGCGCAAACGGGAGATCAATAAAGCCGATCGTTCGCCAACCTTTCGTCGAGGTTCGCCTCCGCACGCACTCTGCGGAGTATAAATAAGACGTAGCATCAAGGTCCGCCTCCGCACGCACTCTACAGAGTATAAATAAGACATAGTGTCAAGGTCCGCCTTCGCACACACTCTACAGAGTATAAATAAGACGTAGCGATGAGGTCCGCCTCCGCACGCACTCTACGGAGTATAAATAAGACGTAGCATCGAGGTCGGCCTCCGTACACACTCTACGGAGTATAAATAAGATGCAGGGGGACGCCTTCGCGCGCACTCTACGGAGTATAAATAAGACGTAGCGTCGAGGTCCGCCTCCGCACGCACTCTGCGGAGTATAAATAAGACGTAGCATGGAGGTTCGCCTCCGCACACACTCTTCGGAGTATAAAACAGATGTAGCGTCGAGGTCCGCCTCCGCACGCACTCTACGGAGTATAAATAAGAAACGGATGTTGTCCCTGTGCACTCTACTGAGTATAAACAAGACGCGGATGTCCCTGTGCACGTGTGGACACCGCCCCTACGCATACTCTCCGGAGTATAAATAAGACGTGGTTGATGTTCCCACGTACTCTACGGAGTATAAACAAGACACAGATGTTATCCCTGCGCACTCTACTAAGTATAAACAAGACGCGGATGTCCCTGCGCATGTGTGGACACCGCCCCTACGCGTACTCTTTAGAGTATAAATAAGACATAGTTGATGTTCCCACATACTCTACGGAGTATAAATAAGATGCAGTAGAGGATTGCCCCGCAGCGCATGTTAAATGAGTGGAAAAGGGATGCAATAAGAGGCTCTCGCTCGCGTGTCTACTTCGACTAGGCATCAGCTTCGCTACCACCACTTCGAAGGGTAGGGGACGGAGCGCTCGCGCGCCTACTTCAACTAGGCGCCGGCCGCCACCGCTCAAGGTTAGGTGACGGCGCCGCGATCTACTTCGACCATACGCCACCTACCGCCACCGCTCAAGGGTAGGGGACGGAGCACCCGCGCGTCTACATCGACTAGGCGCCAGCTTCGCTGCCACCACTTCGAAGAGTTGGGGATGGAGCGCTCGCGCGTCTACCTCGACTAGGCGCTAGCTTCGCTGCCACCACTTCGAAGGGTAGGGGATGGAGTGCTCACGCGTCTACTTCGACTAGACGCCAGCTTTGCCGCCACCGCTTCACAGGGTAGGGGGTAGAGCGCTCGTGTGTGTACCAGCTTCGTTGCCACCACTTCGAAGGGTAGGGGATGGAGCACTCGCACGTTTACTTCGGCTAGGCGTCAACTTCGCTGCCACCACTCCAAAGGGTAGGGGACAAAGCGCTTGTGCGTCTACTTCGACTAGGCGTCAGCTTCACCGCCACCACTTCGTAGGGTGGGGGATGGAGCGCTCGCGCATCTACCAGCTCCGCTGCCACCACTTCGAAAGGTAGCGGATAGAGCGCTCGATCACCTACTTCGACGGATCGCTCGTGCGTCTACCTCGCTTACAAAGCGCTACAATTGTCAAGAGAAGCGGAGTTGGGTGCAAGAGGCCAGTCTTCGTTGTGTTAGGGAGCGATTACACGAGAAATGGTACGCAACGATCGAGCACCCTGGGCAACTGTTGTTTCATTCATGCAAAAAGGAGGCCATAGGGCACCAGTACAGCAAGGCATACATAGCACATCACACCGGGTCCCGGCATCACACCTAGGGGTCCGCGCCATCTTCGTTACGTCGAGGGACCTCCTCGAGCCACTGGAGGAAATTTCCTTTCCGATGTAGCGTTCGCCGCAGCATGACCTTGGCCGCATCCTCCCCTTTGTAGCCCCAGATCCAGTTGTAGAAAGTCTTGAGGGCGTGCGGAATGGTACGAGCAGCACTGGACAACGCCCCGGCTTCAGCTGGCAGATCTAGCTGGGGATCGACCAGCTCGTTGGCATGCTCACACCCCCGGGTGTGGAGCATGGCAAAGGCGAGGCAGGCACTGGCGAAGCCGCAATGATTGCCGAAGGCTCTGGCACTGCGGAGTGCGAGGCTCGAGCCCTCTTCGATTCATTCCAGGGTCTGCGCCACATCCGTGGGGCTGTGCGTAGGGTCTGGCACATCAATGGAAAGGCCCTGGAGGGCCCCCTCCAATGACTCCATCGCCCTCCACGCTGTCGCCGACGCGTCGCCCACGATCCAATTCCTCTCTTCCAAGGCCATGGCAAGTCGACCCTTCTCTTCCTCCAGCACGGTGATTTGCTCAAGCAAGTCGGTGCGCTCCTCCGCCACGGCACGCTGGGTCTCCTCGGTGGCACGTTGCGCTGCCGCCACCGTGCTCTCCGCATTCGCAACAAGTCTCCACGTGTCCGAAGTCGCCCTGGTGATTTCAGCCTCCAATACACGAATTTGCTCATCCTTGGCGACATGAGCCTCATCGGCAGTGCGAAGCTGGCCCTCCAGCGCCCTTCGCTCATGGGTGCGAGCCTCCTCCAGGGCCTGGCTGATGGCAAGCGTCTAAAAGGGTGGAGGGGTCGAGTGTTAGCTACATGCTCGACAAGCAAC